>CM052245.1:12220092-12639006 GCA_028455795.1 Lasioglossum marginatum | reverse complement strand
ATGGACGGCTGCATTGCAGTCGGCGGTTTGGCAATCCAGCTGCGGTCGGATCGATGTGTATTTCTCCGGCGAGGGCAGGAGAGAACTGCACAACCCTTCGCTTCCGGTGGTTCTGCCTCTTCTTTCGCGAGGGATTCCGCGCAAATAACGCGCGCGCCGGTTGGCACCCTGGGCGCGATTGCTAATTGCGTTGTCACCGTACCCCGACGAAAGAGGGGAGACGCCCGTGATGCGTCGCGGCGCGGCGGTGAAATTAACGCCCTCCGGTCTGTTGCTCCCGCCGTTGTCACTGAATCAACAATTTGGCGACGGACACCTTTGTCGGCTAAAGCGACGGATAATTTCGGTGCTTCTTGCGAACTTGGCTCGGCGGCAGGATACTGCACTCCTTGGACACCTTGTTTGTCAACGGGGAAGTTCGATCCAGTAGGCTGGCGGCGATACAAATGCACCAGAGGACAACTGATTAGCTGGTTTCGATGCCGCTGAATTACCTTGATTGGGAAAGTTTAATCCTTAGGGATTAGACGCTTTTTAACGATCAGCTGCATGTACTTGTTCAAATGAACCAGCTTGAATAATGGACTTTGTTCTGAGGGAAGGTGACGAAGGAATAAGAAGGTGTGGGAGAATCATAGATGTTAATTTATAAGATCATTATTGAAAATCTTTCTATATATTTGTTCTTACATCTAGCATGTCTTAAATTCTTTTGCACAATGTTATCGGAAATTGTAAATGTGCAGCTATTAGCTCGATATTATCCTCTTTTCGTAAGATACTAGAAATTCTTAGGTACTAGAAGGTAGGCCAAGATAGGCTAGGGAACGCCAGAGTAGGCCAGGGTAGCTCTAGATTATCCCTGATCCACCTCGGGCCCATCTCTGGTTAGTCCCTGGTCCTCCTGGTCCCGGAGCCAGACCGCTCCTGCGGGCACCGCCGCGCCGACACGAGTGACTGACTGATGGAGCGCTCTCGCCGATCTCGGGCGGCACGTACGTAGCGATGCGCGACTCTCTCCAACCCATCGAATACCGATTCATTCACAGATCATAACATTCACACATTAAAACATTCACAGATCATAACATTCGCTACGACGAGTATCTCATCGGTGTTGGAACTTTTAGCGATGTGGTATTTCAGATCACTGTAAGTTCCACGTTATCCCCTTGCCCATCTGTGCCCACTTGCCTATGTCGCTGAATAGCACAGGCGCTGGCAATCTTCAATACTATCTCGTCGGTGATCTCATGTACGAAACTAGTTCCGACTGATACGGTAGGATGTGACACAGAAATGGTAATGATTTACTTCTATACTTCGTCTCTGCTTCAATTTGAAATACTCGGAAGCAGATCGTAACGCCCTTCTGTATCGAACTGCGACATCAAGCCGTGAAATGTCGAACATAAGGGTAAATTTGCAAAGGCAGCGTCGTCGATAGCACAGATTCCACCCCGAGCTTGCAAGCCAGCCTCGACAGAGGGCGGAAAAAGTTTGCGTACACCAGCAGGGGTGGACTTGTGTGAAATCGATGCGTGGGATGGCGCCAGATTGAATTCACCACTCAAACTTTGTCGAAACCGATGGTAACAATACACCAACAATATCAAAAGAACAACATAATAATAATCTCCTCCGAAATCAGACAATATAACATCCCTGTCCGACTACAACCCTTTAAATCTACTTAAATCGAATTTCCGGATATCGTAAAATTTTAATGCACGACCTATTGTGGTCACAGTGCATTTATTGTAAAATTACCTGACAGATATGAGCTCGGACAGCGTTAATTACCGAAAGTGGCAAGGTTAACAGGAAGTACTTAAAACGGGCTGTCAGCGTGAACATAATGAGCGCCGGTGGCGGTCTGCAGCTGGCACTGTGGCGGGCGATGAAAAAAGTCGCCAGCAGTTAATCCAATGAACCCGGTAGCTGAGGGATTAATGAACTATACCAGAGTTTTATGGTCGCGGTGTGCCGACCTTACAACGAATTAAATTAAAAACGCCCACCCCCGGCGAGCTCGTCCCGTGTCGCCGGGCCATCGACTACCTTCTAATTCAATTACGAAAGTGGCACGGATGAAGAACGGCGAGCCCGGTGTCGCATTAAAATAACTGTTCAGCCCTCGGCCGCTGTCGATAATTACGTTTCAGCTGGTGTATTATGCAATACGGTTGCGTCACACCCCCGCGCGCGCCTCTCTCGATGAAAATCCGGGGGATAATTTGATTTGCACCGTCGGTAGGGCTGGGGACAAAAAGGGCAGGCCTGCGTTCCTTCTGCAGGAAATTGCTCTGACGGTTTCTGTCGTTGGACCTCGACCCTCCAGAGGAGACCCGTCGACCCCGAACTTTCGCGACATTTGTCTCTCGAGATTTTTATTAACGATTCCGGGGGCGAATCTACCACGCCAACGAAGCAGCCACTTTACCGTCGTTCGGTAATCGAGCGTGTCCTGGATCCTGTTCCCTGACGCTAAACCCATCAAAGTTAAATCACAGACGAGATACAGGAGAAAACTAATCACTCAATGTATTTTTCTGTCTCGCGTTCGAGGCTTTTTACATCTTCCTTACCATTTCCGTGGCGCATCCTACCGTATCGGCCAGAACTGATAGTGTTCGCGAACTGAGTATTGCTTTAAAGTAGAGATCGTGGTTTTGCACGTACTTTAGTGCGTGTCATTTTAACCCTTTGCACTCGGAGGTATTTTAATTGGAAAATTAAGCATTTCTTCCGACCTAGATAGAGATCTCTAGTTTAAAGTATGTAAATCCATTGCAATATGCATTTTTACAGACACGAGTAATCAACCAAAATTATTTTAACAAGATTAATTTTCTTTCGAATGCGCAAGAATATCCGAAACGTCAGTTGTTCGTCACGATTCGAACAAATATTCCTGAAGCAAAATACACTGCGCTAATCGTCGAGTAAATAGAAGATGGTGGTGGTTTTCTTTTTTTTGTCGCGGAATCTCGAGCGGAGATACTGTCGCAGTAACAGAACTTTAATTATCCAACGGCCAGTCGAGAGTGGATTACGTTCTGCGCGAAGTCTCGGACCAAGAAAAATTATCTGTTCGCATTTCCATGAATTTCTTCTCCGCCACAGAGCAGGAAGAAGTGATCGCCGTCCGCGTTATAGCAGAAAAGAGAGACCGGGCACCGTGGAATGGAGAAGCCATCTGGGAATATAAAGCGTCGGGAGGAAACAAAGCTCGTTATTTTTTAACTGCGTAGACCGAACAAATTGCAGCCACGGCATGATGAAGCACAACGGACACTGAGAAATGCACACGGCGAGCACACGTTCTTTCAACTCGCCTCTCGCTGCGCTGCTTCTTCCTTTGTCAATTAATTATGTCCTTTTGGTTTTGCCGGCCGAATGAGTTTCTTAGTCGGGGAATTTCGTACTTGAGAGGAAACATATGAGGTCCGCAATGTCGGAGTACAGCATGCAGAGTCCAAAGTGCAAGAAACGAGGATTCGCAAGTTTAGAGAAAAAATTAGGATTGAAATATCGAAGCTCCCGCAGTGCAGAACGCTGAATGCAACTTCCCAGTGTTGTATAAAATTGTTACTGTTTCTTTTCCGAAGCTTCGACTCTTTGAAGATTCGAAGTCTTCGAATCGTATGAAGTTGTAACTTACGAGTTATCATGTTACGTCGGGTTTTTTGAATTTTCACAGAATATAAAAAATAAAAAAAAGCTTTAATTCGAAGCTTCGAAATCTTCCACCAAAGAAGGAAAACAACAGCTCTTCTCCGAATATCATTCTGGCGAGCAGGAGAATCCGGCGTTCGTTAGTTCGGGCGAATTAGAAAAAGCGGTTGTTCTCGAGTGGCTACTATTTTTAAAACCGCTACTTAATTAACTATCGAAACAAGGGTTCTCTTTGTCCGAAGCACACGTACGTACAGATACACAGTGGGAGGTTGAAGTGGACGTGCCGCAACCTACACGTCCAGTGTTTTACGAAGCTCCAGCGTCATCCAATTACATCAGGGGATAGAACTTGAGCGGTACTATTATTAGGCCTGACGGGTAAGCTTAAAAAGGGTTCGCGAGTCACCAGCCCTTGCTAACGAGACACCCGTCGTCGGGTAGAAACGTTTCGTCGGACGGGATTGGCTTTCAACGTGGGCCGTAACGGGTATCAGTTTCTCGGGCAAGTTCGATAACTGACATCAGCGATTCGATCCCTTGTTGGTTACTTTCGGCTAAGAGCCACTGGCCGTCGGTGTATAAGATTCCGGGACCTAGTTCGATTCCTGATAGATTGCTCCTCTCCGACACGGCGAGATTACGCTCGTGACTCTGTCAGGGGGGCCAACCGGAAGCGATCGTGAAAAGACAGTTGATGGGCCAAGTTTCTTTTTAGAACAATCGATAACGCCTGCGTGTCCTCGAACCATGACGAAACACGTACAAAAACCTCAACAGATAAATTTCTATTCACCGTCGGCATAATCATTTGTCATTTCTACTAGAATTAGGTAGTTTAATTAGAAAACCGTCGAAATTGTCGCGTTGAAAGTATCGGGGCGAACGGCAACGCGATCAAAGCAACCGACAGCTACAAGCGCCAGTTAAGATCTGTCACAAACCGCATTTTGACTTGGCAGTCTGTGAACCGAATAATTCGATTTCTGAGAGTAACTCACTTCACTAATGCAATTAACGTGATCAACCTGTTGGAACAACTGCATCTGCAAGCTCCAGGCCGCAGCGCTGCTCTGTCTCTGCTGCATGAGCTTTTTACGGTGGTGCGGTAACTTGTAGTGATGCAACAACGACTTGCTAGTCTAATTGCGTATTCGCCAGGAAAAATAAGGAAATTTCCACTGAATCTCGCAGAGACGCTTTGTCCTCCTTATGGCTGAGCTGGACTACTGACTGGATTTATTCGAGATTTGCTCTACCGAAGGAGAAAATGTATTTCTGCTAGGTTCTAAGGGATGATTGAAATATGTAAACGGCTGTTACGGTTTAAGTATTTTCAGAGCATTTTTGATCGTAAATCTGCCGAGACTGTTCTCCTGCCTGTCGATCCGATGGAAGGGTTGGACAATGGACCATTAACCCCACGCGTGCAGTCGGTTGTAGGTGAGCAGATATGCTGGCCTGACTCCTACGAGTATTTCTTCCCCCCTAACATTCTTTCGAAATGTATTCGGAACGTGACCAGTATCAAATTGCTGGACACGAAGGAGCCTGAATCACAGTGTTCCGGCACGAACCGTCTCTATTGTGCGGATGGCAAGAGGAAATCACCAGTCCGAGGGGTAGGAGAAATTAATACCAATGATTACCACGGTTTCCCGAGGGGTGTAACGCATGATACAACCGTCGGTCATCGCACGGAACGGAATTTATCACGGGGAAAGAAGCGTCGGAGGTCCTCGCTTTGTGCGGGAACGCGATTACGCGGACACCCGTGACCAGACAGACGGCCGAGTGAAAGCTATTAACCGACATGGGCGTTTGAAAAGCGGCTGAAGGGTTCTTCGATCGCCTCCCCGTTAATTACAATCGAACCGGGCTGTTTTATTTCGCGGTGGTTTTTCGGCCCTCGAGCTCGCGGTCACGCCGAACCCGTGAATCGTGCCGCGTTGATTAATTTGTTAATTATCTACATCGGTCGATAATTGCTATAATTACCGGGGTGCTTGACGACGGTAATAAACGTGAATCATTTCCCCGTCGTACGCCGCGAGATTGATACCGAAGATATGTAAATGGATAGAACATAATTAATTCAATGCGGAATTTATCGGACCGGATAAGAAAGCTCGGGTATTACGCGGTAATTAATGGAGCTCGTTTAACGAACTTTACAACGTTTTCCCCCACATTCTTCGAACGGTGTTTACTCGGAGGCTGTGCTAATTCAACGTTGCGGTTACGAACGTGAATTATAAAACAGGCTATTAACGGTATTGTATTTCGCTGATTCGTTCTCGACACTCGGTTCAATCCCCTCATTCTGGGATTGAAATTATTCCTGTAACAGCCGGCTGAAAACTGGGTCACCGCGATGTATGTCCATTATTTATTTCATAAGATGCTTAGGGCGATGCGGCGCGGCGGGAGTCTTACGTCAAACTTGGAATTTTCTCGGCATCCGGTGGTTCCATTAACTCTGATGCGCGACAATCTTAACATCGCGGAACTTTTAGCCCGGCGAGGAATCTTCTAAATTAAGTTCCCGGTGGCCGACGGGAAGAAGTCGCCGGTGGTGTACGTAGTCTCTTAAGCCTGGCCTGCGGTACAGTTTCCGCGCGCAAACACGGTAAATAGCCAATGAAACTGGAGTAGTCAGTTAAATGGAATAAAGCGTCTACTCGCCGTGCCACCGGTGAGACGAGATTTCACGAAATGATGGCCTCTCGCGGCGTCTATGCAACGGTGCCATTCCCTGACAATGGTATACGACACCGCGGGATAAACGACAGCCACAGATCCCGGTAATCGTACGAGCACTATAGCACAAAGAAACACGTCCGATAATTAAGTAGATTCAGAATTAGATTCCAATTTTTGTAGACAAATTTGAAGATTTGAATCTTTCCAAATTCTACTTCAGTGGGAATAGCCTTTGCAGATCCAAAATATTGGGTTGGCAAGAAAGTAGCGTTTTCAAATCAAGAATCGAAGATAAAATTAAGGTATTTATTCATATGTTTATTCAATAACCCGAGAAGTTGCCTCGAAAATGGCAAAAAGTAATAGAACAGAATGGAAAATGTGTTATTGAATAAATCTATGAATAAATATCTGAATTTTAGCTTTCAATTTTAATTTACAAACGCTGCGAACTTTCGTTCCAACCCAATAAATACAAATTGTACTGAATTCTATCGATTTTAATGTTGTAGCATTTTTTTGACAATTTTCAAAGATCCGCAGTCTAGTCATTACAAATGCTTGAAATAGTGAAGGACAGTAGTTCCATTCTTCGCTACATGTACATACAAAATAGAAAGTATTACGTTCCCGCGGAACGAGGTAGAACAATCATGCATTAGTCAGACAAAACAGTAAACAGAAAGGCTCGCGAATAAACACACGAGATTTCCGCTGAGGCAAGAAGATAGCGTACTTTAATCTTCCATTAGGCAGACTGTAAATATAAAAAGGCACTTCGAAGGGACGCAGCGAGTAGCGCACCCGGAGCATTAGTCAGACGAAGCTCGGCAAGATGTAACGCGCATTGTAGTGGCTGGTAGGAGGCGCTCGCAGTTATCCAAGACATCTAACTTATTCAAGCAGATGAAGATTTCAGTAGTTCTCCTCGCCATTACTCAGACCAGACTTTATCTCCGCTAATAAACACGGTAGGCTCTTGGTGGAGAGGGTCTGTCAAGTGAGAGAAGGAAGGTATCTAATTCGGGGGAGGGAACCGACGGCGACGCCTCAATTCGCAAAACCTTCGATCCTATCAGCGGCTTTTTATTTGTCGGGAATGCCGCGCAGGAAGCAATAAGTCACGTCGCAACCCTCCCTGCTATGTTCGCGACCGGATCCCGAGGGTGGCGGAGGGGGTTCGAAGGAGGGGATGTTCTTAGGAACACGCAGAGAGACACGGTGGCCGGGGTTCGATCCTCGCTCGTAAGACGCCATTCTCTCGATTACTTGGTGCGTCAGCGTGACATTTAATCTCGCGCGAGAGCTATTGACATTTTGATGGTGAACCGTGACCTGCTGGCGGGAGGGGGAGGGGTGTCTGGTATTTGCGTTTCCGGCGAGCATTCCGCGTCCGCTTTCGGGAGGATCGGCCCCCCGGCAGAGCTGGCGCAGACAATGAATCGCGCGAATCACTTCCGAGTATTTAATTATTCAGTTCACGTGTCGCCAAACAGGCCGCAGAGTTTACAGCAATCTCCACGATCGTTTTTCACCAGCGTTGCGACCAATCGCCGTGCAATCGTAGTTATCAATTGGTCGGGCCCGGGGTTACGCGTATTATTGTTCGATTTTACGCTCGGCGAGGAATTATGCCGGCCTGAAATATGGTTCGCGGCAACCAACGGCAAACCCGAGGCCGAGTTTATTTCGCTGGAAAGAATGGAAGTAATTGCTCGACGGAGTTACCGGTCTGCTCGCTTGCTCGGGGGAACGAATCGTTGTTGCTGAGTTCGCCCACCGGGCGGTAGAGAGCACGCTATTTAAGTGGATGAACCGAACCGTGCAACGGCCGCGACACGCTCGATAGTGTTACCGTCCGACACGATTCGAAGGGATTCCTGGACGAGAGGCGACTCTTAAGTAGAGCAAGTCAAGCATGCGTCGGACACGAAAGTATTCAGCTACCGTCGGACGCTCGAAGGGAACGAAACTTGTTCGATCGCGAATTCCTCGGGCCCTGTAGGGCGCACAAAGACCTCCGGCGTCGTTGACAGTTACAAAAGACTCTTTGTCGAATGCCCGACCCGCCGAGAGGAAAATTTCAGACAGAAATCGATTTAATTCGAACTATTCTCATTTTAAACTTCATACATACTTGCCCGCGAGCACGCTCACTCGGAAGTTTTCGAAAATCTTTACTGTTTACAGGGAGTCGAACATATAAAGTGACTGAGAAATTCACTCGGAGTTTCCAGTGGAAATTGTAAAATATAAAATTCAACGGTTATTCATTGCGCCTTGCGATCGACAATTAAAGGAATAAAAAATAGAGATGGGTACCTAAATGTATCCACAATAAGATCCGAGAGAGATCTCCCCCAGTTTTCCCCGTAATTAATTCCCAAAGGATGGCCTGGGTTAGCCTACATCGTCGCGCAAGTAGTACAGGTCAAGCATACATCAGCCGCGTCGAAATTTCGCAAGGATCGGCATTCGAAACGAATGGGACACGTTCGACGGTACGTTTTCGAGTCCCGCGGGGTCACCAAATGCTTCGTCGACATTCGTGAAAGGTTTCCCGCTGAATGACTGACCTGTCAAGAGGAAAGTTGGCGATCCATGGTCGGGTCATAAGCGAAAATCACGGTTGGAGCCGGCCGAAACGAGCCCCTTTTACAATTCCTCGCTCGCCCGGCGGTGGTACGTGCATGCACGTAGCTCTACAGGTTCCTGATTAATCGAACCGTGGAATGGAACACTCGAGGCGAGCAGCGAACATGTTCGAATGGAGCCTGTTTCGCGGACTTCAACCACATCTCCGGCGGGTTCGGGATTGGACGCACTTAATTTTTCACGCCATCGGTACAGCTGTCCTCATTTTCATCTCAAGTGGTCTAGACTCCAGACACCAGCGCGGCGCGGTGGCTGGCACGGGACTGGGAATTAAAGTGAAAAAATCGCGAAAACCGCGGCTCCGACGAATACACCGAATACCCTCTATTCCCTTCTGGTACCTCGCTACGGCGATTCTGCGAAGAATTCTGGTCGATCCGCGTTTTTCAAGGCACAGCCAGTCGGAATACGGAGCAGCGGGGGCTGCTGTTCGCCGACTGCTGGTAATGAATTTCATGAGAACCGTCCCGCGAGTCACGTTCACCGTGAGGAGCTCTCAGAGCGCGCGGAGAAAGATCGCTCCGTGATTGGGATTTGTGCGATCGGAATTCTAGCCGGGATTTAATTTCTTCGCCGAGTCAACATTCCTTTCTCGCGACGTTACTTACGTCTTCGATTCTTCTTCCCACGGCGTCCTTCGCCACCGCACTCTCAGAACCGTGCGCCGCTCTCGAATTACACCGGTTCCACCAATTTATGGGACTCGCCGGAATACTTTTGGCAGATCGGCCCGGCGCGCCGCGGTGGTTCGAGAACCGGCGCCGTTGTAATTGGACCGCTGGCCTTCTTCCGTTCGGGAAACGCTGTGGATAGAGTCAGCTAGATTTAACAATGTTTATTATTTTAGAAACGGCGAACTGCGGGAATTCGTCTACGTACTACTGTTATTCTATAAAAATTGTTTGCAGAGTCTAGCAATCGTTAATGGTTGCTTGCTGAAGCTGCGGGATTAATTGCGGGAACGCGATGGTTTCACTGAATGGAGATTCTGAAATGTTTTATAGGCTTTCGGCTCTTTGGGTTAAAAGAATATAAAAATTTTTTTCAATTCAGTTTTTTGCCAATTATTACAAAAAAAATTAAGTTGATCTTAAATTACCAGAATTTCCAGGTACAATGCTAAGTGGATTAATCTGTCGGTCATGTCATTTCTGTAGACGAAGTTCTTTCAATTATTACCGTTCTGTGGGATCGATCCTGTTTATCAAAGGAGTTTATTTCAAATGGAAAATGTAGAGCTTCCGTCAAGTGCTGTGGCAGGAAATTGTTAAAGAACACGAACTCTGGTAAATTCCCTGTAAATGGTTCAAATATACCGTCCCTTTAAAAAACCTTATACCTTCATGAATTAATGTAGAAAATATTTGTGGAGTACTTAATGATCTTACTCTATTTGCAAAGTACACAGTGTATACTGAATTGAAATCAGCGGAACGTCAATGGTTTTGGGTGAACAACAGTAAACTTTCGGATCGGCGATGCCGCTGAATTCGTAACCCATCGGGGAATTCGCTTTTAGATGGAGGTCATTACCGCGGCATGAAACGGGGTTGCTTTCTCCCCGGCGAGTATTGGTTTCTGGGTCTGACAGGAGAGCGGCGACCTACAATCATCTAGAGGCAATTAAGGGAATCAAAAACGGGTAGTGAACAATTGTAAGAGTCGAAACTTCCGGGACGTTTGACGAACGAAGAACGAGAGAGCGAGAGAACGGCATAGACCGTAGCGAAATTGCTCGATGAGTTTTCGAATGCCGGGAATGGAAACTGCTGTGCGTAATTACGAGCTCGGGACGAGCTCAAAGGCCATGGAAATCTCTCGCGAACGGAAAGAACCGGTCGAAGTTCGCAGCGTTGCTCTGTCAGCGGGAAAAGGGACGTGGAATGAACACCGGCGAGAGAAAGTTCCCGGGGAGGAAGACAGAAATCCATAAACTCGGGATTTTCCACGACACGTGTTAAAGGAGTGGACGGTATCCCTTTATCATCAAAAGGAAAAGGAAGGAGGGAGGAGGTAGGAAAATGTTTGTTCTTCCCGCTGCGCACTTGCGGGAACGAACGGCAATACCACTCCTTTAAGGTTCGTTGGGCAAAAGAAACGAACGCCGGGGGAACAGCTGCCGCAAAACTAATGTAATTGAAAGACCTTCCACGGTAATTATTTCCCGCAACGTTTCACTGGACCACTGGAGCTCGGATTCTACACGAAAGAGAATTGTTTTTTTAAGAGAACCGATACTTTCGGTCGATATTTCCGGTTCCGCTTCCGAGAGGCGATTTCGAAAAAATATGTAGTACAGAATCGTGTTTGGTCAGACACCACTTATATCTTATTTCGTTATGTTCCGAAAATTATTAACAAATATTCAGGGTAGACATGGATGTTCGGTAGTGTCGGTCAGCGTGTAGTCGGACGAAGGAACTTTCCTAAACGATCATGCAAGAGCTACCGATTCGTGTCGAGCAAATTGAAGCTCGGTTCCGTTATTGTGTACAAATAGATGTACACACAAACTACAAGACACCGCTAAGCATTTCATTCACAAACTCGCAACAGTATCACCATGCTGCGAAGCCACGTATTCGTTAACGCAAAGGCAAGAGGATTGTTGACATTACCGGTCCTCTTGACGCAGACAATGGAATCAAAACTTTTGACCTAATTAAAGAGATTCTGATGACTCGGAAGGTCTGCCGGTATATAAAGGCCGCGAAAGCTCACTTAATTACCGGTCTTCCTGAAACCATCCGACAGGAAAGACCTGCTTCCCTAATAACCGCTTACCCAATGGCTCGTTTCAACTTTCCTCTCTCATTCCTCGCCTGCCTCGACAGGCAGTGAACCCCTGTCCCGATTCTCTCCTGTTTACTATTGTTCCCTCAACGCTCGCTTGATATTAAACAATACTTAAAATGCTCGCTGCCGCCGTCGGGCGTGACTTTTCACGGTGGTCACGCCCGATGCAAACAGAATCGAATCTCTTTTACAGCTTTTTCTACTGTGTCTATTGGATTTCCCACCGTTTCCGACCACAGCTTGACTTTTCTACTTGTCCTTGAACAATACAGCGTTCCCACGACACGTACATAATTAAGACTAGATCTAATTAGCTCTGCTAAGAGAAGGACTACAATCTAATTAGCAGCTCGCTTCTGCAAGTAGAATCCCGACTTTTTCGTTTGGGTTTCTCTCGAAAAGGGCCGGCGTTTCTCGAAGTCTGCGTGGAACGGAGGCGTCTTTAACGATGCAGGGAAAAGGGGCTACAGTTCTCGAAAGACGTCCTCTGTAATCATTCCGCAAACTTCGGCGTGTCTTTGATGATCCGGGGCCCTCGAATGGCTCGACGGTCAAACGTAAACCGGAGGAACGATAGAAAAAGCCGAAGTTCCTGTACAGAGGAGAGCCGAGAATCGGCCTCCAACGTTCTTCGGGAACATACATATACACAGAGAAGAAGAAAGAGAGAGAGACTCCTAGGCCAGAGCGGTTTCCAAGGCTCGCGTTTTCAGGTCCCTTGAACGTCGGCCTTGCTCTCTGGCAAAGCGAAGAATTGTTGTGGAAGTTCTCCCATGGTCTTCCGACGAGTGACGCCGTCTCAAAGCCTCTCTGAACTTTGCTTTCTCCGCGCTCTTTACATCTATATGTATGGGATAAGCACTCGTTATTGCGCCGAGCACTTACCGTCTAAGAGTAATTGCAGAATCCTCTGTGCGGCGTCGGGCGGCGGTCGCTTTTCACCGCTAATGAAAGGCAAGGATGGCAAAGGTGCGTGCACCGGCCGCGGTGCGCGTCAGCAGACAGAAGACTCCGCACCCAGTCAGCCAGACCCGGTTCAAACGAACCCTGCCAGCAAGTATCAATTGAATCAGCCATCAAGAAAACATAATCCAGTCCCACAATCTCTAAATCCAGTCTTACCAAATTTTAACACTTCTAAATGCATGAAATTCGCAGTCAATAAGTCACGAAGTAAGAACATCAATATTAGATTCAAGTCATGAAAGACGCTCTGGAAGTGTGCTGTACGAATTTTAATATTTGCGAGCAGAATCGTGCACGAAAAAGTTCACGGTTACCTACCTTTCTTCTTCGAACAATTAGTCAGCAGCGATTAACGCGGGCTCCGAGGTGATATTTTGTCGCTAACGAGATTCAGTAGAAGTTTCAGTTTAACATGCACACCGTGAACCTCTTTAGCTGTTCCTCTGAATGCAATTACATCTAAGGAACATCGTCGCTTTAAAACGGAGCTTTTTCTGCGGCAGAAAGGTATTTAATCGCTATCCCAGGATAATCCGTGTAATTACGGAGCAGTTTGCATAAGAAATTCTTCAGCGAAGGCGATTCTGAGCAGCTACATCGTCAGGGGTAGCTCAGATATGAATCATCGATTTTAGTATCTCGCGTTTAGCTGTGGACACTGTAATTGATTCGGTTCACTGAACCGTAAAAAATCAACGAATTACCGTGAGCTTTCTTGTTTGTGGAAGATTTAAATCTAAACTCAGTCGATCGAGTCTACAAAGAACACAAGTACCAGATTACTGAAGAGAAGCGAGTAAATTCAGATAGCGGAATATCTTAAGGAAGAGTGCTATTAGGTATGGCAGAAGCCGAAGGTAGTTCTCGTTCGAGGGAGATGTATCAGGAACTCAGCGCCGGTTGTACCCGTGGGAGTGGAGCCGCAGAAAATTCTATCAAGAATGTCCCCGATGATTCGGTCTGACTTAGACGTGGTGGTTCATCAGGGGAGCCCGCGGATTTTCGTGCTGGGCGGGCCTCCCAGGAATGCTCGTACGGTTATCTGCGCAACTACTTCCCGGGAAGTCGAGCGTGTGCCGGATATACAAAGTTTGACGTTCGCGGATGCGCTAATGGCTCGGCTGAAACGAGTCTCTCGCGACGATAACGCCGTTTCGCTTCGCCTCGTCTCGCCCATCCGCGTCTCTCGCCTCGCACTGCCTCGGTTCGCCTCGCCTCGCGCCGGATCATATCTCGCTGAAGGATCTCTCAGGATACGACACCCAGCGCGTCTTAAGTAAGTGCTCCGCGTGCTGGAAACTCGGCAGGAAGCTGCGCCGCGTGCACACGCGCTCGCTCATCGTCTTCAGGGATGAGCGGAACTCGAGCCCTCTGCTCGCCCATCGGGCAGATTCGATTACCGCCCACACCACCAGCTGTCCTCAACCTCTATCTGGACTATACTTCACTCTCTCCTCACTGCTAAAAATCGGACGTTTCATATGCAACGACCTAATAAAAGATTTATGCAATTAATTGCCTCTTGAATCGTTGAAAGCAGCACGAGACAAAATCGTACAGCGAATTGAACGAACCGAGGTCAACAAGGCGACAGGATTATCAAGTACAAGAATATTTCACGCGGCGACGGTAATCACGGGGAACCGTCTAACGGCGACGATGTCTGCGGCAATTTCCCGTCGCGAGTAACGATCAGATCAGGAAATCTGTCGCGCGGGATCCCGGCCGGTTTATGATCTCCTAAAAGGGAGATACAGCGCGGTCTCCATCACCGCAGCCGTTCCGCGCGGAGCAGCGAAGTTTTCAAGTCGTTCCCCGCGATGTTAATTAAGTTGCCAGGCATATCCGTTCGTTTCGAATGCGGCGATGGCGAGCTGCGCCGGCTGCTCTTGCCGTTATCGTTCGCCGTTACAACGACCGCGTGCTCGCGTTGCGGTCCCGCGATCTTCGAACAATCCGACTAATGCGTTTCCGGGAACTCTGCTGCTGCCTTGTACACAAAGACATAGACCCGGTCCAAGGATGCATCTCCCTCGGAAACGGTTTTGGTATTCGCTTGGTAACGCTTTTGGGAAACACGGCTGAATTTTGTTTCAACTCGTGCCGTCGGCCGATCGAGGTTTGATTCGTTGGAGAGTAAAGCTGGAAAGCATGATCCTTCAGGATCGCGGTGCCTTTGAAAAGCCTCTAACCCGCGTAATAGCTGCCGGGGCGGGTACATCAGATAGCGATGTCCGAGAACGTTCCCAAGGAAAAGCATCCCGCAAACGACGGTCCTAAGTGCTCTCGGCTTGGCTTATTTTCGGCGGAACGGCTCGCTATTAGCGCCAAACTACCTCGAAACACTGCTGCGATGATACGTGTCTTGGTCCGACGCTGGCCAGACTCAGATAACAGGAATTAAGTAGATAACAGGTGTATTATTCCAGCCAAGGGATTAAGGAAGATCGCTGCGGTTGATGGGAACGTTCCCGATCGATCTTTCCTCGAGATGACAATTAGAACTCGTTAGGCGAACGGTTCCGAACCGAACCGGGCTGCGATCCATCGGCTGCAATCTAAGTTCGCCGAGGACTGTCTTCTTGAGCATCGGCCGCGCGTTCCCATTTGCATCTCAAGGAAAGTTTCCAGAAGCACTTAACCACCGGCCGACGTTTCTCGCCTTTGAAAGATTCCACGCTTCCGCATAGAAATCACGGCTCGCCATCCAGACTGCGTTCGATCGGCTCGCGGATTTTCTGGCTTTAATAACCTGCTAAGTGGTCGGCCGGCAGACGCCGAATGAGATCGATCCCTTTGCCACAACGTTATTGCGTCACCGGGTCTTGATTGAAAGGCCGGACTTTGCATAAGACTCGCCCGCAAGACGATATCCTCCCCCATTCGAAGACGTCTAATGAGAGGAAAGTGATTACCGGCTCGTTTAAATTTATATTGACGCTTCGTCGCTCTCCGGTCTCTGCGGTGCCCGAGAAACATCTGAGGAATGCCCTGAGTGCCTCAGACGCCGACCGAGATACTTCCTGTGCTTGATCCTTGCAAGCTCGGTAACAGGATCCAGGAGAAATGGCGGAGTGCACATCATGTGTACAGGGTGGGACCTAATAAAAACATCGATCCATTTTTCCAAGTAACCAGCCCAGTGCCAAGATGTCTAAGAAAATATTCTCTTAGCCGAGTGCCCGAGCAAATCGAGTAACCCGAACTCGTTCTGAGAAACTCGCGAGCGATTGGTCGTTCAATCTGCATGTCCGAGAAAAAATCCTGCAGATTGAACGATCGAACTCGGCCCTGCCGAGAAGCGATTCAACCGGTAAACTTTCCCCGCAACTATCCATGATCGATCGCCACTGAAAAGGAAAGAGAGAGAGCGCGCTGGGAGAGAAAAGGGGAGGGAGAGAAAGAGGAAAAAAGAGAGAAGGACGCAGCTATCTGCGAAACGTCTCGTTCACTCGCGTCCCGGTTGTCAATAGGAAGTTTGCGTTCATTGTATGCTCGGGGTATTCAATTGAACAAACCGATTCTGCTGGCGTCGCTCGACGGCGAAACCGTTTTCCAATGTATCGAGTCGTTCCCCTTAATTTGTACCCTTTTTATCCGGCCCGGTGTCGATTGGTCTTACGCGGAGACCCGTTTCGTGAGGGAGAACGATGGAGAGAGAGAGAGAGAGAGAGAGAGAGAGAAAGAGAGAGATCCGAACGATTCCCAGGATAGAAGTGGTTTCGATCATCGAGAGGGAAGCAACGGCCCCGGCTTTTTCTCCGATTATTTTCCAACGACCGTTCGAGCACCAAATGCGTCGTGAAAATATAATAGGAAACAACGGCCAGTGTCAATGTTTGTCCGTTTTTTATTTGGCCCGCAACTCGCCGCGTTTCGCGCGCCGCAGAAATTTCCTCGAACATCCGTTCACCGCTGGTTTGGCCGACTTTTCACTTTCGATTTTTACGTCCGCTTGCTCGATGGAACACTTATGATTAGACAGCGGATCTTTACAACAAACTGAAGTGAAATTTAATCTTGTTTTCAGTCTTAAGTATTTTAAAATTTTTCTAATCTTTTACTGGTTTAAATGACGCCTACTCATTTTTGTCATAAATGCATAAACATGCGTTCGTCCCTCCTGTCAGTTTAACACGTTTCTCAGTGATTCTCCTCAGTGTTACTCTTGATCGGAAACACTTAGTTTAGGCGAAGCGGATCGCCGGTAGAATCCGAGAGTAACCTCGTTAAAGAATCCGTCGTCTTGTCAGTGTCTCCGGTAGTGGCGCATTTCTCCTTTCTCCGATCGAGTACAGGCCCGTCCAAAGAAGTTCCCGAGCGATCCGAAACCCCGGAACGTCGCTTCCGTTCAAGAAGTTCCGGCGAGTGTCGCGCTGCAACGTATCCACGCCGATCCGGTGTTCCGCGGCCGCTCGAGCAAAACTTTCTCAATTAGAACGCTAGTCGGACACCGTCTGTTGTCCCCGTTGTGCTAATTAAAACTGAAACAAAAATCTTTCCATGAGCCGAGCTGTGTTCTCCCGGCGATCTCGAATTGAGGCGATCTACGAAAATGATCGAATATACTGTTTATTATAGTACAGGTTATAGCTAAGCTCGTTTACAGCAACAAGCAAAATCAACTGTTTGTATCAGTCAATACCGAAAAGTATTCATTTTTAAGGTTGCATGTAATCGCGTACCGCGACTCGGTTTTGACTTTAGCTGCTCAAAAAAATTCACAGACATTGCTGAAACACGAAGAAAAGAGCAGGGGAAGTCGTAGAACGAAAGCTCTCGTAGTTTCCCGGCGAAAAAATGCCAAAGTAAGCGTAAAGTGTCAAGAACCGAGCAGCCCCTTAATCGCGAGCGACGCAGCTGGAGCCCGGCGGAGTCTTAGCGCCCTCAGCTTTTTTCCCCAGCTGCCTGGGAGCTGGCGAGATCTGACGGATAAAAGCGCAGAAAGAACTGAATAGAACGAATTGGATGCTCGTCACGTCGAGGGCTCCGGTGACATGCTACAACTATCGAGATGTCTCTCGTCGAAAAAACGTATCGGTGACGTATATGGAAGCGTCGCACGTGTACATCTTGCGTGTCGCGCGGCCGTGTGATCGGCACGGTTGCGAACGAGCAATCCGAACGGAAGGAGAGCTGTAAACCGGCGGATTGGTTTATGAACTGTCCTCTTGAACGACCGTGTTTTTTTTTTCTCGCGAGGGATCGCGGAAGGTATGACGCTGAATTTGCGAATTCGTGGAACGAGCAATCTGAAACTAAACCGAATGATTATGTATAAATAATAAAAAAATATAAAAATTGGTCTTTTACATTTTTCTAGCAACGCGAGTCGTTCCCTCGTCAACGAAATCGATTTCCCTGAAGTCTGACGATTTCAGCGGGCGTTGAAGCGTCGCCTGGAAAACAATCGGGCAACAGTAATAAAAATGGCGGCCATTCAGGCCAGGATTTTACGGCTTCCACGATCCGTGCAAGTTGAATAGCTCCCCCTCCGAAGATATTCCGTTTCAAAGATCGGCGAGGCCGGTTCTCCTTGTGTAATCCGGCTGCGCGAAAATTCTCAACCAGATGAAAGGGGGGTCCGGCGAGAATTGAATCGATATCACACACACCCAGGATTGCGCCGAGTAACACCGTACGCCTGTCAAAGGCTGCTTTTGGCAGATTGCACGTTACGGATTTCGTCAAAGACCTTTTCCAGCCACTTGGCCCGGCGCCGTCCGACGGGCCTCCCGCCCCCGTGAATATTCAGTTGCTTTGCATACAATATTGCCCGGTGATAATGACTCGCGTGCCTCCGCCGACATTAATCAATATTCAAGCATTTACTCCACCCCTTTCCCCCGCTGATAAATTATTCACGCAATTTTCGAACGACATTTTTTTTTCTCGGGCCACTATTGAAGCCCTTTGCTCGAACCACGTAAGATTCGCTTAAGTATGCATCGCCGTGGAAGAATCATGCTTAATTAGCAAGTGTCCCCTTTTGCGAATATTCTTCTCCAAACACCTGTAACGTTTTTACAAATTGCTCTGCATATAAAGGGTCTGTGAGTTCAACTAATATTCCAGCGGAAGATAAAGTAGAAGCTTCTATTATTTAGAGAAATGGACGAAAAGAACGATCAATTAAATTCATTAATCATTTTTAATGACTTTTTTTCTCGGCAATGAGGTCTGTGGTCTAGGGTCTAGGATTAGGCTAAAAATTTCTTGTCGATCCCGTTCGTTTAAACCGGCCGAGTTAACAGTCCGAAGTGCCTTCGTGCCGCCGGAACGAGCTGCAACGTCGAAATGACTTTCTCATCCTTCTGTTTCCCGTGTTTGTACAGAAATGAGCTGAAATGTTGAAATGACTTCCTTTCCTGGTGCACGGAAATTGAATTAAAAAGCTCAGCAAGTTCGCGTACTTTTAAATACGCGGCCGCTGCCGACGCGTCTGGCCATTGCCCGCCTTTTCTACTCGCAGCGAGTGGAGCCTCGGAATGGAATTTCTTTGCAGCTCTTTGCGCGCGGAACAGTGAACGTTAAAAATTCATCAATATTGTCAGCTATTATTCCTCTTAATTCGAAGCCATTGTAACGCCCCTCGCAGTCTCCACAAAGGATTTTCGCCGGGCAGCATGCAAAAACAAGCAAGCAATAACTGGGAACTGGCGTTTCGGTTCATTAAAGGGATTTTTCATTTGAAAAATTCTTTTAGAATTAACTCAGGTTAAAATTCCCGTAAATACGTGTGCGTTAAGGTTGAATAAGCTTTTAAGCTCCTTGCAGTTCTTTTCTTTGCGCTCACAACGATAGTCAGTTCGAGCTCTGACCAGGCAACCGACGTGACGTGTTCGTTTTGCTGTTCTTATAAATTTTATTATGAGAATATAGACGTGTTATTTTCAATAAAATATTAACGACAATTATGGCCGCGGTATAAAAGTTTCAGAGGAAATAAACACAGCGGCGAGTTTAGGTCCGCCTCGAGAGCCCGCCGATTTAATTGGAGCGGGGA
Organism: Lasioglossum marginatum; assembly: GCA_028455795.1. Classification (NCBI taxonomy): domain Eukaryota; kingdom Metazoa; phylum Arthropoda; class Insecta; order Hymenoptera; family Halictidae; genus Lasioglossum; species Lasioglossum marginatum. The sequence goes on along the minus strand of CM052245.1, from coordinate 12,619,202 downwards.
ATTCGCGCATCTGCAGTTAATGAAAGTTTCAACCCTAGAATACCGATTGTGTACGTCTGTATTTGCTCGTAATGGCTTGGGATTTCGGCCCCGGCTCGGGTCGATCGGTCTATTCGCGCCGGGAATTGAATGCACGTGAAAATAACTCGTTCCTGAATGCAACACTATCCAATAAGTATTCATGTCGCAAAACCGGTCCGACCGAAATGATCGAAAGTATCTTTATACGACAACCGCCCCGCGCTTTTTCGCCCCTCGGAAAATTTATTCTCGAAATCGATGTGCTCGATTTTACTCGTACCCACTTTCACTACGCCGAATCTAATGAACATTCATTTCCCATTTTCGTGCTCCTTGCAGATCCGCGCTTCCGAATTCACAACTACGGACTTTTACGAATTTATATTAAATTCACTGGCGAGCGAGGTCATAATATGAAGCGCAATTAAATCCTGCATTACTATTACTCCGGCCTTGATATTTTCAAATCAGTCCATTCAATTCGGTCCTCGCTAATTATGCAAACGGACTTAATTCTGTTGCTTTGTGCACGGTGTACCGATAAGTGATTCACTCTCCACGTTTATTTTATGATAACGAATTCATGGTCAACGACGAAAATAAAATTCTTTATTCGCGGCAGTGAATTTGATAGGCATTTTAAAATCTTTTCCTGTTTTCGCGAAGTTCTTCATTCCGCCGATATTCCGAGACAGTAGTTGTCGCAGCTTAGAATCCTCGACTAATATGCAGCTGTACATAGCCGATCGCAATAAAGTCTCGTTTGTCAGGCATATTATTCCATTCCCATCTGGTCCGGGCTCCCTTTAATTCCAGTTACATTTTCTAGCCTTCGTGCTCCCTTCGATTTCCCATCCATTTTGTGTCTTCTGTTTCGTTTGATTTTATACTCTCTTTTTCCCCTCCTCCTTCTCCTCGGTTGCTTCGATTTTTTCCTTTCTCACTCTCTCCCGCCCCTGTCCCATTTATTTCCTCCCTCTCCGACGACCCTGCCAGCCTCCCTTTCTGCAGCTTCTTTTTCCTATTTCTCCTCGTTCGCTGTCCTGCATCTCTTTTTCCAGCGTCGCGCACAAACCCCCGTCCTCCCTCGTCCAGCTCCCTGCACACCACCAAGCGGACCATCCCCTAACGCCTTCACCGACACGTATCCGCGTAACAGAGTACATTCGTTCTGTGCGGCACTCTATTTCCGGTAAACTTGTTCTCAAGGAACAATACGGGGAGCCCAAGGATCGTTCGACACATCGACGTGGCGTTATAAGTGGCCCTACGATCGAATCTCCGGTCGGCAGTGGCTTTTTATTCATCGAATTTCCGGATTCGATAATTCTCGCTTCTATGTCCCAGCATTACCACCCTGCCGCGCTCCGCAACATAAAAATTGCTTACATCAATTACGCAGACATTGTTCTACTTTAATAACTTCTTGAATAACGCATTAAATCCGCTGTCTATTAATTATGATTCAATAATAGCTAATATTACATGCATAACAATAGATGTATAAAATATACATACATACGTATATATTCATCACATGAATGTATAAATATAAATTAATATATTATAATGTACAGAATATATTATAATTATATTTTATTCTGTGCTCTTATACCATTAATATAACGAATACGAATGGTAAATGTAAATGGTTATCATTTAATTCAGAGGAAAATATGTTAATACAGCGACGAAGAAATTCGGAAAATAAATGTATACGATTAAACTGATGGCACAATAATCCGAAGCTTTATAATCGATCGCTTCCGATTTGACGTTTAAAATAGCCGAGTTTGAAACGTGAAACTGTTATTTTATAATTCCTTTATTCATGGATAAGTGGTGTCAATGCGCAGAAAATGATCGCTCGTTCGATCGAGCCTCGAGATTTCGAGGGGTGTTCATTTTGTATTCGATATGCCGCGGTGCTTTCATAATGAATGATTTTTCATTTTATATTCGCGCCATACGCGGACGTGACGACGATACGTCACGCGATAAAATTGAAACACTGCGAGGAATTTCTTTAATTCAGTGAAAAATCGCGTGTTCCATCATTGCGCGAGAACATTGTTTATTTGATTACAGTTGTTTATTCAATTATTTAATCCGTGTTTCGCGATTGTATCTAACACAGAGACAGTGTCGGTCGATGCGTCGCGGAATTCTGTTCGCGAAAGTCGAACGTCTTGTATCTGGCATGCGGAGCACACTGTCAGGAACTGTTCCGCGCATCCGCCGCTGATTTTGAATTTATGACGACACACGTCTCCGACGGGAAACAATATCGAAGCCCGCGCCGTCAGAAATTTAAGAGTTTTCTTCCGTTATATTGCGGCCCCTAATGTCGCCGTGTCTCGATCCGGTATTGCTTTCCTCAGGATTTACACAAATAGAAGCTCGCCCGCAGACAAGCATGATCGGGGTATGGCGACGCAATAATAATTTGATGCATTTATATCAAAGGGAAATAATTAGATCGAGAGTAATATACAGAGATGGTAAAATTCTGTTGTAATTTCGTTTAGAGATTATTACGAACGACGAACGCGTAAAGACTAATAACAGCGGCGAATTGGAAAATAGCTGGAATATCCGCAAATTTTCATTTTCATAGGCAATAAACGTCGCGACCGAAAATTAATTGTGAAAATAAAGAGGTGGATCACACGGCGAATAAAAATTTCCGCGCGAGTCTCGTTCGGCTTTGCGGTGCAATTGCGTTTTACACAGTCGCGTGTAACACACAGGCGAATAAAATACATGTAATTGCCGACGGGGAGATAAAATAAATTTCTTGCGTGGGTACTTGCCCCGGGGTTAAAAAATGCATTTCATGCTATTTACCGGGAGAAATAATTTGAAGCGGTTCGAATTGGAGGCTGCGAAGCGCGAAGTTTTACGAGATCGTTTATTATTCAAAGAACGCCCGGCATTTCGTGCCGCGCCACGGAAATACTCGCGTCGAATAAACAATATTCCGGGAGCTTGTTCTAAGCAACCGGCGTTCGTTTTATTTCTGCCTTCGAGTGAGCGGAGTTTGTCGATGCACACGGGTGTTTGCGCTCTTATTTCGGCACGCAGCTACCTCCCATTTTTCCGTCGCGATCGTAACGAGTGCCCCGAGTCGTCGGACTGAGCGGTTCTTTCGAGAGCGCGAAATTCCGTGCGAATTTTTTTCGAAATCGCTCGAGGAATCTCGCACGACCAGGGAAGGGCTTCGGGATTTTTCCCGGCGAAAAAACATTTTCCAGGAAAAAGGGTTTCGTACATCTTTAAATTGATCATTCGCCAGCCAATTTTCCGAAACAGTTTCCAACCCAACCAGATCCTAAAATGTAGTTCGAAAACGACTTTCGAGCGTAAAATATTTTCCGACGCGCGGAATCGAGCAGAGTCGAATTAAAAATTCCGTCGGCGAGGAATTCGTATCGCTCGGCTCATTACATCGGATAAAGTCAAATCCTCGAGTGCGCCATCCCGCGTAATTAAAGTTCGACGTGAAACTAAAAAAAGGGAAAAACAGATAATACGTTTCGTTGCAACGAGTTTCTATTTCGCCGGGAACTGAACATTGCGTTCGCAACCGAGCTAGAAATTCGCTAAGTCGCCGGGAACAGCGCGAAACGATTTCAATTGTCAAAGTATACATTATGATTCGCGATCCTTTGTCGCCGTTCCGCCAGCAGTGAGTCGTAATCAAATCGCATTATCGTTATTAATTTTATTCCGGCGTTCTAACGAACAAATGTTACGAAGCGAAACGACTAAAGCTGCACAATTTCACCGGGCTTTCCCTCGGCGAGCATTACACGGTAAACATTACCGCTTACATAGAATTTGCGAAACTGCCAAGTTACATAATGACTGATTCGATCCTCTTTGTGGTTCCCCGACCAGAGTTCATGCGTTCTCTGCGGGAGTTGTTAACGTTCCGTTTATCTTTTCACTTGTGCTTTTCTAGTCTACCTCTCTTTATTCCACTTTTTATTTGTGTACTTATAACTTTATAATTTCAGAATTAAATTTAAGTGAAATATTATTTTGTCTCGAAAACAGGAGCGCAATTCTGTTTTTTTTTCTAAACAGGTTTCCCGGTTTGTTGCTCCGATTTATCGCGTAAACCGCGAGCCTCGCGATTTATTTAGCAAGCGCACCAGCCAGAGCGACATTATGAATAATTCGCTAGCACGGAAAGGAATTCTATGTTCGTTTCATCTGCACATTTCTTCTGAACTGACAGCAGGAAAGAAGTGCTTCGTTGTGACTTCAAAGAAACGAATAATTTTCAGACCTTCTGAATGAACAAGTCTAGACTCGAAGAAATCGATTTTTGTAAAATTTTCAACGAAAGCAAATTGCAATCAGGATTACGTTCATGTGGGAGATTTCTCGTCGCGATTCCTCGCTGAAAAATATGAAAGCGGACCGTGGAGCTATTCTTACAGTTTCGCCGGCCGGAGAAAAAGTTTCTGAAATATCCGGAAGACAATCGGCGTGGCTGTCGATTCCCGGAAGCCGTCGCGTCGGAAGAAAGCATTTTGTGGTGGATCGGTTGTCGCGCTCGGACACGATCCGCGTTCTTCAGGCGTTGAAAAATACGGCTGCGGATTCTTATTTTCGCGGCCGTCAGCCGTCGACGAACAATGCCGGGTCCCGGTTTCTCGTCTCCTCTTCTCGATTTCCACACGGAGGGTTCGCCAGGATTTATTTCTTGCGGCGTAGATCGCGAGAAAAAAACTTGGACGTACAGATATCCGCGGGGAAGAAATGAGGGACGCGCGAAACCGCTAACTTTGACGGAAGTTCCCGCGACGCTTCCTCTCGTACCGCCTCGTCGTCAGCTTCCACGATGTCTCTGCTATCTTTTTCTCTCTCACACACACACGTACACACCCTATCTCTTTCTTTCTTCGGTCTCCCTCGGAACATTGTCTGCGGCTATTAAGCGAGCGAGCGACAGGTGAACGCTATAAATCCTCTCGTCTTTGGTTCGCGGTGAGTGTAAAGAGTTGATAAATGCGTCCCCGTGAATGAAAGCGTTATTTTCTTCTCCGGTTGAACGGCTCGCGGACCAGATACCGGACACCTTGCTACTGTCGGGCTTCGATGAATTATTTTTGCACACGACGCTCGGAGAAATTGCTCCGCGAGTCACGCCGCTTCGTGCAATTTAATATTGGGGACGCGTTCCCTGTCCAATTATTAAACTCACACTTAAGGAAGCGCCGGCCCTCAAAGATACGGCAACTGACAAATAAGTTTACCGGTGGTCCCGGCCTAGTCAACAAGGTAATTCGATATTCCGAACGAAATAGCCAAGTCGAGAGTAGAATAAAAGTTAGCGATGTACAAGTAGATATAGTAGAAATGCTAATGTAGATTTCGTGGGAGGTTGGGAAGATGGTAGAATGCTTGACTGCCGTCCGGAGGGCCAGGGTTCGAGATGAAGTCAACAAATTTTAAACATCCAAAATAATTCTGAATTCGAAATTTTCTGGATTTATACAGTGATGAATACACATCCAAAATATACATCGTATTCATTAAATTAGAAGAAAGCTCATCCATCCCAGAAACCTTCGACAAAACGTATCCAAAGCCGTAGTGAAATTGAAGCGGTAAGTCACGGAATGTTGCTAATTACGAACCAATGAACCAATTTCGTACGTCATTCCGGGAAACAGTTGGAAATCAGAGCTGCCCGTGTACTTCCTTCAGGGATTCTGAGCGTGTCGGCTCGGACGCGTACAACTCAATTTTCCGGGAGCAGTTTAGAATCTCTCGATCGCATAGAACCAGCGACTTCGATTCTCCGTGCTGAACGGATGAACGTCCGTAGCTCAGTGCTTCAGCGACGAGTTCATCTCGTCGACCCGAGGAAAATAGAAAATTATCCTGGGGAACTTAACGATAAGAAATTGTACACTAACGAGCTCCCCGAGGAACTCTCTCTTCGAATGTAAGGATTCCGGTGCCATTAGCCTGGCCATTAACTTCCGTCTCGTGGATTTTAGTGGCGAGCGTCACGGAGCTCCTTCCGTGACGTTCCTTAATTTTTGTTCGGCATTCCGGCTGTTCGACTGGTTCGGAATCGATCGGACGTCCTCCCTCCGTACAGCTACATAAATAATCCGTGGAACGTCGATGTTCCGTACGTGTGCACGATCGTGGAGGAGCAGTCGATGCACGACAATAAACTTGTACGATGGGTCTGCCGGGCGGTGCGGCAAAAAGAGGAGGCAGGAAAGTAGAATTAATGCTCGGACACGTATATCGCTGGCTCTGTGTCGTTCCATAGCCAGGTTCCTTGTATGCACGACACGGCCTCTGAGTACACGGACTCTTTTTCAATCAAGTAATAAAACAGCCGGAATGAATTGGCCGGGATATTTCTCCGGGCGACGCGACGTGCAGATCGTTATTTCGCAGAATATGCTTCCGTTACTCCCTGTTCGCTGACTCGGGCGAACGGAGGCGTCGCCTGGACGCCGTTCCCCGAGTAATTGCGAATTGAATTTGCAAAAAGAAACCTCCCGCCTCTGTGAGTCCCCCTCTCTTTCTCGGGCTGCCTAATAAAATCCGGTTTGAAATCCCAATGTCACAGCACCGGCGCGGCGTTGAACCTCGTCGAATGAAACCGAGTAATCCGGTGATCATCGAAGAAAGAGAATTTCGATCCGGTGAAAGGAAAAGGCTGCCTAGCGGGACGAGTACCGCGACGCAAGAGACGCAATCCTTATCCCTGGTTTCACAGAAACAGGACGTTCCGTCTTAGAGGCCCCTCGAGGATCAGCGGGATAAGTCAGCACACCCATCTTCCAGGACGAGCCGGAGTATCGAGCACATTCACTGTAACAGACGTCGCTTCTGATCCCTCCGCGATCGATAGTGTCGCTAATCCGCGAAACAATTCCACATGACGCTCATAATCCCTTGATCCGTTCATTGTAAATCGAATAATATCGTCGGATAGCCGGTGCACCGATTCGGACGGACTACGGAGACGACGACGTCTGGAATGCGATTTAGCAAGTTTTTGAAGAATTTGTATCGCTCCTCGAATCAATAGCACCGCGTACACAGAGATTATGTCCGTAAAGTTTCGAGCAGAAATTCGAAGTAGTTATGCAGATATAATTTATAATTCGTTGGGCGGCGTATGCTCGCAGGCTTTTTTTCAGAGCGAGATGTCGTCGCTGCCATAAATTCCATTGTTTTCAGCCGTGGAGATCACCGGCCGCTATAAATTCGCTGAACCCATCGGAAGAATCTGTTGACAGTGACGAGAGTCATTTGTCTCGAGCGATGACGGGCACGTAGCTTTGCTCTTTATATTCCCCGTTAGCGCCGCGCAAAAATCCACGACAATTAACCGCTCTGCGAAACACGCTCCGTCAGATGCTGTCTCGCAGCTGCCAATCTTCTAACGTCCCATTTAAATCGAGTGTCGAACTTCATCTCTGCAGAATGAACTTCTTCCACGAATTTCGTACGGTTCGCGTTCCCGATGCCTCTCTGATCGTTCGCGGCCTGGCACGAGCCATAAGCGCGTATGCGCGCCGGAAGTTCGACGAATGCAATCAACGTTCCATCTTCAAAGCTTTCAGCGCCCGAGGTCTTCGTGCCGTGGGGATTAAAGGTCCGCGCTGTTTCCTGCAGCGATGAAGGGTTCAAAATTGACTTCGGGATGGAAGTCACTTGCGCCGCCTCACTTCAAACGCTGCTAACATTCGTTAAATTCTCATTAAAATGTCTGAGGTACAATGTAATACGTCATCGCGTACGAAAGTATCGAATTTCTTTAGTGTCTTGCTTCGGGAAATCACTTATCGCCGGCGGGCGTGGCCAGGAGACGGTGGGCGGAAGAATGGGCGTGACTAGATCATTTGATGAGTGGATCTTCGCAAGGGACCTTGAAATAATATCAATTAAATATGATTATGAGTCGAGAGTCTCAATATGAATTAATATTTGTTTTATTTTCCATTTTCGTCCAAAACAGTGGCAACATTTTACGAAGCACACGTTCTGTTAAAGATGCGTGCGCGATTGTAATTACTGTCATCGTTAAAGCAATTATCGTCCAGCAAACAGTCCCGCGAGCGCCGTAACATAACGCCGAAATACCGAGCTTCGTTAATTATTTTTGACCATGAAACAATAAACAACCGTGCCAATCAACGAGACTGGTCACTTTGCCTCCAGTAATCCAATTATCATTATCCATTAAACCGGCGCCCGTTTACAGACATATTCAGATGAAATTCATACAGCGATGAAAAGCGCCTTTAATTGTCACATTATTCGACCGTGCGAAATGTTACAAATCTTGACATGGGACGCGATTATTTCTGCAGCGAGTTCACGCAATCTCATTTTCAATATTTTATATTACATTTCATCTACCATTTGTGGCGTATTGTTCTTTTTGATACCGACACGAGGAGTGATTTTGTGAGTTAATCCGGAAGTGGTATTTAAATCTACGTAAATATCGGAACGCTGCGGTCTATATTCTAAATCGGTTCTTCCGGCGGGAACTCGCGATCCACAGCCGAGACGGGAGGGGAAAAAGTGGATGCCGGCCGGAGAGTAATTAACGGGGAGGAATTAGTTCGCGGTTTATTGGTTTCACGGCGTGATGGATCGCATCGAAGAATCGCATTATATTGGCGAGGGACGCAGACAGTCGGCGGTCGAATATTTTCTGCGCGCATTTCTCTAATCGGATCGAAACGGGCCGGAAACCGTTCAGCGAGCCGCGATCGGAACGTTTCTATCGGTGGAAAAAGGTGGAACCAGGCTGGTGCGTCGGGCTTGTTGACTTCGATCGTCCGTTAAATTCGTCAGAAATCCCGGGCCAGCTCGCTTAAGCACGCAACCACTCTTTCTCTCTTCCTCTTTCTCTCTCTCTTGCGAGTGTGAGAGAGACTTATGCAGCGCGGTGCAACTTTCGGAAAGCTTATCAAGCTCACCCAGGGGAAATCTGCCGGAGCCATAGAGTTTTCGCGGCGCGCTCACCTAGGCGATATTTTCCCTTGCTTAATTCTTGCCGTGGCGCGACCTACTCCCCGGAAATGGAAAGTTCACGGTGTAATTCTTCCTGCGAGCCGTCTCCAGCCGGGAATCCTTACCTCTTCCACGGTTGAACAGCTGAAATTTCTCCCTGCTGTCGGGATTGATGCCCCAGCTACCACCTGGACCCCTGATAAGGGACTTGATACGCTGATCATTTAGTTTTAACGACATGCATCACCGCGATAGTTCCTCTCCAGCGACCGCGTCGTTTTTTATAGAATTATACCCTGATGCACGTCGACGATACGTCTTGGACGAGGTCTGCTTTTCAGACGAGTGGAACTGATTAGCAATATATTTCTAATATTCAGTTCTATGGAGTTTCTCTTCGTCTTCCTGTGTCTTGGTTTTTCCGAGGACAACGAAAAATACGTGTAAAATATTTTTGATCGATCTACAAATGTGCAGAGTTGAATAAATAAGTGATAAATTGTTTAATTCGTCGGAAACATTGCGCCGACGAGCAGAGGCGGCTCGGAATAAATTCTCCGGGGAGTTATCGGGGCGGTTTCAGACGGTGGCGCCCGGTGCAACGGTGCATCAGTGACACGGCCGTCCTCATCGACGATGCACGATCCTGACAAGGCCGTAGCAGGCCCGATCGATGGCTTCGGCCCGAGAAAAACGAGCAGTGCGGCACGATTACTCCGGGCATGCCTGTTGCGGAAGCGGTCCGCCGCTAACTGCCACGGAACACGAGAAAATCGAAGGGAACCGGTCGCCGGCATCGCGGCCCTAGTCCGTTGATAGTGGATGGTTCATTATCAGCCGGTGATAAGCTTGCGGAAGATCGTGAAACGTATGGGAGTCACGAGTTCGATGGTAACCCGATATGCAGATCGGGAACGTTAATGGGAGAAGACAGTGGAGACATCAAACTGTTACGCTCCATCGTCGAGTGTTTCGAGCCTTTCACTGTCGCACACTAACCAGAGATCGAGTGCTATAGATCGATAATTTCAGGGTCGTCAAGGACGAACAAGTATTATATTTCGGACCAAGATTACAACGATCATGGAACCATGCAACACGACAGATTCGGATTCAGCGTGTTTATTCACGATTCATGCGAGCCCCAAGTAGTATATCCTCGCATTAGTCAGACCGGGGAGCAGGTATCTTTGCTCCCATCGAGTTCCAAGTCACGCCACGCGTTTCATTTACATTTTCCTTTACTTCTGCACACTTCCCCGTGGAACCAGCCACATTCCCCGGCGAATTACGGCGCAATCATAATCGTATACGCCGAGCACAATGCGCTCTTATGCGCTAACAGCAGCGACGTCGGTAGCGGTTAATCTGAGGAAGAATAACTGAGTGGCAGACACTCCTCTCGACTAATTTAATTATAGAGATACAAAGCTTTCTACCTGGGAATGTCGCTGTGGAGTCGAGGAAAAGATAGATAAATCTTTCGTGTTTATTTTGATGTTGTTACTAGGCAGGCATCGTTGGTAGTGCATCGAAAATTGAACATTTTTGTTCTGCATGAAGATCCGCCGATCTACTTATCTCAATTTGGATATAATTTTCTCTACATTTTTTCCTGAACACAACAGCAAAAAATATTTTCCAGGTTTAAATTTTTCCTGCCAAAAGAACGAGCTCTTAATACAGCGTCGTCCAGCTTTGAATTAGGCAGGAAACGGAAAGATTGTCGAAACGAACTCCCGGTGGAGAGCGATTTAGCCGGGTTTAGGGCTCACCGAAGCAAAGATTGCCGGATGCGCTGCGAGCGTGAAGAATCAGGGAAACAAGTTTCGGAGCGGACTTTGCTGTCACGTATGTGCGCACAGGGTCACTATGTGGACAAATATGTGGGGGTTTGCGCTCACATGCCAATGTCAGTGGTGTGTGTATAGTGGCCCGGCACGTAGTAACATACGAGCCAACCGTACGTTTTCACACATATTGAACCGGAGTATATTTTAACGGGCGGCGGAGGAGCGCGAGGGGCGGAGTTTTCTCTCGGCGCGTCCGGCAACTGGAAGCCTTCCAACCAGCACGAAAAACTAAAACGGTTCGCAAAGTCGGCAGAAATATGGCAACCGTACAGCCACGGTCGTCCCGTACATCAAATATTACCGGAGACCGAGCCTCCTGCCTGTGGAACAGGCTCCCAGTTACGTGGCTTAAGCCGAACCCTTCCACCCTCTCTCTCTCCTCTCCCTCAATCTCTCTCGCTTTACCTCTCTAGATGCCTCGAATCGGAATGTTAATTCTGTGGAAGCTTGCGGAAGGATTTTGGCTAACGTGTTCCGCCGAGTTGTAAACATTTTCAGATTGGTTCTGCGTTTGCGATCCGAGCTCCGGATCGAGGATTAAATCGAACCGAGATTTCGCTATTTGCTTGCTGGATATCTCAGTACTTCAATTTTTTAACAATTTCCTAGTGACTGCAGACTTTTCGGCGGAATTAAATAGAATTTAATTTTTCTTTTTTAATTAGTATGGTCATTTCTTCGCAATATATTTTTTTACTGAATTAGTTGTTCATTGAATTAGCCTTGCATTTAATCCTACCGTAATTTTAAATCTCGTGGACATTCTATTTATAATTAAGTTCGCGATACATAGCTTCCGGAAATAAACTCGAACGAATAATATTACTGCGATCATGTATGTTAATTTGATTCGAGGGCACAGCTCGCAGTCAAAAATATGCGCAGCACGTGTCGATAATTTTCCAGCGGTGGTATTAATTTTTTGCCCCGGCGTTATCCGAGCGGAATGAAATGAAATTGAAATGCGAACAAGTAGAAGGAATGGGTAGGTGGAGTAATCGATGAATGAAAAGTGCTCGAGCCCTGTTTCTCTCTCTCTCTCTCTGTCGCGTGGCCCTTCAAAAGTGATCTGCTTCCAATTAATTAATGTCGTCTTTTATCGGGAGACAGGTTCGCACGTGAGATTCTTCCTCTGTCGCCGTAGCACGTTTCCTACACCGTTTTAATTGAGACGGCTTCTCTTTGAATTCTTTGAATAATCGTGTTCAATTAAAATATAACTTCGCCGGAATTAATTTCAGAAACTTCGACTGGCAACACAACCGGGGAATATTTTCGCTAGAGACCAGCGGAACTTGCTCACGAAGTGGATTCCCCTTGCATACAGCACTCAAAGGTGTGATTATCAGTCAATATTTAGTCGGGAGATGGCCTCGGTTAATTTAATTATACCACTGCAAAAACGAATACGGGGAACGGGTAGAGGGCATCTTCGAGTCACAAACGAGTTTTTTAGATCGAGAAACTCGTTTAAAGAAGTATGAGAATGTTGTCGAGGGAAAGGTCAGATTCTTCTGTGTTGACTCTCTAAACTTCCCGAAACTTTTCGTCTCCAATTGTTAATTATTATTAGACAGCGGATTGTATGCATTTATGACAAGAATGAGTAAGTGTAATTGAAAACGGTGGAAACATTAGAAGAATTTACAAATACTATTATACTATTTTCAACCTATTCAACATATAATATTAAATAAGAAAACAATTTTCTATTTCATTCCAGTTTGTTGCAAATCAGGTAGAACATTTTTATTTTGCATAAAGATCCGCTGTCTGATTATTATATTTGGACAAGGAACTCGCACGTAAAATTCCTGAACTTAATCAAAAGATTCTTAAGTCTACCTTGTTGTTTCATCGATCTTTTATGACTGGGACGGATGAGGGTTAGAAAATATGAATAAATGCTTTCACGCGAGCCTGTCGATAGAAGCTGATTTCGCGCAGCTGTCAGCCGAAGACAGCCTAGTTTACAGCCGGCAATTACATCGAAAGTTATTTAAGTTGGTAGCCGCAGCGCAACGGGTCGGCGTCTATATGCGTGAGCGTTTGAATGCACGTCGCGGAAGCAGAAATTTCACGGGGGAGCCGATTGGTTTGCGGGTCGAGCCGGAATGCAGGCTGCATCTATTATGGCCCAGTACACGTCTACCCATCGGCCCCCTCGCTGCCGCACGGTTCTTCGACCGTGATCCCTTCGATTCCGTGGTGGGTGGCGGAAGCATCTAGCCTTAAACTTGCGAAGCCAGGGTGGCCTGGTTCCACACGGAGGCATCCTTGCGCCGCGGCACGTTCCCGAACGTTCACTGCCGCCGCCGGCCCCTTCCCCCTTCCTCTCTCTCGTTTTCCGGCGGGGGCTCCGTGGAGAGCCCCAATTGTCTATCGGAATTTGATAATGGCTCGTCGCGGCCATGTAAAATTCATGAGGCGACTCCGCCGCTGTAACGACCAAATATCTCCGCGGCTTACGCGCGCACGAAGTTACGGTTTGCGCCTGTGATCGCACCCGAGCTCTGCCACCCCCTCACCCCCATCTGGCGAAACTCCCTTTCAGAGTAAAACTGGAGTACGGGCAGCATTGATTCCCATCGGTTCCCGTTGTTGCTTCCAGTTGTTGTTCCGACCACCGTTTGTTCGCGTTGCGACCGATAAATCGCCCACGGACCACGCCACCGACCCAGACCAAGGCCGAAAGGCGCAAGTTGATGAGCAAGTGACGCGACTACAGGTGAGCTGCAGGAAGCTATTGCGATCCCCGTCGAGCATGGGAGGACAGTTTGCGGTTAAGGGATGGTCGCCCCGGCTGAAATAGTGTCGCCCGTGGTCTCGCCAATCGATGGCACACCGTGTTAGGCTCGCTGCGTTTATGCGTATTTACGTGGGCTATTTGAAAAGTTCGCGGCCTCTTCCATAGATGGCAATAATATTCCAAATTTTTTTGTTACGCTATTGTGCAAAAGCATCCGGCCATGTTTACTAGAAAAGTAAAAGATCAAATAAGAATACAGTATGTTTTGAAAAAGGATTCCGCTGTTTAATTGAATAGATCTGAGAATATGTGTTATTGCGGATTATCGAATACTTTATTTCAGTTATCGAGCGGTGCAACAACCCCTTGGGAAGCAGGGAGAACCGCCCGAAGGCAGGAATAATTTTAATTTCTTCGAATCCGCGGCAAACATCGACGGATTAAATCGCCGTCCGGAGTTATCTCGATCAAAAGCAAATGTTTACGCTGCCGATTCGATTCCGTTGCATTATAGGGTGGTAGCATTCATCGGACCATATGTTTAATAAGGTTGCATAAAGTATATTGAAACGCGCACCTGGCCGGTGGCTTTCGTGTTTCGCTCGCTGCTGCTGCTATGCCCGCTGCCACTGCGGAATTAATAATGTCCGCGGATAAAAATCCCGGTGTTGCATTAATTTCCGTGTTTGTCGCCGTAATCTGCTTTCCCCTCGCTGAGCCGCGATTCCAGTATTCAGGGCACGCGCGGTTTACGCAGGAACGCGTCGCCTAGCTGCTTTCAAGTTCATAAACAGTCAATCTTCGTTGCCTCGGAATATACTGTCGCCGGTATTAACTATTCATGAGCTCACTACGGTATTAATTCGCAGTAACGAGTGCTATAAAATGTCAGTCATACTCGGGTGACTTTCGAGATTTCAATCTGACGGCACCACGCCCAACGAGCGACGGAGCCAGTAAACGTTTCTCAAAATGACCCGTTTCGGGCTTTTTATTCGATCGTTCGTGGAATTGCGAAACAGCTCTCGCTCGGAGTCGTTCGATACATTAAACACACCGTACGAGTTTTATTGGGCATTAGAAAGCGATTATCCCGGATAGCTACTTCTAATGCTAACAGTCTGTTACACTGCTTCATGAATCAGAGAGAAAAGCGTACTACGTGAACGGAATTCGAAAAGTTCAAAAAGCATTGAATAATCATGGGAGGCGTAGGAACCTGGCTCTCGCAGTCCAGAGCCTGGGTTACACAAAAATGTTCGAGTCCATTCCAAAGTGCATATCACTAGTAATTAAATCCGTCCTCGATCCGAGCAGCTTAATACGTACTCGAAGCGCTGAAGCGACTACTGTAACGTCTCCGCAGGTGAAGAGCCCCTTCATTCTCCCTGGTGCAGCACAAAGCTTGCCCCACCGGAACCAATTCGCCCCGCCCACCGGGTAGGCCCCGCCCACTGTGCTGGTAGTGGGATCGGCTCTCGTCCAGTCACTCCAGTATGCCAGTCGCTCGGAGAGGTGCTTGAATAGCGACGCATCGACGTCTGAACGTTCACAGAGCCGTTAATAGATCCTCAATGGCATGCCACTCGGCGTGATACCGCAGAAGGGCTCTCGGCCTCCGGGCACGCCAACCTGTTGTAATTTATTCGCCGGGTCAGCGTCTCCCTCTCTACCGGGGAGAGAGTGATCCACAGGTGAGCGATCAAAGGATGATGACACCTGCGGACAACACACCCCCGCAGCCACATCGAGGGGCGGACGCATGCGGGACGTCTTGCGGACCGGCCCGAAATTCCACGTTTCGTTGCCCTCTGCCGACTATTGCTGCTGCACCCCTCCATCTACGTGTCCCGAATGCCTGTTCGCCGTCTCGTCCGCTTCTTACAGACCGATGTCACGGCTTCTAGCCGCTTTGCACGTTGGCATTCCCACTATTCTCGGCATACTAACGCATCGGCGAGCCCCGTCGCTATTCCCACCCGTTTTCCGGCACTGCCCGCACGTATTCGTTTAGCCATGTCGATCGCCATCCTCCTCTAGCTAGCGGAGACCCGGGAAAATTGATGTTTTTCAGTTTCTCGTTTCTGCAATTTTTGCTTGAATCAATCTGGACTTCACTCGAAGTACCATATACATCGAAAATCATGAATAATTGAATGTTTCATTAGCTTTCAGCAGAGATTCCTCGATCGCAGAAGTACCAATCGCACGATTAATCAAGCAATATCCACGTGATGTTCCTCAGCGCAAAGATGCTGGTCAAAAGGAATACATTAATTTCCGCTCGTGTGAGTAGTGTAACATACGATTAGTCGGACGTTGATTAATCCGTTTCGGCCGGGCATATATCGCTGGTGGCGCGTGTATCATGACCAAGTGAAAATTTCTCATTGGAGCATGTGAATCTCTCCGGCACACAGAGGTTTAAGTAGTGTAGCGCATGATTAATCAACCCGGACAGCTATGAACCGGAGTCGGGGCCGGCTGTCGCGAAATGTATCGCTGATCCAGTCGAAAGTTTCGAGGGGAGAGAGCGGCTGCGAGAGATCCGTTGTGCGGGGGGTTAGTCCGAGTCGAATTACCGGAAAATTTAATCGTCGCGGATGCCCGGTCGCACGAAAATCACGTTTCTATCGTAGGAGCATGTAATACTGGACCTATTTGCATGACGATACACAGCGGGACCGTGATGCAATTAGCGGCTCATCGCGGTATCGCGATTAATCGCGACCGGGTCGGATCGCGGAACCAGGCATTTGATCCGAAAACGCGGAACGAGTACGTTTTCAGAAATATTCGGAAATGAAAAATATTTAATTCGTGTTCGAATTATTAAGTTGTTGCATATGAAATGTCCGATTGTAGAATTCAAATGTTGCAATGCGTTTTGATCAAGAAATACTATTATAGTTGACAGTCGACACCTCACGGTATGATTCTTTGATCAATAAGAAATAGTTGCAGTTGTTTAACGTTACTGTTCGAAATCGGATATTCCATATGCAACGACGTAATAAAAGTAATTGTACAATAACGTTGCCCACCGATTGATCGAGAAACGGGACAGAGGAGGCGTGCTTGCGACATTAAATCGACCCGCGTTTGCGGCGCGGAAAGGGGGGGTGTCCGGACAGGCAAAGTGCATTTAAACAGGCTCGCTTCGATACCCGGTAACTGGGTTACTCCAGTTTTTATGCGACCGCCGCACAAATGGACTAGACGATATGAAATCAACGTCCCGTAAAAGCGTCGTAACCCTGCCCGCGCCCCAGGCTCCGATCCATTCCGGGATCTAGGAAAACGCTGTCGGCTGATTTACGGGCCGCCCGCGGCAATAAAATCAGCCCGTAACGCGTAAGGGGTACACGGGTTTCCAATTTACACGGCGCTCAACTATCGGTGACGAGCCGCATTCGAATGACACCGAGCGCGCACGCGACACCGTCATGCGATTAATGACATGTACGATACCGTCATTATTGTTAGGCTGATTACACAAATCATATTTGCCGGCCGCGGTCGTTACTTCATCGGTATTTATTGGCCGGTGTACCGGCCACCTGTATTCGCTCGGCTTTGTTTGCCACCGCTCGGATTCGGTCGTTATTGTGGTCGGTAATTGTCGTTAAAGTTACGTGCTCCCTTCGAACTGGTCGCATTTATTGCGTAAAAGGGCAATGTAACGTGAAAGTCGATGGACGTGAAATTATTACGGCTTGTCTGACCCATGCCGGGTTATACTACTCGCGGTTTTATCTAGCGAGGAATACTGAGAATACTTTTCGTTCCTTTTTGATTTCACACGTTTCTCACATTTTTCATATTTACACATTTATCTGACATATCGCGTACTTACACTACTTGTCCAATTAACGCAAGATTACGTCGCCCACCGGCTTTACCGCGGCGGTGTTACATGAACGCATTATCCCGTTCTTGATTTTCTTAGGAAACTTCCGAACCTCTACCCCGAGTACGGCATGCGCACACTATTTATCCGACGTCTAATGTACCCGAACTACTTGCGTGATCAGTAGAAGCAGACATTACCCTCCGGTTCACTTACGGCAATATGAAACACACTATCACGTTCCTGATCTTCTCGTAAAACTTTTAGGTCACCAATCTGACTTATGACGAGTTTTCATGGTCTACCTTTACTCGTTGTTTGACCCAAATAAATCTGTATTACTTCCACGTATGTCGACGATATTACACACCTCGCTCTCTCTTCACCACATAATAAATCTTCGAAATCACCAGTCCGATTTACGTCGTGCCTTTGCTATTTGTCGGACAAATGACGTGCCTGTACCACTACGACCTATTACGAGGTCGTGCTACTTGATCTGACCAGCGATCGAAATCTTTGGGACAAACGTGTACGACGAACAACGCGTTAGGAAGTTCGATCAGCGTCCTCACCCTTGTTTCCCTATCGCAATGCTGTACTACTGGATCTGCGGAGTCAAAGGCGCCGGCGGCTCTCCAAAACCGATCATCCGCTGGCAACAAAGGTTGTTCGGTGTCTGACGATCCGGAGGAGCATTACCGACATCGACAGCGAGTGAGGGAAATACGTGGGCCACACTAATCCCACATAATTGTTGCTCCTGCATGTACGCGTTCCTCCCCCTCAATATCGTGATCGTCGTTCTATGGGAAACCGCCCTTCTAACGTTTGACCAGCCGACTGCAAAGGGGTTGTTCTGTAATTGTTCGATTTCCCCGGGACATCGACGCTGTCCAATCGTCGGACGGCTTGTCGACCGAGCTGATAATCAGCATTCTACAGCGGGACGAGTATCGGGTCAGAAAAACGGAGGAATTTCGCCGGTTCCTTCAACAGCAAGGAATTTATCGATCCCCCGAACTACTTGGGAAGGAGCATCCTTCCCAAGTGGTTATTCGGCGAGCTCTTCCCAGTCGGTGTACTGTTAAATGACTACCATTATCCTGCCTTAATGCTGGACAAATTAAATTGAATTCCGAGGCAGCTGTCCGCGATAAATCAAGGGCGAAATTTATGGCGGCGGAATTGGAAAATTCGGGACAGCGTTCCGCGTGGCGGACATTATCAACGCCCCGTGGTATTAATGGGAATTTTATACGGCGATGCTGTTACTCTCGGCGTCCTCGATTCCAGGGTTTCCCTTTCTGTTTACGAATTTATCTCGAAATTATCCCGGACGAATTAGAATGACGCGGCTTCTTCGACCGAGTGAATTCCAGACCGATCGTTTTCATCAATATCGATCGAGAGCCACCGGAGAAGAAGAAGAAGGAGGATCTGATTCATTGGCGTAATGAAAACTTTCTACGGGTTGCGTAGCAGTACCACAGCCCGGCTAAATGCTCGAGGGCAGTTTTAATTTAATCTTTTTTACCAAGCCAAAGAGCCCCCCAGTGTTGCCGGCCATGGAAGAAGTAGTCTATCGGATTAAACCTGTTATTGACGACCCACCGCTGGTAATTGACCTTCTGTCCGGGCTGATTAATGTCCGTCGTCAGAGGATCGCCTCGATACTTGAGGAACACGGTGAGACGAATCTGATCGCGTAAGATTCAACTCCAACAAATTCCGATAATTTCCGCGTTATACTGAAATTGACTTATCGAATTCAAGAGGCCCCGGATCGGTGAGCTTCCTCTCCCTCTTTCTCTCTCTCTCTTAACGCCATGGGATCGAGATCGTTCCTTTGACTGGCTCGAAACGAAGGGACCATTCCCTTCTTGATTTCAATGACTCGCCGTGACGGTTTCTTTGAATAAATTTTCCGCGAGTAAGCGGTTTCAGGGCGACAAAGAGGAGCCATAAATGATTCCACGGAACGGAAATTTCTGAAGAGTCAGAACCGTCAACCTCCCCAGGAAATGGAGAACTTTCCGAGGAGAAAATTGATTACTTTGCCATAAAATTGTGTGCTCTAAATTTACAGATTTTTGGCGGAAGGAAGAATTGGTTATTCCGCGAAGAAATGATGAAGCTCGGTGATTCGTTTGGTAACAATTTCTCCAGCTCCTAAAATATTTGCCGGAGGTTGTAATAGGGTTCTGGGGTTACTGGAAATTCATTAGGTTCGACGTCGGGCGAGATTTCCCGGCGAGTCTTGACGCGTCGCAGCGTCGTGGAAGGAATAGCGCGAGCCGTCTGATCAAATCCGGGGTACCATTCTCGGTAATGGACTCGGGGCGAAGGATATAGAAAGGGAACGGAGTCGACGGGTCGAGAATCGTGTGGAAATAAAGGATCACGGATTGCGTTTACGGCGGCCCTGGAACCAAGAGGGGAGGGGGTGGTGGTAAGCGTGTAATTTTTCGATACGAATCGGCCAGCTATCTGGAAACGGTCATACGTGTCAGCGGCGGACGATGGATGCGGATGTGGTTACCCTTTGCAATTCAATTTGAAGGGTAATTCCGTGAGTCGGCTCACCGACGTCGGCAGTCACTTAGACGAAAGGATCGCGATCGCCCTTCCTCATTCCTGACACGCCGTCGAACGAGCCGCTTCCTCGGAAAATCGTGTCGCTTCCGCCTCTCGCTGCCGAGGGTCTCACGCGACGAATGTTTGTTTCATGTAATCAACCGACAGCGTTTTACGCGGCGACCGCGTGAGGAATTGCTGATGGAAAGGAAATTGGCTGAAAGCCTATACCACCGGGGACGAACCGCGAACTGCTTCCCACTGATGGTATTAGAAATATTGAGCGCAGATCTGGGAAAATTTTATTTGAATTGAAAATAAGAAAGAACAATTCGTAAGCATTTATTCTTTGACTCAGAAAATATCTGTGTCGCTTCATTTTGATTTCACTGCTGTGGAAGAAGCGGGATTAAAGAATTCTTTATTAAGCTAGGATTTAATCGTCTTCCGTGGATTTCCAGATCCCAGGGACGCCCGAAAATCTGGCTGCCACGTGGCATACGCTGATGTGACGAGACATAATGCGATTATTAATATACGCGACAGATAGTCCGGGATCGTTCAGTTATACTATAACCAGACATTCCCCGGCTGTACTTGAGCCACGACTGGTATAATCCACCATCATTACTGGCTCGCTCGATAATTACAACGATAGAATTACAGCGCGGCCGCGTCGAGGATGACCACGACCGACACGATACACCAAGACTGTCGCTGATCGATGCAATTAACCGGAGCTTAATTGGCAAAATCGTCAAACCTCCAATTTGCGGATGGTCACGAATTTCCGGGGGGATTCAAAAATATTCTTGAACTTACAATTATAGATCACGCCGTGTGTTCGACCGAGATATTTTTTGATTTTATTTTCCGGAAATTTTCAACGGAAACATAGTGTTTCAATTTCGAGCGGACGGTTTGGCGGGCATGTTTTATGCTGGTAAAACACTTCCCGCTTCTTCGAGATGGGGGGACCAGGATCGGCAGGATACGAGCACTTTGAACGGACATTGAGTTGCTCTTTCAGCGGTTTTCGGCCAAATTGGTGGTTTTTGTTTCCAACGGCCGCGCCGCACTCGAGATTAGATTTCCGCCGGTGAAAGTTCTCCACCCGAGCTAATTATACCGGCCGCCCCACATCGCTAGACGCGTGCACAGTTTCGACAGTGACTCCATGCTCGGTTCGATACTTCGTTGGAAACCGTTTTCTGCTTCTGGTCGCCCGTTGACGACCGTGACGGTTCCGCAGAACGAGATTACTTTCCGGCGACGGGGAAATGGTCTTTTGATACACGGTCAACACGCCTTCCGACCCATGTGCAAAGTTCAGACGTATTCTCCGGCTTGAAAGCTCGCTGAGAGCTTGCTCAAAAGTGTGCAAGCTAATTTCACTGTGGCCGGAAATATTCATAAGGAAAAGAATCCGTTTCTTTGTTCTGTCTCCGTATCAATCCCCGCATATATTGGAAATGGGTGCTAATAATACTTTTAATCATTTATTCTTTATATATTTAATATAATTTAATTACTATACAAAACTCTTTTCATTGAAAGAATGCTGTCCATCACGAATTCTTTTCAAGAGAAACCCGATACCTTTGGGAACCTCGAAATTTTTGGAAAACCCGATTCTGGCGGGAATCTCGAAATTTTCGGGAACTTGACCCGACTCGAATAGTCCCGACCATTAGGTTCGCTTTATTTCGGGTTCTCGCACACCCCTACTGAGTAAAGATTCCCGTTGACAGACTGTAATAAGTATCCCGGTCAGGAGATTAGAATTGAAAGTACTCCTCGTGGGCCGGCCAGGTTCGTTACAGCAGCGCAGTCAGTTTAGCAGTTCACTGCCTTTCGGGCATTAGAGTTCTTCGGGGAGAAGGCAGTCAGAGGGTTTACACAGGATTTTCTGGGATTCAAACGTCGAGCTGTTGGTGCGGTGGAAAAGTTAGCCGACGTGCTCCGCCGTTTGGCTTCCGTTTCGCGCGACAGAGATTTCCAGAATGCAAATTTAAAGCCGCGTCTACCCGGCCGGGTGCAAATTTCACCGCCCGTGGCCCGATTTTCTCTCTCCACGGTTTGTATCGCGATACTGTGTTGTACGCGCTCTAACGAGTTCGCGTAATTAGCCGATCGTCGTCGTACCCTGCCGCGCGGAGTACCGCCGTCCATGAGAAATGTCTGTGCACTCGTCTGTAGTAATTTTACAACGAATCCAGTGAACAATTCAGCAACGATATTCGTAAAAAATGAATCAGATTTTATAACAAATTTATCACAGAAAGAATTCTTCGTCACCGAAATTCTTTAGAAAATAAATTTCTACTTGATGCCAATCTCCAGAAAATTGTTGTCAAGAAACTGTAATAAAATTTCCAAGAATATACAATTTATTACAGGAGCCAGCAACGCTACAACAAATTGATTCGAGCACCCCGTAAACCAGAATTAATTTCCCATCAACCTAATGCTCGATTGTCCTACACCGCTCCGGAACGAAACCCCAAAGAATGCGAAATCTTGGCAAGTATACTGTTCAAGGCCACTGTTCCCAACACTTCGCCAGCTCTCAACGGCGGTGGATGCTCAATGAATTACGTGATGCATCACCACCCGGGAGCTTTGTTTTATGAATAATTCTGACGACGTCGGGATCCATCAATCCTGCTGCCAGAGAATATTTCTTCGGCTACTTCTCCGTACAGCTTTTTGTCTGGAATTTGCTCGGGATTCTGTGTGTAACGTTCCGTAACAAGACCGGTCATGAGAAGTTTCCTTCTTCCCGACTTCCATTCCGAGACTATGATAAATTGTTTTCGCGTAGTTGCTCGAGCTCGCCGCCTGATACAATGGAAATCTTTTCCGCGGTCAGAGTTACGTCGTGCTTCTGAAAATCCTTCATAAACTCGGCCCATTCGCCCCACCATGGAAATTCTCGATCTTCCTCGATCCCCATAGACACGTGCGATTTCATACGTCCAGTTAGTCTGCCAGGTTCTTTTTTCTCTAGTATTCTCTTTCATAAGAACACGATTTAATTCCGGATGTAAAGGTGGTCCACGTGAAATTACATCTTGACGCTTTATTTTTTACTTCTTGGCAGCTCCGCCCACGCGACCCTCTTTACGCTCGCCGCAAACTTTCCTTTTAATTAAAGCGCGAACAGAATTACTATTATCCGGTCTTTTCTCGTTTCGGCCCGCGGTCATTATGACCCAATTGCAGGAGTTTATTATATACTTTTTTCACGTGAAAAGCACGCTACACACGCTGCATTATGTGGAACGATGGGAAACGATACACACGGGGTATCCTGACAAAGTGTACACACACTTTAATAGCTGATCATTCTCTCACCTTTTATTTTCGTGTTTAATCAGTAGAAAGCGGATCTTTATGAAAAATTGGATTTTTTTATGCGAGTTACAATAAACTGGAGTGAAATAGAAATTTATTCAATTTCTTAATATATTTAATAGGTACAAAATAATATAACAGTGTCTTCAGATTTTTCTAATGTTTTTACGGTTTTAAATTACACCTGCTAATTTTTGCCACAAATGTATAAAAGTCTTGATAAAAAGATCGTACATGAAAAATGTTATTCCTCGGTGGTCGCGAGGTTAATAAAACGATTATAGGGTGAACAACAACGTTGGTCGTGCAGTCTCAGGTGCACGCAGAGAAGCTTCGCCGGGGGTTGGTGATGCTACGCAGGCTTGAGGGTGCTCCCCACACTCCCGGTCCACCCCGTCGGTAATTTCCGGCCTGCCTCTCGCAATTTGCGACAACTCGCACGCGTCATTTCACCGCGGATGAAATTGCCGTGCGGCTCGCGCACCGGGAAAAACATCGGTGCGCACACGCGAGCTTGGACACGATTACGAACGCGCCCCTTTAATTAAAGTGGTGGCGAGAGGGCACGTCCACGGACCGCTGTACGTCCTACGGGGGGTGAGAGCGGGGTTAATTTACAAAGAACGGAAGTAACGCAAGAGAGAAACGGAAGGTAGGAACGTCGATGGGGGTCGGGTTGCGCTAAAAGATGTCTTCGTTTGTCCGACGCGTGAACTGTTGCTCGCCCGCACGGATGCCGCCGGTTGAAAGAACCGGAAACGCGGTTCTCGTAAGCACCGGCCACGACTGGACCAAGTTTTTGAGCAACGGCTATCTCGCAACCTGCTACAGGCCGCAGTTTCCTCCAAGAAGCAGGATTTTCACCGGGAAAATTGTTTGGCTCTGTTTTCTGGCAGGAATTTGTGTTTCCGGTTGGAATTAAATTATGGAAAAATTAGTTCAGGTTGCTGGAGTCCAGATGAAATTGCTCAACTCCTCTTGCCACGGATTTTTTTCGAGAACTCGTTGTTTGAGTCTGTTTGTTGCATGGGTGATCCTTGAAGGGTCAAAAATTACGATTGAGAATTTTCTGAGTGGAAGATTGAGGTTGATCGAAAATTTAGAATATCGACTTTGTTATCGCCGCACAAGTTGCAGTCTATTGATCTTCCTGCAGATACAGGATTGAAAGAGCTATTAACACACTTTCGCTAAACAACGTGTCAACAAAATTCTACAGAGACGGGAAATTGATATCTGAAAGTGTTTTTATCGGAGCGTCAAGACTTCTAGTTAAATAAAGATTCATTTTCATGATGAAGAATGTCGAGTAAAACTATGACAATCTAAAATTGAATTTTAGTACAGTTTCGAGCAGTTTAATTTTGCAAAATCTTGGAAAATATAGCTACTAGTAGCAAGCGATTAATATTCAGCTTCGTCTCGAAATAGACGATTACCAGAAACACAGGTCACGAATTGTATTCACAAGCTCTATTTAAGTGATTGTTATAGAACAGTTGGAATAAATGATCGACGTAAATGTTTGACATTGTCCGCCGTAACTATTCCCGGACTGCATTACGTAGCTATAAAAGCATGCCTAGAAAACAGTTACAATATTGATTTTAGTTCTCGAAATGCCAACGAAAAAGTCTTGTTATTTTTATGAAGGAACATGCATCGGTTACTTTCAAGACTTGGAAGATTTAATGTTCATTTAAAACGAGCATGAATGCTTGAAGACTTTTTTACACGAAGATTATAGAATTTAAAGAATCGAGGATTTTTCTGTTTAATTTCGCCGAGCAGTGTTTCTTGCCTTCGCTCGGCGCCGGTGAGTCGCGAGTTCTGGGACTACTTTGCGCCGCCGTTTTGCGCGGCGGATGAATTTTAATTAAAAATGAGACGCGAGTCCGCCTGACTGACATTAACAGTCGAAAATGCGCGGGAGTTTAATCTCGTCAGTTTGCGCGCAGCAGACTGCTTTGAATCGCGCGTGTAATCACATCGCGGCAAACACGGTTACCGTTACTCGGTTTCAATGCGGAATTCACCGAGCGTCTCTGTTCAAATCTGCTTAAATTTCCGGCTGGATTATCGGATCAAAGGTAACCCTGAATTCGTGGTCTCGGTGACTTCGATGTATCGAGTTCCGCCGTTCCATCTCGATGTTTCATCAGCAGCTATTATTCAATGGGCGACGGCGATTTTATGCCGGCTTTTGTCAACTGGCAATATTCCATTGCCTGTGACCAGAAACCAACTCGCACCCCGATAAAGTCCTTTAAAAATTCAATTTCCCGCTTCAAGTTCTACGAAATTGCATTTCAATCATCGACGTCTGGTTTTCGTAACGTGTCCCTCGAAATAGACCGAGCAGCGACAGTGATTAGTATTCTAATCGGTTCGGGTTCATTATTCATCGACTGATTGCGGAATTTCATGGAAAATTCAGTCTATACGATTCCGTGGAGAAGAAAGTTCTTCGTGAAAATACTGTAAAAATAAAATTTCTCAGAGGTTTTCATCTTGTACTCGTTTGAGAGTCTTGAAAAAACGAAATAGAATTCTTTGAAAGCTTTCTAAATTATCTGGGAAGCTTTCGGAATCATCCGAGTGTAAAATTAATCCACAGTCTGTAACGATGCAAGATCGCAATTTATTCTAAAATTTACCGAACCAAAGTACGTGCTAAAATTTCCTTCTCCTCGCCGTTGGATTCAGCAAACGTAAAACGGGAGGAAACTGCATTTAATTTTAGATCAGCCCGATTCCCGCCTACATTCGTAGATTTTTGAATGTTATAAATACATAAACATTCATAATACAGTGATTCGCGTGGAATGAAATTCCAGTTTCGTCACCAATGAATTCAGCCAATGAAAAATAAAAGAAGATTTAATTTCAGATGATATCGTGCTACTTTTTTAACTTTTAATAGGTTTGCGAATGTCATAAATGTCTAAACATTAATTTAATCCGGTGATTCGTACAGAATGAAATTCCAATTTTGTCGCCAATGGATTCGGCAAATAAAAAACGAAGGGAGATTGTATTTAATTTCAGATGACATTAATACAGATGACATTATACAGTGACTCCCACTAATATTCGGATACTCTCTTAAAAGACGATAACTTCTTTAATATTGGACCATACGATTGGAACTTTTTTTCAGAAGTAAGAGATATTAGTTTACCACATGATGTCAAAAGAAATTTTGGTAATTATTTAGAAAGAAACACTCAACAAAACAGGGTCTCACTCTGGTCATACATATATAAGGTGAGCTTTCAATTTTGAAAGACTACTCCTGGATTTTCGTATGCGTGGTCCTCTCCGCCCCCTTCACAACCTAATCATAACTCATTTTATTTTCATGAGTTTTCCATTACTAGTTCAAATTCTGGATGACAGCTACAATGCAAAGATTATGCGAAAATAAAATGAGTTGTGGTAGCTGCCTAACATACATATTTAAATCTCATCAAAATCGGAGAGGAGTGCCTCTTTCTAAATAATTACCGACATTTTTTCAAAAATTGCAATTGGTCAGAATTGTAGAGAGTTATCATTCTGTCTTTATTTTTAGAGCGTCGGAATATCAATGGGAGTCAGTGTAAATGGATTCAAAAAGATTAAAAATCTTCGAGCCACCAGCGCAACTCGCCGAATTCACTCTAAAATCAGCAGAGCAGGGTCGCCGCATGGGGGTTAATCCTGCTACCGCGTTAATTACGGATCAGTGTACGCACAATTAGCAATAAACGCAACGATAACTCAGCGGGCGTCGGGTCCTGGGAGAACAAAGGTTGGTGTGAGAAAGAGTGAAGGTGAAAGAGGGGGATGAAAATAGAGGCGAGAAATGGGGAGAGGGAGTGATAAGCCCCCATTCACGAAACACGGCCGCGGATCCCAACTTTAATTACGCGGGGGCTGCAAACGATCCTCAAGAAACCCATTAGGATTATCCGGCGCGAGTGTCTCGGGCCAGGTCGAGCTGGGTCGGGCCGTCGAGCCGTAGGTCTCAGCTGTTGCGTGGACCCGCTATGACAACCAGACACCTCGCGCGGTGTTTCTGTTTACCGGAAGTTCTCGCAAAGTGGCGTCGGGGGTCTCGTTGCTACCTGCCGGCTCTTTGCTACCTCGTCCCTGCCCGTGCCATAGGCTGCGCGAAACCAATTGCGCGCCGCGAGCACCAGCCGCGTGGCCGAACTTGAGAGTTAGTCGCCGACAGGGCCACGTATCGCGAGATACTCTTATTGGCAGTGAACACGGTCGACTGACACGTCTACCCCGCGATCATTCAATACCATTTTACCGGTGAGACAGTGTGTTATGCGAAATCAGTGGTAATCATGTGGTGCACAGTTCTGTTCCAACCTGGTCCGACGTTGATGACAGGCTGATAGGGAAGGGATTTGAGAGTTTCATACCAGGAAGGTGCGAGCGGTGAGCCAAATTTTTTTACGGCTTTGATTGTTTTGGAGGTTTATGCTTTTCCTTAGAATTTCGTGATCGATGGCTGTCATCTATTGTGAGACGGGGTTGCGATTGATGGCTGTGTAGGGTTTCAAGAGACCGTGACCGATGAGAGGATGATTCTTCGAAACAGTCGGCTGATCTTCTGTTGAAATTTTCATTTTAGTTTTAAAGTGATCGATTTTGTCCAAAGACTAAGTAGTTCTTGTGCGACATTCGTTTCATCGGCGAAATTCGGTGTCCATCGATGTTGGGATTTTTTCCTGGAAATACGTTGCAAGAGAGACATTACTTATTCATGAGAGAGTGCTGTGTAGAAATTTTCCAGAAGATTCCGAGGCGACTGAGCATGCGAATAGGTTGAAGGGAGACGGAACGGAAGAACGCAAGAGTAATTTCTAGTTAGGGGTAAGCAATGAACGATCGCGGGGGTCAGATATCTGCCGCGAGCGCCCTAATTGTGATTCTCGACTATGTCAAAGGATATCACGCGCGCTACCGGAAGGATAACGCGAGGGTTGTAGAGGGTTGCGGAGACGGAATGGAGTAGGACAGAAGGTTCCGAAATTCGACCAATTCGTGTGGCACTGTTCCATGGTATGCCTTTGACACGGTTGCATAGTGCGCTTCATAACTGCTCCCCGTACTGTCAGCTCGCGTTAACCTCTCGGGAGATGGGCCGTGTAGCGTCGTCGTCGCGCTGCGTCACGAGCGATTCTGGGATAGCTGCCGGGATATCTAATGGAGGTAGGGGATGATGAGTAGGGAACAGTTCTCGGGAACGTACAGGGAGGTATGAACGGGGCGCGAACAACCCCCGCGTTTCATGAGGGAGAACGTGGACAAATAGAGTGAGGATCGAGAGAGGATTGATGGATCAGCGGGATGCGGAAGAAAAAAGAGGAGGGCCGAATGAATTGTAAATAAGGGAAAGGCCGCAGAGGGAAGAAAGATAGAGAAATTACAGGATAGTTCACCGCCTGACGGCTACCTTGCCGCATACATATTTGAGACGACCCTCGCGAACGACCCTTGAATATTTACAAGCCGTAGCGTCACTTAACCGTGCAAGATGACGAGCACTCTCTTCGCTACGACCGAATGATATTTCATTTGAATTTTCACGAATTTATCCGGCGCCCTTTGGTTTGATACGCGGACCTCGTGTAAATAATTTCGGGGTCCGCGAACAAATAAAGCAACAGCTGTATGAATGCTCCTCTGCTACATCGAAAGAAATGGTTATTTTTCGTTCGTAAAACATCGTGAATATTTTTCCAAGTATTATCAGAATGCCTACATAAAATTCCGAAGTGTGGTAATAACGGTATAGGCTCCATACAATTTTCTGGAGATCGTGGCACCAGCGTGAAGATTGCACAAACCACTTTTGTTGATACTGCCGGTAAGAATGACTGAGCGAGAGCAATTTAGGTAGTTTCTAGATGGTCGATAGCTGTCGTTGTGTGCTACTTTGTAATCGACATCAAAACGAGTTCAACGTACCGCGAGAGAGTACGACCTCGTATCGACTGTAAACGGCGCGATATTTTACCGAATCTAACCAACGAAATTGCGAGAGGTAACCACCGATGGGATTTAATTCGTTTCATAATTTTGCGGGAACAATTATTCCGAATCACGAGAATAAAAAGAAACGGTTGAAGAGGTAGAAGTGTTGAGCCAATAGATAGAAGCGAGAGCGTGGCCGAGATTAATAATTAAGTTAACGAGAGATCCTGGGATAAAGACGGGTAATTAGATGGAAGAACGAGCGCCGGAAAAATTATTCGAGAAAGAAAGTGCTCGAGTCGTGGCTGGAACGGACGAACAAGAAGTAAGTCAATAGGAGAACATGAATGAAGCTGGAAATGAGTGGGTTAGAGGGTACCGTTTGCTGTGGGGGTGGAAAAGGGACGAACGGGTTCAGGGAAGGGTGGGACCTGGCGAGATGAGCAGATAGAGAGAAGACTCATTCTAATACCGACAGCTCCTGCTAACAGGAATATTCCGTTCCGGTTTCAAATTGCGAAACTTTGAACAGGTTTCCATCCTTGTACAGACGAGCGCGTACGGCCTCGCTCTGTCTTTATCCGCTCGGTCGAGATCAAGGTATATATGGGGTGGCGAGTGATTTCGAAAACGATCATTCCGAGTTAGCATTGCACTCCAGTCCGGGGGTTAATATGCATTATATACATTGTTTTTCGTCCGATAATCGCCGGGACGCCGAGGGAAAATTTTTTTGATTGTTCGCCGATTCGCGAACAAAAAGTATGACGGGATTCATAATTGTTCAGCAACAACTCGAATTGCAATTCAATTCCCGCTGCATTTTGTATGAATGTAATTTTGCTGCGTCAGAACTGGTCCCAAAATTCTTTGTTAATATTTTAAGGTAAAACGAACAACTGTTTTTGTAATAATAATAATGGATCACTCACACACACACACACACACACCTCGTGCGAATTCGCGCTCGAACACGATTCTGGAAAGCAACAGATGGATTTTCCTGTTTACAGACCTGACGAGATAGAATATTAATTCCCGTCTGTTTGATGATTGAAATTATAATTGGACGATTGGACGTTCCACGCAGCGAGAAAAGTTGGAGTGGATTCTTCGATATCGTCGAGAGTGTTCTTGCATTTATTGCGAGGAAATTCAGAGAAAGTTATTCTTGTCTCTGTGGCATATTTTCTCCAGAATTAATTAAGTATACCCTTTAGTAGCAGACGATCCGGTGTTTTAATTATTTCCAAACACTTCCGTCGAATACTCATCGTAGTTTTGTTTAATTAAAAACACCTACGGCTTTGTGTACAGGGATTTCCAGGAATCCACCTCGAAATTATGAATCTTCGTAATATACTAATTATTCCATTCAGGAAACCTTCGATTTTTGCACACTTCGCCCAATTTTCAATTATATTGGCATCGACGGTCGCTCCGTTGTTAATATATTCTGATATATTCTCGGCTAATGAACAAGCTTCGTTATTAATAGGTCGCAGGTATTGGACCAGTCTTGTTTTTAAAATTTATGGAAATTGTGCGCGCTATTCGAATC
The DNA here is from genome assembly GCA_028455795.1 of Lasioglossum marginatum. Classification (NCBI taxonomy): domain Eukaryota; kingdom Metazoa; phylum Arthropoda; class Insecta; order Hymenoptera; family Halictidae; genus Lasioglossum; species Lasioglossum marginatum. Next base: position 12,588,246 of record CM052245.1, on the reverse strand, counting down.
CCATTTTAAATATTAATCAGAACCCGGCGTTCCATTATGATAAACCGGCGTTCCATTATGATAAACCGGCGATATTTCCCGACGCCGTTAAAACAGAAAATCTTCCACAAAGGGACGTACATTTAATCTAACTTCTTTGCATAAATATTTCACCTGTGCATTCTTCGTTAGCGACTTTATCTGGCTTCTAAATACGTTTCAACGAAAATAATGCAAATTTCCGTAAAAATAAGTCGAATATCTGGCGACACGAAGAACAGTTGAGCGCTTGAAAAAATATGATAATTATCTGTCAATTATCTTTTCCTGTATGAAAATAACTGATTTCCCACCGACAGTTTTCCTATACCATCCTGTCTCAATTTCAGTCGACCGCGGTGCCACAAGATGTAGCCATAAGAGACCGTTTAAAAACGCTTTTAGACACGCGTCGTTTGTTTCTCTTTAACATCTGCTGCGAGTGTACATTAGCAGTCTAAATTATATCCTATCCTATTTTTGCGATGTCCGCCGAATTCATAATTACACGCGGGTGCATTGGACGTGTGCATCGTTTTCTCCGACGAGAGTACACTTCGTTAACTCCGGGGTTCATTAAGTCGGCGTGCGTTCTTAACGAAGTAATTACTCGCTTCCAGAAATATTTCTTGAACGAGGTACAGCACGCGTGGCCGACGAGACGAGACGAGAGGGGAAAAGGGGTGGAAACTGGGGAAAGGAGGGAGAAAGGGGTGGCGTGGATCGCCGTCATTAAAGCGGGCATCGATCACCGTGGTTTTCTCTTAACGAGCAAAAATCGTAACGTCCGGAAAACGAGGCAATCGTGGATTTCACACCGTCCAGAAAATACTCGGCGAGCGGAAGTTATCTATCGGCCGAAAAGGGAGGCGCGTACCGATAATTGGAAAACGCGGCGTGGACATCGACACACGCTCCCGTGAAATGACAGCGGCTGAAAAACAGTCGCGGCGGAAGGACATTTTAATTTTTCATCGGGAACACAACGGTATTAGACTGATCGGTAACATTCCGATCTCTCGCTCTCTCTCTCTCTCTCTCGATCTAAATTCACGACCGCTCTGTTCGTCGTGCGAAAACGATTCCGGTCGATCGTGAACGTTCGGCGACGCGTGAAATAATTATTCCGCACCGGAAATCGCTGGACTGAGTACACTAGAATATTCTAAAAATTGACAATGCTGGGTGTATCTGGATTTTGCGACGATCCTGCCGACCGGGCTTGATTTAATTTAAGGATTTCGAAATATGTGGTTTTGCGGTGTATTCGATTTTTCAGGCAGGCAATTCTCTTGTTAGAATCATAGAAAAAAACCGTTCAAACGTTTCTCTCAAATATTGAACGTAGCGGACGAAATAGTTTCGGGGTAATATTTTCGATTTCGAATTGTTTTATCTCATTTATGTGCAAACCAATTTTTATTATTCTTGTCTCGCGCGTGATAAATATTTTCCTTTATCGTCGTAACAGGCTGCATGGTTAAAATATTTTGTGAAATACAAAGTAGCCTTCCTGTAAAGCATTAAAAGAGTATCACCGAGAATAATTTACAAAATATGTGATAAAATAGTTTAATCACCGACGCGATCGTCATTAATTAGAGAACGTTCGAAAAATCGGATTAGTTTCGGTAAGAACCGGAAATGGTTGCGACGCGACCATGGGAATAAAGAAAACACACGGTGGTGGATGGTGTGGGGTGGAAGATCAGACTTCGGCTTCGATGAGGCGTCTGGGAAATCTCGGCGAATTTCCGGGGCTACGTGCGTGCAGCATCCGCTCTCAATCTCGGCTGGGTTCTTCCCGGGCGCAATTCGATTCGCTGGGCGCATGAATCGTCCGCGAAAAAATCGCGGACCAATTCACGGGCGAAGGAGATCGAGAGACTGAATGAATGTGTGAAATAGAGAGAGAGAGAGATAGAGCAGATTCTCGAAGAAAGTACACGCGCAAGGTGCACACTGGGAACGGGAATGTCGGCTGGATTTCCGGTCGGACCGTCTGGCTTCGAGGAGAGCGGCGTGCCACGGAAATGGGAAAACTTTTAAGGCGCCTCCGAACACAAAGTGCTACCTGGATTTCGAGCGGCTTACGCACCAGGTGAACGAGCCGCCGCCATTTCGATTGCCCGTCCTTTGAAGAAACGACCGAGTTACGCTGATGGGTTCTCATAATCCGTTTAGCCAAGAACTGCCGGGCAAAATTGCTACCATCACGAAATGATTAATTCCTTATTGAGTACTCTGCTGGAATTTCTAATAATGTTGACACGATCGAATTTCTGTATACCAAACAGTCTATTGTACACAGCGATCAATTAATACTTTGTATTTTTGTATTTTTCGATTAGGCAAAAGAAGAAAGCGTCCATAGTCGCGCAACAGATGTCTCCGCCTCAAGTGTGAATAAGAAACGTGAAAGGATCAAGTGTTCTCACGAAGATAAATGATGTTCAATGTATTCAACACTCCTCCGTCCATGAAATATTGAAGCCGTCCATTTGTTTCGAATAACAACGAGCCCGGTTATTGAGGTGGACACAGGCAACAGTATTTACAATTTTCATGAAGCAAGTGTATCAGTTAACGGTTGCTCGAGCCACGCGTCCGTTAAAGTCGCCGTCCAGCTCGGTGTCTTCGTGTATGAATAATGGAAACTAGATCCATATTGAAACGGATGAATGATGCAAGAAATATAACTCGATTAGAAATTTAAAATCGAACTTTTCGCACCGAGTTAGGGGAACGGTTAGGCTTCTGACAGGCTGTATTCGTTTGGGAACTGTCGATCAACTAATCGAATCAGCCGGGGTTCGTGCCAAAAGTGTATTGTATTGTGTTCAATAAACGAAAATATTCCTGGACAACGAATTTCAACTTCACATGCCAACTTCAGTATATCCAACCACTTAACACAAACATCTCTTGCTCCAACACAACTCGACTTACCGACGCAACAACCTAATACTATTTCATCGAACACAATCCCCGAGGAAGGATTGTTCACCGAGCTAGGTCTCCATCCGCATAAAGCTGCAACCATGCATGGGTTGTATCTTTCGAAGAGGATCAAAGGAATCAAAGCTGCGTTGGCACTTGAATCTTCTTCTCTCTTATTTCCTCTGCGTTTATTGCACCTCTGCACGAGAGGGAGAGAGAGGGAGAGAGAGAAAACCTACGCGAATCGACGCGTGATCTGTTGCCAGCTGTTCCAGCGCCGCAAACTTTTACCGCAGATCGTCGACAGCGATCGCGTGGTCCTTTTTCATCGCGCGGATTCGCAGGATCCAGCAAGCGGAATTGAAGTTCGCGCGAATCTGGACTTCAAAGGAAACTCGGTCGAACGGACCGGGAAAAGAGCGTGGAAAAGGGGAGGAGAAGAGAAGGGAGCGAGAGGGATAGAGAAAAGGGGAAAGGACGGAGATATGGAAAGTTTTATTCGGCCCCCGGACGCGGACACGTCCGACAGATGGGATCCCGGGAACGTTTTGTTCCCGGCCGCCCTTCGCCGACACTCGGTTTCGATCCTGGCCCCCTGAATTTGTTACCAGCCCCCTCTCCGCAGGTTCCGCACCTTCAGCACCATCCCACGAGCCCTTTTTTTCCCTCGCGCCAGCGTATCGAACAATACCGGCGAAATTGTTAATAGGTACGATGGGCGTCGGTTAAAACCGAATCGAACATCGCTGGACGATCTCTCTTTTTATCTCTCTCTGTATCTCTGTGTATGCGTGTCTCTTTCTCTTTCTCTTTCCTCTTCAGCCGATTGCAGGGAACGGAAATAATATTTTTTACCAGGAAACCATTCTCGATATTGTTTCGCTCGTCCAACTTTATTCGAAATGTAGGCGCTCCCCACTCCGTCCCGGGTTCAGTCGCCCAGGAACACCGACCCAATTAGGTCGCAGCTTTCGAATTTCGTTTCGATTTTATGTGGGCCACGGGCTCCCGTGAATCACCGCTTTGATCTCTGCCGAATCCTTTTCTCCGGCGTTCGACGATTCCTTTTTCGGAGACCCGGGGGGGATGGGATCGAATCCCGCGAGAGAAATACGGGGCTCGAGAGCCAGCGGATTTTTAATGCGGAATTGATTTCGGAGAACCGGTCGTTACGCGAGGTGGTGGCGGTTTCAATGGGATATTTAGTCGAGAGGAATTTTAATTTGATGGCATTTTCGGTGGCTAGTGAGGCGTGCAGGATTCGCAGATCGAATGATGGTTTGTATGATTTTTGTGTGCGGATATGAGCACATTCTGCAATATTTCTGTATCCGAAATAAACTGTAAAAGCAAGTTAGAGAGGAAGTAATACACTCGATTTTCCGTCTACAAGACATACTTAAAAATTAAGCAAACTTTGTGGAGCTGTTTTACTTCAGTTTGAAGTTCAGGAAAACTCGGGCTAAAAAGAAGTAACATCGTTAAGAAAATCTTGAAGGAACGACTGCCGTGCAAGCAGGAAAGCATCGTACATAACGCAGAATACAAATTCAATGACTGTTTCGAAGCCTTAAAAAAGAACAACATAGTTTTTCGAAAGCCAGTGTAACTAGCCTGATTAGAAGATTTACGGTCGTGCATGTGCGAGGCCATGTCCCCGAGCTCCGCCGAACACTGCAGTGCCAAGTATGTTCGGTCGGAAAGCGGGCGATTTTTCCTCTTCCCTTTGACGTTGCCGGTCGAGTCGTCTACTCCTCGGTTCTCCAACCCCGTTGTACTCCCTCTCTCCACCTATTGAATATCTAATATCGTCTGGCGGCGTTCTAGCCCGCAATATAGCATTAAAGAAGCCGGGATGCGAAATAAGCGCATCGATATCGACTTGGCAGAGGTAAAAGGAAAACGATTGGTTACAGGTAAAAGCCCGGGTAGAGCACCGACTATGGTGGTGGTTGTGCAGGGGGGACGAGAGTGAGGCGAAGGTGGTGGTGTTGTAGGGTATTTCATCCCCCGTCAGGTAAATATTTACTCCGTGAAAAAGACGCGTGCATCGCGCGCAAGAGATGAAAATACATCCGTGAATAATATAGAGGGAACGGGCCAGCGTGTTTTTCGTGCCGTAGTCCGTGTGTATCGCGATCGATTCCGCGAGCGGAAACAGTCCGACGACAAGCAACGGAAGCGGAACGTTACCTGGAGACGCCGAAGAATTTCTCCCTCGCCCGTGGCCTCGACGATTCAATTTTTCCCTCGTCCATCCACGGCTGCCATCGAACACTCGAACACACTTCCCGAGGACCCTTCTTTCTTTCTTCCTCTTTCTCTATCTTCTCAGAGGAGAGAGCACCACTATGCTCGAACGAAAACGTGAATTTACCCGGCTCCTTGTTCCAACTCTCCGCGCGAGATGCTGCTCTCTCCTCTCCTCTCCTCTTCTACTCGATGCTCCTCTCCGCCAGAAGAAATTTGATGCACTACTCACCCGCGGATTGAGCCATTCGATTGTTCCCCGGCGAAGTTAACCTCGCAGGTCTGCGATTTATTTCTGGGACACTCGGTCCTGATACTTTCACGTTCATGACGTTCTTCCAGTTCTTCTGCGGCTGATGCTAGCTACTGGTTGAGACAAAATTGCGGTAGTGCACCGATACTTGTGAAAATTCTAGTCCGAAGTGTCACTCGTCGTGCGCAAACTTTGGACTCGAAGCAATTTTAAGTCCGAGATCATGACATATCTTTCAACTTAGAAGACTTTCATTCGATATAATCTTTGTTACACTATTCACATGAAATTGAACCTGTTTTCTCATACGACATTTGGATTTTTAGCAATTTATAGAATACAATTTTGACTGGCGCCGCATTTTTCTGATTAAAATGACGTCAATATTTATCCCGAAGATATCTCGCTCCAATGGTGCGGATTATATTTGTTAAGCTCTGTTTGAAGTCTTCACAGCGAGACGAGCAGTCACTTGTATCGGAACGGAAAGAATTATAGTCGTATAACTGGCAGAGTTTCCTGCTGAACCAGTGGCTGTGTTCTTAGAGGACATTGGCTAAAATAATGGGAAAACGGAGAACAATAGGAGAAAAATAACATCGTTCGTTGTCGATCTCGTACTGGATTTCGTTTTCTCGAAAACACGACGAGATACGCGCGCGTTGCTGAAGTTCGATGAAATAAAACAATTGTGTATAAACGTGGTCAGGAAACGAATTTTATTCAGCAATCTGGTGAAAATATGTATCAAATACGTTCCATACATGATTACCTCGGATATAGTTTTTTTATTTCTTTCTCGTTTAAAATATTATATTCACGTAACCCCATATTACAATCGTACTCGCGTATTTCATGTATTTCATATGAAGCTCTCCTCCGGCATTACAAGGAAATCAAAATGAAAGCTGCAGTAATATGTAATTATTCAGCTGCAAATTTTGATACAAATTCTCATTTTTATAGATTATTCTACAAAGCATTGACAAATTTATCTCGTCGACTGAAAGATTCTTTGAGCTGCAAACGAAATGAAAATTTCATGAATATTTCGAAACATTTTCTCGTGAAATATAACCTGTTTCACAAGTTTGTAAATGTCTTTACAGCGAGTACATAAAATCTGTTTCAATGATTCTGCGGTTCAAAGATGGATACCACCAATAAAATAATAATATCAAATTCAATTTAATTCACCAATGCAACAGAATAAAATAAATGCTCACTGCACCACGGTGCATTGGCGCAAAATTCCGAAATTGTAGATATATATTATCTCGGTATACCAACGTATTAACAATTTTATAAAATCACCGATGCACCTGCACCGTCGTTTGTCGCAACGAAATCATAAAATTGGCCGGGCATACTATATCCCGAGGCCGGAGAGCAACGTAAACAGACCGATATGCTATTCCGAAGTAATTTGAAGGGCGTTTCGTTCCACAAGTGAGCAACTGTTTGCTGGGAAACACATAAATCAGCGGTCGCGTCTCATGAAACTGCGATCGGATGCTCGAACAACAGTTCCCCGCGGTAATTTGAAGCGGCGATCGTCGTTTGGTAAACATTCCTCGAGATCGAGTGACTACCCGAACTACGACTGGTCTCTCTCTCCCTCTCTTTCGCTCTTTCCCTCCACATCGTAGAAACTGGCAATTTCGTCGTAAGAAACATCGCTCACGCTTAAAGGCGCAATCTGGATTGCGGCCAACGGAACACGCGACACGGAACGATCTTTAAACGATGAAAAGTTTGAACGTGGCGCAATGCCCTCGTCCTTTACATAATACTGATTTACTGGGACGATTTTTCGGAGAATTATGAGGCCCGTTCATGCATCAATCCCGTGAAATCAACCCTCTGTTCCCGGGGAGATAGACCGGTGACAACGTGCACTCAATTCCGCTGCAACTCGAGAGAGCTCCGGCCAATTAATTGGAAAAAAAATGCGCTACGCGCCGACACAGACACGGACAGCAATTCCTGCGAAATAAAAAGTCGAATGAATCGGGAGCAGCTTCCTGTGCCTTTTGTTCCCGGCGAATAAACGTATAAAGCCTCGGGTCAACAACTATGAGCTCTGACATGTTAATAGCGTTCCCGCTGCAGGTTTACTGGGGACGTGATTTGGCCTATGAAAATTTAATTGTTGGCTGGATGTTGACTGTCTGAGAATGAATCAGAAGTCGCGCCGGTTCGATTGTCCAATTTTTAAATTAGTATTTTCCGCTAATGGAAACGGCAGCAAAAATTCCAGTTCCTCCGCTCGCCGTGAATGGAACTTCCGGAAGTGGAAACCGACCGGGGGTATGCATATTCATTGAACGGGTAGGAACTTATCAGCCGCGTAAAAATCTCTTGTCCCCGCTTCCCGTTCCAGTTACAATGGAAACTTTGAACACCTGGCGATTGCTTGCCCGTCGGACAATCGTCGCCATTACTCGAGCAATGAGTCTGGAGAGAAAACGGCGAGCGAGAAGAAAAAAACAATAAAAGAACGACAATCGCTCTCGGCGCGCATCTCCAGCTTCCCTCGAAGCTTAATCCTCCTATCCCTCCGATCTTGTCGATTAACGAATAAAATTTGTAACCTGGCTCGGACGGGCACCCGGGGAACCTCGTAAATCTAGTCTCGGACGCGGACTACGGCGCACACGGTCTTCTGAAAAAGTCTGATCAATGTTCATCATGTTTACGATATATTTACTGTGTCCGTATTTCACATGGGGACGACAGCTTTACGTACGGCTCGGGGCTACGCGACTCGCTACAGGATGATTCAAAAATTATTCCCACTGAAACATTCACTGTCCCCAGGCGCACTCGTTTTCTGGACCTGTAACCTCGTAACCTCGATTTTTGCATTAATAATGGCGTCCTTCCGTTTTACATCCTTCTCGCTGGCTCGTCCTTTTTACATTCACTCGCTCGCTCTTGCCAGACATTGTTAATATTGTATTCGCTTGCAGTTATTCTTGTAAAAATAAAAAAAAACTCATCAATTTGAAGTTTCGTGTTAAAGATTGTTCTTTTCTCGCTGTAAGTAAAACAATCAATGAGCACATTTGTGAAATCAGAGAAAAGTCGAAGCACAAAACCCACTTTCCTCGAAAAGAAAGCGAACCGCGAGGTGAAACTCTATTCTACTTTTTCGACCCGGTTTATCTAGCGAATAGAATAGGTAAACAATGATCAGACACGTTTGCCGAGTCGGAGCAGCGCGGAAACTTGCAGTCATGTTTCTCGATAAGAGTGAAAACTACGGAAGAAACTTCGTGTATAGTTTCCGTCCGTTTTATCTAGCAAGTCGAATAGGCAGGCGATGATCAGACACGCTTTCCAGGGCGCGAAGGGGCTGAGCTTACGCTCATTTATCTCGAAAGGAGAACAAGCTACCGAGGAAACTTTTCTGTATATTTTTTATGATCTCAAGATTATTTTGATCTAGCTCTTGATTTCGCATAAAGATCTACATGCATCACGTATGTATAATGTATGAGCTGTACCGTTGGAATAAAAATGTCAGTGGCGTTGGAACAAGATGAAATTTAAAAAAAAAATGAGGTCTGAACCTGCTTAGCGCAGCTCAGCTGTGGAGAATATCTGCGAGGTAGCTTTGTGCGCGCCGGGAATTTAAGTATCCGACTCTATTCTCCTGAAAATAAGTCATCCCCGGGATGCTTGTCCCTGTTTTGACAATCTAATCCCGGAGAGAGAGAAACCGGCTGTTTCTGTGTCACGTCACGCGCGATGATGCCTCGTCAGAAGACTGGCTTTGTGTCGAGCGCATTCGATCCTAGTGAAACAGTGTCGTATTTCTCCGCCCCTCTCTCTCTCTCTCTCTCTCTCTCTCTCTCTCTCTCTCTCTCTCTCTCTCTACACCGAGCTGAGCCGAATCGAGTCGAGTCGGCTACGAAGTGTGTCGTTCGCGCGGCACCGTTTTAACATCAAGTGTAAACCATTTTTTCCTTTTCGCTGAACAATACTCGGGGGCCGACCGACCGAGATGAAACGCGAGCCGAAAGAGCATGTTGCTTTCAGAGACCGGGATTCCGATCCCCTGTCCCTCCACCAAAGTTCAATCTACCCCGACGCATGGCCTGATCATTAGATGGATTCGGACCCACCAATCCCACAGCTGCTCTCTTTTATTTGTTCACCGGATTCACTCTTTGCTTCGGTCATTCTTCTTTTCTCGATTTTTTTTTTGCCTAAGTCCGCTCTCGGTGGGCCACCACGCTTGGAAATATAATACTGCCTCTCGGGAATACACCAACTGAATCCTCCTGACGAACGTTTCTGTTAATTATGTGCGCTGTATCATCTCCCGACACTGTCCGTTTTTGTTTATCGATCCCCGCCGAACGCTTTCTACTTGCTTTCTGGCTTTGCGGCTTTTCCAAACCGCTCCATTTATTTTATTTTAGTTCTATCTTTCAATTCTGAAGGCTTTTCTTTGTTTCCCTCGGATACCGGTTCGTATCACTTTCATTTCAAGCAATTTTTATTTCTTTTATATTCATTCCACGAACGATTCCTGTTTAATGCGAACAGTGGTCGACCAAAATCTGGAATTCGGAAGGGTTTGAAATTCTCCAGGCAAACTCCAATGTCTGGCGAGAGGTGGGCTTTGTCGGAGGGTTTTTTTCGGAATAGTGTGCAGTGTTAACAAAACCCACCCCCGGAACAACGATTGTCGGGAAGATCGATTTTTTTTGTGTCCTCGGCGAGGCGTGATCCCTCAAATGGGACAACGATTCGCGTATCGCTTTTTCCCGGCGAATAATGGCGCTGTCGCGACGCAACGCACGCCGTTGACGAATGTTCGATCAAGTCTCTCGACGGGAACAAAGCTTTGAAAGGGTCTGCTCGAGCGGCCCTCCGGCTAACCTGATGCGCGTCGAGATACCGCTTTGTGAGAGAGGGCCGATCGCTCGGCCTCCGAACTGATTGCGGCATTGTTTTCTGGAAGGTAGGGCCGGTGATGGAGTTATCGGGATCATTTTGCTCTGTCGACTTATCCGCGTGCAAAAAAATCCCAGAGCCTACGCGACCGGCAGGTATCGCTGTTTAACTGAAAAATTGGTTACACCGGTGTTACAATCGTCGTCGCGTCATTCGCTCGCGATTTAACACTTAACCGACCGACGATCTCGCGCGTCGATCGCGCCTCGATCATTTTCAACAATCCCCGCGAACTGGGAGAATGACAAATATCGAGTTGAAAAATAAATACGAATATGATCTAATTTCATCGATTTAATTATACTCCGGATTCCATACTGCGTGTTGCAACTAAAACAATTTCGATTGCAGTCTAGTTATCACTCGTTGGATACGTAAATAACACTGATTGAAAAAAGCCACGGCGGACCGGAATTATACAATTGATTGAATACCATTCTGTATTTGAATTAATAAATAAAAGAGACCGAATACACAGACGAGCATATTCATGTTACAAACCAATATCCTCTCTGAGCAAAGCTCTCTAACGAATTGTATTAAAAAATACTCTGTCTAGCACGATCCGATGCAATAATAAAATTAAATTATTGTTCCATTAGATATAGGAGGGTGGTTCTTCAGGATAGCTCTTTGATGTTCGAATAATGAATGAACCGACAATTTCTTTTCTCTCGGGATAATAAAACATTGATTGCCGGGGTCGGGTTCGGATAATAAAGCCAGATAAAATCGTTCGCCGTTATATCGCGTCGGAAACAGGTGTATAGACACTTGATAACAAAGCGTAGGGTCTCGCGGCCGCCGTTTAATCGCAATTAAACTTTGCTTATATTAACAGGCGGCGGAAGGAGCTCGTTCCCGCGAACCAGCGAAACCATCACGCAAATTAATGACACGATCAACGGAATATTAACCTTTCCGGATGGCACACAGCCCGGTGCATCGGTTGAAAGTTTAATTAATAATGTTTCCACGCTCCTTCGCGTGTCGTCCCTGGTACAAAGAAACTGCTAATTATTAAATTATGTCGTCTCAGCGAAAAAGAAGAAAAAAAGAGCGAGAAGGATGAACTTTGACAGATTGAGAGGGAAAAAAGATTACGGATTATTCCGACAATCCCTTGTCTGGAAATCGAGCGACGCGACGCTACGCCCAGTTTTCGCCCCTAATTCCGCGACAGTGATAAATATCAGGCGAACGATGAATGTTTACGTTTCATAACCGACCGACGTCGAGCGAGAGCCGTTCGACGGAGATTGAACGCCATTCACCTGTATGAATAATCCGGTCTGTTTAATGTTTAAATAATCTTTCGATAAGCGAGCCGGTGAGGATCGAACGCCGACGTGTTCCGGATCGCTCGAAACCGACGTTCATCATGATTATTCCCGGGTACGTTCATCTTCTACATTCTTCATAACAAATATTACAAAAGTCAGGAGAGAGACAGATCTGCGCGTTTAATCGCGTTTCGAATTGAGATTCGAATTGTCACTGCGAGAAGGATCCTTGAAATCGATGCTGTAGAACAACGCTAATATCTCGACTAATTTGCAAGATAAAATCAGAGTAAAAATACAGAATTCTTCCTGAAGATTCATACGACAAAATGTATGAATGTATTCCGAATTTTCCTTTAACTTTTTTCTGCTGTCAGAAAAAATTTCAAAAGGACGGAATTGGAAGGACTTCCTACTTTTGTTTCTAAAAGTGCCTCAAACTACTCCAAATAGGGTTGCGAGAAACATTCGGCGTTAATTCGCACGAGCCAGGACCAGTCTCCTCGCGGTCCGACGTAACTTTCTTCTCCTTTCATGAATACTTCTAACGAACCACGAACCGTGAACCGTCGCGACGTGCCGGTGTTCACGCGTGACGCGCGTTCAACAAGGGTCTCGAAGTTCCGCGATTTTGCATAACTCTGTTAAGCAAATGACCGGAATAATAACTGGCCGGCGGGACATATGTGACAGTCGCGTAGCCGCGGGCCACCGAAACTCGCCGGATGCCCCAGCAGTTTACACGGTGATAGCGGAATAATTATACCGGGCGTCGGTTGTTCAACTTTCCCTTCCGATAAAACTGCTCCGCTGAATCGGATGTAATTGAACAAGTTGAAGGATGCGGTGCCGAGACATGTGCGCCGGACAATGTGCGCCCCGTTCTCGACGCTTTGCTTATGCGTGAATCCAGTTAATGGACGCCTGCCACCGAATGTACAGAATTTTTTGGAAAAATTCATCACTTCAAAACTATTATACTTCAAGTCGAATAATTGGAGAGCCTGTTGCGACGGTATCGACGCGAGGCGTTTATTAAAATTTGTCCTGTGGCATCAATTATCCGGGAAAACGATCTCCGCGGGCACGCGTGTTTTAAAACGCGGCTCGAATATTTATCCCAGTGTGAAACGGCGCCGCGCGTAAATTAATAAAGCATATTAGCGACCGGAACACACATGCGTGTTCGCAGTTTTCTCGCCACCGAAACCGAGCCGAGAACGAGGAGGAGAATGGAGTGTTGGGGGTGGTGTATTTCGAAATTATTTTCAATCGTCGATTGATGTCCGCCCGATCGGAAACGGCATGAATGTGACGACTGAAGAGATATTGCCCGTCTGGCGCCGTTGTTTGTGGCGTTTCATGATTATTGGCCGGTCGAGGACCCGTATCAATGGGGGCTCCGGCCGGGCTTTTTACCCCGGGAGGATCGCGTACGACGCTCTCCGAACAGTCGTTCGAATTCACCGGTGCAGCTCAATAAATTTAGATTGCAATTTCTGCTACTTGCCGCGGCATTGACGGAATCCGACACTCGCAAGCCGGTTCAAGCGCGGACTGGTTGCAGCTTCGTTGTGCAACGAATCAATGTGTTCCGCGTGCATCTGTATCAAAGGAACACGGTGCATCGAGTGCGCTTTGACTCCGGTGGCTACGGCGTCGATCTGCGCCACTGCAAGTTTAACAGAGTAGCCCGTTCTTGAACTTTGAATTTTCAATGTAAGCATCTCTGCACCTCTGGATAGGTGGAGATCTGTTGACAAAAATTAACTGTATTGACTTTGTCTCTTTTCACAAGGATACAGGATAAAATATAGTTTATTAGAATAACGTAGCCACATAAAGACATTTCCAACACTAAGCGTAAAGCAATAGCAGCAAAACAAGAAATCTGGAATATCGCAAGCTCTGCTGTTCTATTTCTCCGGTAGATACTCGAAGCGCTGCTTTCTATCCTGAATCTGTACAGGAAAGATCTCCGAAGCTCTCATCGAATAAAACAGGAACAAACTCGATCGCGGCTAACTCCGCAGTAATGTTTCACCCGGACTTGCTGGAACGGTCGGAGAGCAGGAAAGAAATCTGAAGCAGGTCCTCCGATTCCTCCCCGAAAGCGGCGTGTTTCAGATGCTCATTCGAATCGCGCGAAACTCGGGGTAAACAGGGAATTGTGCCGGGACTCAATCCGAGGAGTTGGAAAGTTTGTGATCGTCGCGTCGTGTGTGTCAGGGGCCGCTTTATCCGGTGTAATTGCGTCCGCCTTTGAGAGTCGTCCAACTCAAAACTCGCGGGAGCAGTAATAATACTTCCTAAACTTCAATCCTGTCTGTGATTAAACCGGATAAATATCGTCGTTGCCGCACCAAGGCAGCAGCTGCCACGAATTAATTCATATTTCCCTCGTTCCGAAAGAAACTCGAAGAAAACAATTCCCGTGAACTTCACGGGAAAGACGTATAGAGACGCATTAACCGGTTAGGCGTGTTAGGAGTGTAGCTAGTGACATTTAAAATAATTTTTTATACGATCGCAAATCATAAAAACTTTCTGGTTTTGCCATGGAAATATTCCACTGTGGATTTTCTACCTCGAATGTTGTTTCGTCGTGCTTTGATGAGGCGACACTCGCGGGTGGCGCGCGGATGAATTTCCGCTCGAGGTTGTAAATCTTGAGCCCGGTAAGACCGCGGACGCGTCGACTCGCGAATGTTTTACTACCCGCCAAATTAATCTCGGGCAGCCAGTTCAATGACTTTCGAGTGAGATCTTTGATCGAATTGAAGTGAATTTCGTTAAAGAAGCGTTTCGTCCCGGACCTGCTAGTGGACTCGTCATTAAGGCTAATCTAGCAGGTCCTGCCTTATACGCTAGCGCTCGCGAGGAATCTCGAATGATGTGACGCGGAATTTAGCGCGGTTGTCCTGATCGCTGGACAACGAAATACGGCGTGCCAGATTGGTACGACAAACTTTGTACTGATGATCGCGACCCGAGGACTGGAGGGTGTCACGGCGTTCGAGCGTGGAACTCAACTGAGTGAACTTGACTTCCAGTCCTACCGTGATGAAACAGAAAAATGCACTGATTGGTTCCTGCCGAAAGTTACATTTACCAATCAGCACTTCGACTGTTTAGACTTCCTTCCCGTAGTTCCGAGGAGCTATACCTGACCCGGGCGACGAAGGTCTCGGTCATTCGAAACCGTCCTTAACGGTCGCGGGTGGTCGTTCGGAGGGACAATTCTATGGCGCATTGTTCGTTAAGATACACAAAAACTAGACATCTGGCAATGTCTCGAGTGGTCGCCGAAGACCCTAATTTACTTAATTTTCGAGGAAGATTTTTGGTCACGAACGCACCATAAATATTGTCCGAAAGAAAACACGTGGACTGTTCCTGCGCGACGGAACAAATGTTAAACACTAGAAATTACCGAGCGATCAAAGAGACCGAAATTTATTATAAAAATTGCAACAACGCATTTATTGAAATACCAATTGAATTTTGTTGTAACATACGCATAAATGAATTAACGTGATGAACGAATTCCCGCCGAAGCAATTTTATACATTCAATAATTTCAATAGCACAGAGAAATCAAAAATCGTTTCGATCGTTCTGGCGTTGAAATATCGAATTTCTCTTTGGATTTCAGCGAGGCGAAACGCAAAAATGTCATTACAATTATTTGTTTCTTGGATCCACCGTCAGATATTGTTCCCGAGCCAGTGGGAGGATCATCGGGACAGTAAATTCGAGCGGGTCCAAAGGCTCTCGAGAAAGTTAAACACGAATGCAATCTTCGGATCGATCAGCTCTATGTAGACGGGAATGTCCGCTTTCCGTGGCGGTCTTTGACGCGCTCGCGATCATCCCCCTATCGACCCCCGTGGAAAATCGAGTCGACGCGCATCCGTTCGTCCCTCCCGCGAAATCTGCTGTTACCGGAAGTTCCGTGGGAGCCGTGGAGTCTAACTTACAGCCGGGGTTTAATTGCTCGATGCTTCAAACCGCGATTATAAGTCCGTGGAAAGTTTCTTCCATCGGAGGGGGACGTGTCCATTTCCCCCCACCCCGATAATCCATTTCGCTGATCTGGTCCGCGGAAACCTACGTGACTGGCCCGTCCACGTTTTAACGAGTTCAAGTTTCCGAGCGCGACGACGATTTTACTCGAAAACTTCATCCTGTTTCATTTCCATTACTCTCTTTTCGTTCCCCAGCGATTCGACTAGGGAGAGGGGGGAAATCAGAGTGGGGGGGCTGTGCCAAAGTTATTCCAGCCGGTGAAACGCGATAGTTTCGTCTTTGAGAGACGGCTCGTAATGAAAAAGGGATTTGTAGAAGAATTTGATTCGCAGGGTGAGGAGAAATAAATTTTTACCTCCCCGCACCGCCGGCAGCTCCTAAAAAGAAATCGATTCGAACTTTCGTAATCATTCAGCGATGCGAAGACGGACGGGAGGGGGTAACGACCTTGAATTTTTGCGACGCTGTGTGCGGTTCCCGGAGAGAATCCACGATTTATTCGGTTTTCTTCTCTTCGAGCTTCTCGAAGGCTAATTTTATTTTGAATAGGGAAAACGAGGTTCTCTGTTCTTGGTACGTATGAGCTTCAGGAAATGCTCAACAATGGAATTATTTGCGTACAATGTTCCTGGAAAATATCCTTATTAGCACGCGGGTGTTTTTGGCGAGAACGTATTTTTGCCGCGTTTCGGTGCGGCGTTCCTTGTGAAGTTCCGAATTGTAGCGGCGCAATTTAAACCGCAAACAGCAGGGCCGAAAATTAATGAGTCCATATCGGGGATCTCGGGATTTAAAACAGTTGCCCCGCAATAAAATATCCGGCTGGCGGAACCGGTTACAAATTCTTTTCCCGGGCGCTGTCTTGTTCCTGGCGCGAGGCCAGTCGCTGGTTAACCGAGAGACCCCTGCTCCAAAGATCGTTGTTATCTCTCGGATAGACATTGCATTGCGGCGGTTTACAACCGGTTAAACGTCACTGCATCCCGGTGCACCGGTGAGCACAGCCGATCCTTCTTTTCCCACGGAATGAACGGCTAACATTTTATGCCGCAGGAGAGATTCCCCTATATAAAATTGCTCAGAATAAATGTACGTTCTGTTAAACGTTGAATATTTGATGTCGACGAATGCTTACCGAGGCAGAAATAACAGGAGATGGTCGAGACACGGGGAAAAATTTACTGTACATAGAATGAACGTTCTCTGAGAGCCCTAGTGGTTCAGATCAATTGTGTATCAGAAGTCGAGAGTCTTTTTATTTATAGTTGCTCTCTAACTTCCCGGGAAAACTTTCGCGTTCGGAACTCTAAGTTCGGTCGTGTAGGAAACTTATTTTTGAAGGATAAACAGCTTCTCGGAATTTCAGCGGTATGAGCGCAAATACACGTTTTTTTAACATTTATTTCCTACATTTCACTTGGGGCAATTTTTATTAATTTTGCTAAAGATGGACAAGAGTCGGCAGGAAAGTGGGGCGTTCGACGAAAAAGAAAAAATGATTTTAGTGGGTTAACACGGTAACAAACGACGATATTCGTTTCAATCGCAAGAACGGAACGCGGTGCCGTGGCTCCCGACGGGGTAATCGAACAAAGGGAGCGAACAGGGTACCGGAGAGGATGGATACCGGTCCACACAAATAGGTTGTTCCGCATCATTTGCCGGATTCCATGCTGCGCAACATAATGTCGATGCCGCGCCCGCTCTGCTCGGGTATCGAATACCTGTCTACGCTCGAGTTACCATCCAATTTTACTGTGAGCTGAATATCACCATTATTTACTGGCAGTGTAACGCACTTAGAATCGACGCTTTACGAATGATTGACGGCAGTTCGACCGCGTATCGCGATCACGACTCGTTCCTGAATGCTGCGTGATGAGGATACCATCGAGCCGGTCTCTCGTCCGCTGTTCATGAGATCTATCGCCGTTCAAATTGCATTTACTCGCCGATACAGCCGCGTAATTTCGAGGGGTATCAGCTGATTCGCCTTGTTGTTCTCCCGTTAATTTCCAGCTGCTCCCTTGCGAAATTATTCGCGGCTAAGGGCTAGTCTTCTATTCCTCTATTCAGATTCAAACATAATGATTATTACAATATCGGAGTACAAATCGTCGTTCTTATAAAATGATTTACAGAGTAAATGTTGCAGTGCTTCGAACGAGCCGATCGATGTAATGAAAATCAGGTGCCGGGAACGTAAGACGTGGAAGCGTCGCTAATTTTTCGAACACGCGAAACAACCCTTAACGGTGCAATTGAATCCGCATTATGCTTATCGGGCTCGTAAATAATTTGCCAGGCAGATGTGGGTATTACGACGGTGCGGGTCGCGTTTATGCGTCGCTCGATTTACATTCGCCCGTGGGGGATGAAATTTCAGGTTATTGGTTAGTCGCTTGATCCTGTTTCCATTTTGTTTCGAACCCTCATCCCTCGTGACCCAAAAAAACTCGATCTTCGTCGTCTCGATCAGAATCCCTCCCACACACACACACACACACACACACACACACACAGATAGATGGCCACACGACGACAATAATCCGACGACTTAATCTGATTTTCGGTAATCGAATTATAGAGTCCCCGGGAATGAAGATTAATCGAATGATTCATGGAACGCGCGACCGTTCACCGAGCTGATTCCTCCGGCTTCTCCGCTCCGTGACTTGCTGACTTCGGGCCCGGGTAATCTTCGGAATGAATTTCCGCGTGGCTCGATAAGGTATCTGCCTGGCCTCAACTATTCCCCGATAGCATTAAGAATTCCGCGGCGAGCCGGCGAGCTGTTTAGCGAAGGTGTTAATCAATCATACTCAACGTCCCGCGTCTGACACTGCTCCACGACAGAGAATCGACGGATCCCCTCACTCGGCAACGGTGATTTTACAGCAAACTAGAGTCCATTGTTCCTGAAATTACAGTCGAAGTTTCTGAAGCCGTTGCCACGCCGCGGTGCGCCAGGTTTTTGCCGTGGCATCGCGGCTCGTTGACCTGTACTACTTATTGATTCAATGTAGTCACACTTCAACGCACAAAACACCATTCGAGACCTAGTCGACGCCTTTCTGGTATAAATAGAAGAACGAGAGCGACTTTGCCGCGATGCTCTATTTTAATAGCACCGTAGTCTGATTTTCCATTGACCTGTACTACTTGGATTCAGTGAAATCTGCGTTTCACAAGTGCAGCTTCGTCGTGGAAAGTACTCCAAAGACACTATAGAACTTTTCCTAAGTTCGGAGGCTCACGGGATTCTGTGTTCTCGTACAGTTCAGGGAAGCTCGAGGTACGTAGGACCGTGATTGCGTCGCGAAGTCAGGAAATTTTGTTGATCACCGGGCGTCCGGACTCGTCCGGCGATGCAGCTCGTTACTTTGGATCGAACGGGGCTTTCGTGCGCCGGTTAGTTCGCCGGAAAGCAGGAAACAAAGGGGCCAATAACAATCCTTCTTAAAAGTTCGCTGCACCCCTCTGGCAGCCGGGGTGGATCGGACCAGCCGGACGCGCTCTCAAAGTTTCGGGGTTACGGATGCGTGTTAATTGTCGTCCGTCTCGCCGGTTCTCGCCTCTTAACTTCGAGCCCGTCCTCAAGGAACACGAAACTCGGCTGCAAACTCACGCCAATTACCGAAAGTCCTGGTCAAAAGGTGTTTCTCTGTAGATGACCGCGAAAGCTCCGTTCCATTGCGGTCATCTTCGCTCCGGTAAAATAACGAACTTCCGGTCGCCGCACCGTTGCCCCGCCAGAATTGTAGATATTAAACACAGCCAAATTACGTGGTCGCGTGAACGGTGCTCGGTTTTTCTGTATTCGCGCGGTAGAACGCGGAACATTCGCTCATCCCATCGGACAAGCCTTGGTAAGGTCGATGAAGAAGGGACCGAGGGATGAAAGGAATTAGGGAACTGGTACCCAGGTGTGTTAAGACGATGGAATAGCGGACTCACTGTCTCCGACTTGGGATTGTGCCAGACTAGACGACAATCGTCGAATTCATTTGCATTTTACAAACTGGGCGATAGTAACTGTGTTGGAAACATTACGAGCGGACTCCAGCAAATTGTGTGTAGACCATTTTTTTTGGACGTGCTCTGTACTCGAGGACATCCTGCTAAAAGGTTTAGTGGATGCGAGAGGATTTGGGGATCGTCTGATTAGTGGTTGATATTTCCACTTGAACATTGTTTTGAACATTTTTCAACAATTTTGAATTTCATCCACTCGATTTTGCTATAAATGCATGAATATCCGCAGCCTACTGATCACAATTGTCGAAGCGCTGTGCGGTAGAAACAAATGATTTTGGGTCCGTTATGATTCAGGTACATTTTAGAAGACATATTTAGTACCAGAGGGATCGCATATTATTGTTCAGCATTAATATTGTAATTACGTTTTTATTTATTATTGTATTTACGTTCTAATTATCGCGTTCGGAGCCGTAGCCGGTTTGTGTTCGTTCATTCTAACGAGTATGAAAAATTAATATACTGTAACAAGCTTGTTGACCATTCGATATATAGGTACAGCGAAAGATTAAAATTGAATTGAATTAATTATCGTCCTCCGATACAACGATAACACAGAAATAGCAAACCGTGTAAATTCTGCAATCGCTTTCAATGTTCGGGTGAATTATGCTCGAATAGACAACAAATTAATCGACGTAGAAATCATGCGATTAAAGGAGTTTCAAAAAATTTCAGCAGTATCGTTCGATGAAAAATCAGCCTGTAAAGAAAGCACATTGAAAATCAATCGCCACCTGGCTCCCTCGAGTACGTATCAATTCAGCACCGACATTATGTTCGTATTCAGAGTATTTTCCAGCAATTGGTTGAGTCCCGATGCAGCAGGAAGTAGTAAAGCTCAACGCTCCGTATAAATACTTGGGGGCTGTCGGTGAAATGGGTTGTAACTACGAAATAGCGACCAATTCCCGCATTGCCGGGGGTCTCCGGAGCATATCAGTCGATAAAATTCGAACGGGGCCACATCGCGTTTAATTAAAGTGGGCGCCGATGGAGAAGCGAAAGTAGCTGCAGTTCATCTGAAAGAGCTTTGTGTTCTCGCGGAGCGTGCCGCGCGGCGACGGAAAGTTAAATAAATCAAACGTGTACGAGCGGCGAGCCGCGGGACGAACAATCGACGTGTCGAGGGCTTTGTTGGCCCGAACAAATTGTTCGAACGGCCATTTTCTTTCCGCTCAGCTGGTTGGAGGAAGAGGGTCTGATTTTAATGGAAAATAGATTTACGG
This sequence comes from Lasioglossum marginatum, assembly GCA_028455795.1. NCBI lineage: Eukaryota > Metazoa > Arthropoda > Insecta > Hymenoptera > Halictidae > Lasioglossum > Lasioglossum marginatum. The sequence continues at coordinate 12,567,238 of CM052245.1, read as the reverse complement.
CCGGCTCGAAGGAGTTCGATCGCGTGATGAGAACCGGTGGAAAACTATAGTGTCCGGTGATTAAGCGGGAATTAATGTTAGTAAATACATCTGGGACGAGATAAGTTGAACGAGAATAGGGATCCGGTGATAGTTTTAATGCTCGCGCTCGCGTATCGGGTTCTCGTGTCGAAAAAAACCATCTTTAGTCGTAGGACCTTACGCGAGGTAGGCTCGCATGAAGTGGGAGAAAGCATGTTTCCATTCCGCGGACGACGAACAGCCTGCCGGATAATGATACATTTCGTAGCGGAGCACGGGAAGAAAGGGAAAGAATTAATTGCGCGGGGAATTACTCGAACGCAGCGATCGTCGAGAGTGGAAAGAGCTCCTCTCCGGCCCGAAAATTATGCATAAACGGTCGGCCGGTTCTCAAAATCTGACAGTAATTCCAATGGTTGTCCGTAACTATCGTCGTTTGAACGAAATGCAACGGGAAACAACTTTCATGAGAATTTCACTGGTACAGACCGGTCATAACTCTGACCAGAAAGGGAATTAAGATTTAAAATCTATTTAGTACAGCTTTTCAAGGCAATTTTCAATGTTTTAAGTAGTGCAGGTCAACGATCATTCGGACTACGAATAAAATGACAATTCGTTAGAGCTGCGCATTCGTAAAGAGCTGTAATCGTGTCTCGGGGTAAGTAAACCGTCTGAATTTCTATTTTCAGAGGAAGTTCCGCTGGTTTCAGTGGCGCGGGTCAGTCATAAGTATTTCATCCAATTAATTCTTGGTAACGAACTCAAACTTATCTGGACGGGAGCACAGCAAAGGAAGCAAAAGGTATTCAATTTGCCGACAATGCCCTCTGTTTTCCATGCCAGTGATTTTCCACGGGCGGCGGCTTTTCCTTCGCCCGGTTTTTCCCGTGCTTCGTCTAGGGAAATTTCTTAACACGATTGCGTACTCGACATAACCGTTGCGTTCTCATGGCGCCTTTACGGCCTCTTTATGGAGTTACGCGATGCTTTTAAAAATATCCCAAGAATGTGCGGTTATCAATTCTTTACGGGCGCGCCCCCGGAATTCTTCGGGGTATTATGATAGCGAGCTTTCAGCCGGCTTCTCTCTGTGCGCTAACATCGTCGGGAAAATTTCTCGGATCGTTGCCGAGACCCCCACATCGGGCATCGAATTTCAATTAGAGGATCTATCGTGCTCTCACGATCTTCCTCGCGGCGTGACCAACAAAATAAATGGATCCCTAAGGTGCAACTGGAATTTTCAAGCTTGCTTACGTTGTTGGGGAAGAATGATTAACCCGGGATAAAAATTTACACGCTTTAGTATGTATACTGCTCAACAATTGATATCGTTTCCACTTCATCGAGGCCTGGTGGAGCTTAAAACATTGTGGTTATGTTTGCACGTTTATTGAAAGTGTAGATACTGTCCTCGAATAAAATTTTATGCATCTGTAATGGTGTTCAGGAACCGTTTCCGAGGAGAAGTTTCCTTCGGCGATTTCGACGAAGATCTTCTTGAAAAAAAACGGTTTGTTTAGTCAAGAGAAACTCGACGTCGGAGAGTTCAAAGATTGTCCCGTGTCGGGGCCGAAGTTCGCGAACGGAAAAATTTGTCTTTCCGCCTTAAAGCGGAAGCTGTTCGACAACTTCCGCGCTCCGTAGCTTAACAAACCGACTCGGCAGATTTTGCTGTACGAGAAGTCTTATTGTTTCTCTAAACAATCGCGAGGCCGCCGACCGTTTCGACGGTAGAACCGCGGGTTCGCCGATAATACGCGACGCTTGTAATTATAATCGAATCACCGCGACCCGCTCGGCTGAAAAACAACGGCCGGAAGGAAATCGTTTCGGTATTGTTCGACGCGCGGCCAGCCACCGATCTATCACAATCCTGAAATTTGGTTATCCGCACCACGCGGCCTGGCTCCCCGCTGCCACCGATCCCCTCGTGCCCGTATTGAAATGGCAGACAGCTTACGCTAATAATTTGTTTGTTAAGCGAGTTATTGTCAACAGCTTCCGGCTGCGGTAATACGCGGCGAATTAATATTAATCACTTACCGTATGTAATTGCATTCACCGACGCGCCCCGGCCATTGTGAATCCTTCCGCGCTGGTCTGACGGCCTGAAATGACAAAATTTTAGAACGTTTTGGCAAACATTGTACTGGCCGTGTTGCGGAGAATCGAATTGGCGTTCTCTCATCGAATCATTATTTTTCTTACTGCTCTAAACGTTAATTTATCATTGACCTGTACTACTGAAATCCTCGGTATGAATTCAGATTTTATTTCAACATGTAGGGGGCATCACAAATGTTACTTTTCCGTTTAATATGAATCACGAGAGGTTTATGGTAGGGACACCTGGCCGAACGTAATTTTTTCCGCGGTCTTGCGTGGCAATGTTGACAAGACGTGTTCCCCGCAATTTCCATGCGCCATCGAAACCTCGGAGTCCGTGGCTGGTCTGCGAGGCCAGGAACAACGGTACAAATTTGCGTGTCGAGTTGCATAATTGGCCTCATTTGTAAATCACGCGGACCTCTTTCCTATTCGGCCGGCTCGCTCCAAGACACGTACAGACCGGCCGTACAGCGTTTGACCCGTTTCCGAGCGTTGCTTTTCGGAATTTGCGGTTCCCATGGAAGGTCCAGATGGTTTCCCCGGGACACCATTAAACATTGATTGGCCCTGCGCGCCGCTCCCACGCGTGTATCGATCTCGCGATTCGGACACCCGGAGAGAAAATCAGCAAACAGAGAATTGATTTATTTCCCCGGCTTTTGGAACGCTTTTCATTTCCGTGTCCAATCTGTCGCGATCGCTGGAACGCTTGTCCCAGTGACACGCTTCGACGTCGCCCCGCCGCCGCGTACAATACCGACCATAAGTATCTGCATACTCCAGCATTCGTTATCTGCCCTCCACTATAATTGTTGTAACGTGTTGCAATAGAATCGTCCGTTGCATCGGCGATTTTCCGTTTCGTTTATGGAACGAGCGTGTGGCAAATTGTCTACTGCAAATAGTGACACGTAGGTTTTTAACATTCGGACGAGTATTTTATTTTTTTTCCCATGTACAATACATTGTTTCGAGTGCGGGCAGTTTTTGTGCCAGGCGATTTTAAAAATCAAGTTGGAACACGTCGAACATAACTTCTCGTATTTATAGCGCGATTGGACGGATTTGAAACATTTACGAATGTAAGCTGCACTTCAACCCTTCAATGCACAACAGGTAAAATAGAGAAGTGTGGCAGATAATTTTATAAACCGAGTCGAAACACGTCGGACGTAACTTCTCGCATTTATAGCACGGTTAGACAGATTTGAAACATTTACAGATCTGTAAGAAGCAAGCAGAGGCAGATCATTTTATAAATCAAGTTGAAAGACACTAAAATTATTTTTAATGTTTATAAGATAATGGTGAAGATCTTTTTAAACATTACTGATCTGTAAGAAGCAAGCGGTCAAGAGCATTTATGCGAAAGTGGAAAGACCGTGTGGAGATCAGTATCTGTTACACGATGGTTGCGGATCGAGATCGATCATCGTTGCCGCATCCTCTTACGATGATAGAACGCTGAGATCAGCAGCCCGTGTCCCCGAGACTGCATAAAGCTTCCAATTTTAGGGATGAGAGCACCTGCAATGCGACACTCCCGGAACCATCTTCAAACCGCTGAAACACACGCACCGTGGGAGCTGCAGACAATCGAACCTCGACTTTTATTGGATTCCCTTCGAAGTAGTTACTAACTTGGAGAAGTTAGGCCAAGCGAAGCTACTATAAATAATGCGAATTAGTGGTTCGGAGTTCCGAGAAGTTGCTCTGGAGTTTATTTAACGGCGCTCGATGGGAGTTGACGTGTCCGATCATTAATGACCGTTTCTACTTAAACGTAAATTGTTTCATTATAACTTTGTTGCTGGCGTGTGTGCGTTATTGGAAAATAATTATTGCGTCAATCGAAATGTCAATTCCTTGAAGGTGTTGCTGGAAAACATTTATAGCATCGTTTAAACAGGGAATATATTAGGTGGGTGTGAAAGTTATTTTGATGTTTCCCAGTATTTGAGATTCTGATAAAAGATCCGGTGTTTTGAGGATATTCTGAAAATTCTCAAAGAACCTCGCGCTGAAATGGTCTGTCCAAATGGATAATATAATAAAATAGTATGAATAATGTATGAAATGATGGGGATATTACGAAAATTTCGCAGCGTGGCAGCTGTCTCACGTTTTGTGTCAGTAGAGCCCATAAACTCTCCACGGTCCGATTTCGTATTCCGGGCTCTTGCGAATCAACTATCAAACGACAGATGCTCTGTCCGTGTTATTTCTGTCCGAAGAGAAGCGATCCAATTGTAGTCGAAGTATCGGCAAGCTTCTTCGCCGACTGGTTTCCGGGGAGCGGCTAGACTCTCTCTGTCATAGTACAGACGAAGCATGCAGGAGCCCCAGGAATCGTTTGTCGAACGGGAGATGGCATAGAGAAACAGGCTGAAGCTTAAGCCCTGGCTCGTCATCCTGGAGGTCTCTCCGAATCAAACGGGGGGTGGATCTCGCACGAAACAACGATCCGCTTCTAAGAGACCCTATAAACCCGGAGCGACACGTTCAATTCTAGTGCCGCGTAAAACAAACCGACCCTGAAAGCGTTCGAACGAGCAAAAATCGCGAACCGACGACGACGGCTCCGGCGATCGTAAATCGCAATCTCCTGGCAATCACGGGAACGCGCACATCGGTCCTCTCTCTTTCCAGAGGATCCTCGGGAACCCTCCGAACGTCCCCGGAGACACGTAAACACGCGGCTGGTATTAACTTCCGGGAATACTGACCACGCCTTTCCTATAATTCTGTCCTAACGACCGGCAAAGTGATTCCCAGATAAGGCCATCCCGCGAAACGATCGTTCCTCATGCCCGCGTTACAGTTTCTCCCACCGTCGCCGCAAGATAATCCGACGAATTTTGAATTTAATCCGCAAAACACGCGACATTACGGTCGCCGCCGTGGTTGCAAGAAAAGAATTTTATTCCTTCGGGAATCGAACTCAACGCTTTCGACGTGTCCCCGAATTTTCCCAGAGACCCCCGTAAAAGGAGGATTTAATTAATGTCGACGTGAACAGCATAATGAACCCATCTCCCCTAGCGCAGCGCCGCCGGAACTATTTCCTCAGACTCGATACACAATTTCCCAAATATCATACGGTGGTGAAAACTTTCTAAACCAGTATACGCGGGACGCAGCTGATTTACCAGTGGAATTTCGCGGCGATTAAGAGCAACGGTGTGTATAGCGATTGCCGTAGACGAGATGGGAAAACAGGCGGCGAACATTTACGAGTGTTCGCAGCAGCTGGGAGCAGCCGAGAGGGGAAGAAGACACGCGGCCATTAAACACCCTGAACAGCTCGTAAACTGGGGAAGCAGCGCCCTTCCCTTTTTGTCCCTGGCGGCCATGAAGCTGGGTTTGGCTCACCGGGTTCCTTCCAGCTCTTTCTAGGGTTCAGATAAGGTTCAGAAAGCCGCTTGTCATCGACGAGGCCCGCGATATTTTCACAAACGCCCGTCCCCGACCAGATATCCGGCAACAATGCCGGTTCATTCTTATCGTTCGTCGCCGCGCGGGAATCGCTGTTCCTCCTGGAAGCGTCTAATGACAGGAGTGGTCTATCTTACGAGCCAGCCACGGATGTTAGATACAGAAACCCCCCGGTGATGAAAGTTCTTGACGAGGGCCCGATCTCGCGAGAAGTATTATTGAAAGAGTTTTCTGGGTCACCGATATCGCCGAAACTTCGATCCTCCGAAATGCATCGGCGACTCCGGAATTTACTTTCCGCGGGGCCAACTCTCTCAAAGAAATTGCGGCGATCGAGTCACCAGCGCCCATTGATCGCCGACAACGGATCACGATTTCATTGATGAAACGCTGAGTCCGCATCTTCGTCAAGCATTTATGGCTCCCGGAAACGACCAGGAAAACAGTCGCGTTTTGTGGCGCTGTTGGATTTTCTTTACGCCCTCCACGATTAGAACTACTTCCTCCGTTCATACATCAGCTGATCAAACTAGTTCTCTTTTATTTACCTTTAATTCAAGCCGTCGAACGTTAAAAAATTTCCACGGGAACAGATTCTAAAATTGCCTCGAAGTGTCAAATAGTCAAATTTCTTCAATTATTCTCAGAAACCTATTTTTACGTGAGTCTCGTTCAGCCAGAAATTATTCACGCTTGGGAACCGAACCCCGCTCCCGCAGGTTCATTTTTATCGAATTTAGTAATCACTTTATTAACCTTTTCGGGGTTTCGATATTCGTTGGTCCGCGTTCGCCGGCGCGCGTACCTCGAAAATAATATTTCGCTAATGAACGGTCCATTCTGGCGCCGCAAAAATGTTTCCGCGGAAAATATGAAATCATAACAGCCGCGGCCAGTGTAAATAACACAGGAATTTAAAGAAAAATGATGTTTCGCTATCGAAAACATTTATTTTAGCGCGCGCGAGCGGGGTCTCGCGAATTATTAAAAACTCCGCCCTACTTGCGTGTTTGTTTTCCCGCGGGTGTTATATCAATTTATTTGCACGTATACTTCTGTGTACCTTTTCGCTGTAATTTTTCGGCGAGGCTCGTTCGCAACTGCATAGATTATTACTGGACCGAAATTATAGTTGCAATTACCGCGGCGCACGGCGGTTGCAGAATTTTGCGACTGTTTGCCAAAAAATTTACCAATTCATCGTTATTATTTCTTCTTTATTAATATCGTTGATATAAAAGGTTTATATTTGAATAACACTTTCTGGCGAATTGAACTAAACAAACTTCTCATCTAGATTAAAAAAATAAAATTGAAAAACACACTTATCTGACTTTTGACAGTCGATGTCACGTACGCGTGATTTCGCTCGGGCACAGTGGTCGATCAGCCGTAATCAGGCAAGCGTAATTATCACTATGCCATCATCAATGGGCCGGCGTGTGTCGGCGTTGCACGAGACTGCAAAAGTTGCGGCAAAGTCTCTAAATTCATCGATCCGGACGAGCACTGTGCTGCATGCGGTAATGCATGATAAACGACTGTCCGGGACCGACTCGTTTTTTACCATCGCCGGTGAAATAATTAAATATCGGGGAGAGGGGCGGATGATCGAGCGCTGGATCCATGGGACCGTGTAAAATCAATCGATCGCCGATGCTCGTATTCTCGCGGGGATTAACAAGATTACCGAAGGCCGACGATTAAACCTAATTTGCGATAAAATAGAACCGTCACCCGGGTAATTTTACGGGCCACTATGGCGCCGTGTTAGTATTTCTCGATTGGACCAGAGGTACCCGCGCGGGCCACGTTTCCCCTGTCCTGTCAGATTGTGTTATTAAAATTAATACATAAAACTCTCGCATCATTCGCGTTACACGATCAATTTTCCCGGCCAAGCCCGATCGAATATTCGAGCGGCAATGTTTCCGCGTCGCGACGTTTACCCCGCGCTCATTTAACTTGCATTAAAATATTCGTATTATAATTGTCTTCTTAATGACGCTAATACGTTTTTAGTCTGCCAATGGACACCGGTCTTGTTCAATTTCACGCGCAAATGGTTAACAGTGGACGGGAATTGCCAGTTAATCTTCGCGAATTATAACTCGATAATAACGTACAGAGTGTCGATAAATATGCTGTCTCACTAAATATTCTGGAGGAGTTTATTAACAGGAACAATACCGTAGACTACAAAATAATCGGAGATCTTACAACTTACTTCTAAAGCTCTCACATCAGAACTGTTATCAGTTACGCAGTGACGACACGTCGTCAATTTGTACCGATCTTCACCTTTGATGAAGTCACATACACGTACACGCGGATTCACACTGTTATTCCCCACAATTCCGTAGTCAAAATTTTTTCAGAGGAGCACAAAGAAGCGTACACCCCGTAGAGGCGTCCCTGTCGATATCAGAACCAGCTGAAAAAGGCTGGGTGAACGAGACGGGTGGATGGGAGGGAATAAAATACACATCGTGGATCGTTGAGCAGCATTTGTCGCGACGGGACAGGCGAAATTCGACGTCTCGATGCTCGCGAGGTGTCACGGCCTTCGACGTATCGATCAGCCGAGCGCGATGAATGCCGCCCGCGAAAGTAGCACGGGGTCTGCAGTGATTCTATTTTTTCGTGTCCGTGAATAAAAACGACGGGTACGGAAGAGGTCGTCGGTGGTGGGTAAACACGATTCCGGGGGTTGCCTAGGCTAACTCGTTAATGGCGCATGCATCATGCCCAGTAGTCTAGTTGAGTTTATTATACGCCGCGTCAGCCGGATTTCAGGATCTCCTTTCTTCTTTTTCCGCGGTGCTCGCTGCTCCCGACCGGTTTACTTCACCGGGAAGCCAGGATAGCCGAGAAAACGCTCGAAAAGTAAAATTTCTGCGACCCCCGGTTAACGGGCCGCGATTTACAATCCTCACGGTCTTCCATGGTCGCCAACCGATAAGAAAAGTTCAAGCCCGTTCGGCTTGGACCGAAAGTGATCGATCACTGCATCGTAACCTGAGCGAGAAACAATGGGAACCTGCTGACCCCCTTTCACGCGTAATTAATCATCGGAATTGTCGTGGGTTCATGATTCTCTCCGTATTATGGATATACCAATATTTCAATAGAAGGTTAACCCTTTCGCTGTGAGTTAACTCGTCGTGTCGAAGAAGAAGAGTAGATGAAATTCAAAATTGTCGGGAAACTTTTAAAATTGAAGAAGTCTATATATGATTTCTCCTCTATTTAGTTTCTATTCCTTGCAATCGATGCAGACAATTTTTATTTTGCATAAAGATCCAGAGTCTAATAATGTATTACATTTGTTCTCATAATTTTCGGCACTGATATGGTTCAGGTCTTGGAAAATGAATTCTGATAATAAGATGAATATCTCGACACTCAGTCCATGAATACCACTGAAATTAACAGAACGTAAAGGGTGTAATGTAATGATTAACTCGTCAAAAATTCAATACAGTATATAAAGCAGAAGCAAGGTTACAGATTTTTGATCGCAGTTAGGTTGTTTCGTCGCACTGTGCGGCAGCGGCTGCGGCAAAAGTTTGGTCGATCGGGTCGAATGTTACCCGGGATTGTACCCGGTATTATGCACGACTGAAGTCCCTTTCCCATTCGCGGAACGGGCCAACGCTCACTCTATTCGCCGAGATGTTTGCTTATCTCGTTTCCACTCAGGCTTTCGCGACCCGCCCGAACCCGAATCCCCTATCTGCCAGCCACTGCACCCGTGAACACACACACACGGATTCCCCCGCGTAATATGCATTGTTTATGGTGGGATCGGGTTAGGTTTCCCGCCGCGAATAAGAATCGTAATTTATGCAGCGAGGATTTTACATATTCACGACATCCGCCGGATCGAAAAAATCGGCGACGCTCTAATCAAGATTTAATCGCGACCCTTGATTCAGTTTTAGCGAGGCAAAAATATGTTGCCTCTTCAAATCCACCAGTAGGTCGTGCATAGTTAAAAATAATCGTGTGTGTTAATTTAATTCTCCTGTGCTGAAATAGCCACTTGAAAATTTCAGTAGTCCTCAGCTTTTTCCTTGCTAGGAATTACCGAGATAACGAATCATTTCAGTGTCGAATCAAAATTCGAAGTGTCAAGCGAGATTTTCGATTTCCGGGAAGTTTATCCGGCGGTAAATATTTCTCCGGATTCCCACGCCTTTCAGAGCGTGGTGGGAGACTTGGGAAACGAGAAATCAGGTCTTAACTGCCTAGAAGGGTCAGCGGACCGACCTCCCTTCGCTAACTGCAGTTTCTAGACGGCTCTCTAATCCCCATTGCCACGAAATCTCGGAGTTCCGCGAGCCTCGTAGTTCGCTACAGGTTGTCAATGACTCGGCGCCCCGTGGTTACCGGTCTTTTATCTACAAGTTCCACTGCGCTTGGATAGTTGACGATCGTTCTGGACTGGTTTACGGTATGCCAGTACCAACCGGTAGTCGCTCGATGCGCGATGGATGACACTTATTGCTGATGCCACGCCTCAATTTGCCGTATCTCTTAATGACTCTCAGGCATCGCTCGGTGATATCCATTAGTGGCCCAGGACGCCTGCCGCTGATATCTCTCGATAATGTCGGACAATGGCCCTTAACCCTTCAATGAAGGACTCTGTGCGTGGCTCAGGCTCCTTGTCCCAAATTCTGAACCTCTTCCAGGGAATTGTGATCCGATCAGCTGCGAGATTCGCCTTCCTTCGAGTTTCACGACGAAATCTTATGGGAAAGTAATTTGGTCAAGGTATGTGGTGTTTGAAGGGTAGACTGCGGATCATTATGCATTTATGGCTTCTGAAAATTTTTAGAAAATGCTGGAGTATAAAATTTGACAGAATTTAATACGATTTTTATTTATTCCACACCTGCGGAGAAATTGCATAAATATCCGCAATCTAGTTTAGGCTTGTTTCAATTCAATTCTGACCAGACAACGTGTCTGGTCCGTTTTTATTTCCCAATTTTAATGTTTTTCGATACAGAGCGTTTTATTTTCGATTCGCCGGGGAATAATAAAGCTCGAACTTGTCGATTTTTAAACATGGCTGTTGATTCCATGAATTCGTTGGTAGCTTCTCGCCGCACGACGACAATGTGCACGCGCTCCCTTTGTTTGCTCGTTTCGAATGTTTATTACTACCGCCTGATGTTTAGACAACGAGCGGATGGTCGGTGCTCGTGTGCACGTTGGTAGCTAGTACACGTTCTACGTGTTTAACCTCTTCTCCGGTGGTTGTTGCGTACTTTCTTCATTAATACACACGGCTAGATTATTAATATAATATGGGACAACCGGTTCGTGAAATTAGCTGAAATTGGTAGGCCGTGGTTGTAGTCGATCGGTTGCGATGTATCGAACACAGTTACATCGAACCGCGAGGATGAATGATCGCATTGTTCTACGGCCGGCATTCATTCGGCAGAATCAATGAGCGTCGGTCGTGTTTCCGCATCAATTTTAATCCGAACAGTAATTACTGATATGCCGAACAATGAAAGGTGCCGTTCGTATATTTGTATTTCTAATATTTTATTCGGCTGAAATACCAGGAATTCGATTTGGAGGGTTTAGCGTTGTACTATCATAGCTGAAGGCGTGGCTAAGAGGTGTAGTGGGGATTTGGCTCCGCCCAGTGACTTTGAACAATTTACTTTCGTATTTGTTCGATTTGCCTCGAAGTTCCTCCACTTTGTCGTTCGATAAAGGTCGTGATGAAAATAACGAACCCTAGATTAAACGTCATTAATGGCATAAAGACGGTAATTCTATTCAAATGAAGAGATATCAGAGAGGGCGGGGCGTCGAGGGAGACGGGTGTATAGGACGAAACAGAGCGCAACATTTATAGAACAATTTAATCCCTCGATTCCGGGCGGGAACGGTTTTGTTTCCGTTTTGTAAACCGATAAACGGTGTGCCGTCGCGATGATCAATAGCACGCCGGCACGCCTGACGTTTCGATTAATACCGGTTTTAATTACGCGCGACCGTTGCTCCAGTTTTATTCCCATCACCAGTAAATGCAATTATTGGCACTTCTATGGTACCCTTGAGGCACGGGCGAACCGGGGGAAATGTATCCCACTTTCCGAACCGGAGGATTTGATTTCCCGTTTTTACCGTCGCCTGTTTGCCGACGGTGTTCCGATCAATCATCGTATTTGCGCGCGAGCGTAATTTTCTTTATTTTTCCCCCGTGCACCCGGCGATCAGCGAATTTATCTTTGCTGATTGAAAATTTTCGAAAACACGCCGGGATCAACCACCGTTGTCAACGATCGTTATTCCGCGCGTCATTTTACAAGATCCGACGCTTAATTACGTAACAACGCTTTCCCGTATTTTCATTTCACGCGGGCGGGAAAAAAATGGCAACGGGATGACGCGTCGAAACGAAGACGAGTGGTGTCCCGCGGCCCGGCCGACGTCCAACTTCCTCCAAGTACAATTTAACGCAGAATTACAACAAATAACGAGCCTTTGAAAGAATCAGCATTTAGATGGAATATTTAAGGTCGTCCGGGCCCGACGCTGCCGCCCGGCCCATAATACTTTCGTGATGCGATTTCGCCACTCGTGGGATACACCCGGCTGGACTGCTCTTCCGCCGGTAAAATGTTCCCGGCAATTGCCGGAGATCCTGGAATTGTTCGTCGAAGACGAAACGTGCGTTTAATAGCCCGAGCGCTCCGTGGATTTAAGTTACACGAACAGCCTATTAAACTAGTATTTCAAGGCTGCGGAGACGATACCGTCAAATGCAAAATGCTCGCCACGTACGACCGCACTTCGTTCAGCATCTCCTGAATTCGGGATCGAAAAATTGATGTTGGAGATAAGTAGTTACTAGCCGTGCTTAAAATGTATAAAAATCTGTATGTGGCGTGGTTAAGAGATGTGGGAGGGTATGACTCCACTCACTGGTCAGGATTGATCAGCACTGTACTGATAAACATTCACGTCTAAACTGCATGAAACCAATTGTGAATGACTCTGTATAATTCTTCCTGGGCGTGGCTAAAGGATGTAACGTAGCCACGCCCCTAATTCCAAAAATACGATTATATCCCGGACGAACTGCTTTCAATTTTCTTCCTCCGTATTCTTTGTTGCTCTCGAAATACAATTTACACGACCCATCAACCTCTGATAGTCTCCGACCCCATTTTTCCTCCTAGAAGCATCGACGCGAGCCTAAATTACAGTAAATGCTCCGTGTAGAAATAAGATTAATACAAGTGGACCAAGCATGATATTCCCGGCGAGATGGAAAGTTCGTTAGAGGTCAGGCCGGAAAAATTGACTTAGCTCCATCCGTCCACAATTAACCAAGGAAGGAAACTCGTTTCGCGAAACTTCGTTGCAGGGCCACTTTCGCGGCCTGGCTCCGTCCAAGACCCGACCACGGTTATTGCGGGGGGTGTGTACACCGTTCCGCAATGGAACAACAACGTGACTTAAGGATTCCGTGGAATTTTGCAGCGGAAACGAAAAATCGAAAGCTGTCAGACGCAGGCGGCGGCGGCGATCGCCCCCGATTCCTGGAGATCAATTGTAGTTCCGGCCGCTCAGAATTAAAAGAGTTTTTCCACGTTCGCCCTTATTCCGATCTGTGTAGAAAATGAGTCTGAGAAACACTCGAAGCCACGTGCATTTTATTTTATAAACTTATGGCAAGAATAAGTCGCTTCTGCCCCTAAAACAGTTTTTCGAGACACCTAGTTTATTTTATACACTTATGACAAGAATAAGTTGCTTCAATTTCTGTTCTAGCAATTCCCTTTCTGCGACAATGAGGAACAGTGTAGATCGTCGCCGGGTCCTCGATCAATCTTCATCCTGGTCCTGCCCCGAAAAATCCTAAATACAATTTACACGTTCCCGGCTCCCGCCACCCTGTCCGGCAACAAGATATGATGCAGCCTGCTATTACCGACGCTATATCAACCCTAGGCGAAGCAATTTACGAGGGTGGCCACCCCGAACGGTTAACAATTCCGTGCAGTTTCATTTCGACGGGGAAAGCAACCGAAAAAGAAAGGAAACTCGACGAGGGGGCCGTCACGTGTCCGCTATGAAGCTCGTTTAACCCGACACCGTGAAATCCTAGGATTTCGTACAGCACGGGAGAGACCGGCTCGTAAACATGTATTACGTTGCTCGTGGAAAAAGGGCCTAGTGTGTCGCATGGCAATTTCGCCGGTTCGATGCAATTAGGCTAAAAGACAGGGACGCATAGCCATCGATCCGCGAATTAGCGCGATAAGGCGGGCGACCCCAATGTACGTAATGACAGTTCCGCATTCACGTCTGATTATTGTTTCGAGTTACACGCACGATTTACGATTTTCCATCAAATGTATCTCGATGGTCGTTTGTGCAGAAAGCGATCTATCCTGAAGGATAAAATGAATAAAAAGAGACTGATCACCCGACCATGATTCATCCGCAAGATACATAGTTACAGGAAACAATTCATCAACATCTGTCGCAGCGCGGACGATATTTCCCGAACTTGAGTAATCCCCTAATTGAATTACAAAATAGGAGAAAGAGATTCGGGCAGATTAGACCGGGCAGTGTCTGCGAAACAGGAAATTTCAACGTAGCAAATTTTTCCATCAAACCCGGTAATTACTGAAATTTCGTAATAAAGAGGGAGGGGCAGGTTTCATGAGGCGCGCCGGCAAACTTTTCCCAGATTAATTTCGAATTTTCAAAGCGGTGGATTCCGTGTAAATTTCCCGGGAGCGTTCGGCGCAAAGTTTGCCCGGAACTTCCAGCGCCGGCCAATAAAGATCTTAAACGATATCGTGGCAATCGTCGAAGAAGCTGACCGGAAAGCTTGTCCATTAATTGGCAGCTGCGCGTTAATTGACCCGGAACAGCAACGATCCATCAACAATCAAATTCCACTGAAATAAATCTGGCGAGAGATCAACGTTCATTATAAATTCACCACAGCTTTGTGTTTACAGATCATTTTTCCAAACTTGGAATTTCGAGTGCTCGGAGTTTTCAACGATTGTTAGTCGAGGGAAAGAAAATTGATTTGTTGTTTGCGCGGAGGATCTTGGGAGTTTCGAGGACAGAGAAATTAGCGGAACACAATGGCCGCCGGTTATCATGTACGGCCAAAGGATGACAATGGTGAAACCCGTTTAGCAAAGTTAACTAGTTTCCAGTAATTAGCCGGTTTGCTTTGTAATCTCTAATACGTTAACCTGTAATTGACTGTTCCGCGATTCGCCGACCCTCTGTGCTGCACTAAACTCTTCCATGTTTGTTTCGATGACTGTTGTCACGCTCGTGAACATTGACTAACGAGCTGACGACGTTTGTAATGGAAGCATTGCTTAAAATTGAAATTAATTATGACATAGAATAGAATGATTGAATTTAGAAATAGAGACATCGAAGATTAGCCCTCTTTATTCCAGAAACTATTAAATGAAAATTGATGTGAACATTATTACAGTTTGCATGAATAATTCATGGTTAATACGGAGCAACTTTGTTCGTTAAAAGTTACAGAGCATTACGCGTAAACTTGTCAGTCGAATCATTTTCGCAATGATTTTACGCATGTTGCGTAAACACGCGGCAGCATTTCGCTCTGTGTGTTATTATTTTAACAACTTCCGTTCACGTCATTATTGTAATTGTTAACATTATCCCTTATTATACTTTCAGGGAGAATTATAAGCGAACTGTACGACCTGCCGGAAACATTATAAGCGAAGAACGAGGTGTGCAACCAAGCGCTGTTATTAAACCATAAATTTCCATGCAAATTACGATTTTCATCATTTTATAAAAACAAGAGGAAATTTATTTTATCCTTACGGTAAAAATAAAGACGCTATTAATCCGAGCTCGTGTGCAGCTCTGCTTGTGTTCTCACGGATTTGCATGTGACATAAATGCATAGAAATCTGCGCCGCGGTTCATTATAAGACCTAACTCGGATTAAGAGAAGTATAAAAACTCTGGAGAAAGTTGAGAGATAAATGATCTCGAAATAAAACGTTGGCAAAAGGAAAGAAATATATTAATTTCCAGAACAGGAAGGTAGAAAGGTAAAAGCTAAATACTGCTGACCTAAAAAACGGAAACGGGAGCGAAGAAAAATTTAAACAATAACCAGCTGGTCCAATAAAATTTCCTCGGACAAACTGCCTTCTCCCGACAAATCCATCGAATGAGCGTTCCGAAACCAAAGCTAAAAAATTTTAAACAATAACCGGGAGGTCCGATAAAATTTCCGCCAGTGGAAACGAACTCTCCTCGGCTTATGGGAAGAAATCATGGAGGTCGGGGATATCGAAGAGGACCGAAACGCTGCTGGCAATGAAATGCTAGCCTCGTACGGGTAATTCCATGGCTGATAAGGGATCGGACTGCACTCGGAGCAGAAATGATCCCCGAACGAAATAAACGATTACTTTTTATATTTTTTAAATTCTCCAACTATTTTCCAATACGTCTTGCGGAATTTTATGGAAAAAAATAAGTTATTTCAATGCTTCGGAAAAGGAGCACAAAAGGAGAAAGCGAATCAGCATAATTCCCATAACAGTAGGAAATTAAGCGGCGCGTTAAAAATCCTCGGCCCGGTAATAAACACGAGGGCAATCAAGGATCCGGTGGTCTCGCAGAGCGCATTGCGGAGGAGTACGTATCGTATCATGCTCGACGGTGGTAGCCGTTGGATATTTTTCGGTCGCCATTAAGCCAGCGTGTACGAGCGGCGTCGACTCGCAGTTTTCTTTATTGCGATACAATTTCGTTTTATCTTGATCGATCGCTTCCCTCCATTATGCATGTGCAAGCGTGAGCTACGAGAAATACGTTCTCTCTCTCTCTCCGGAGAAACGCGGTTAACCGACCGAGTTACGGCCGCATTCCGGAGCGATCGTGCCGAGCGGAGACAAATCTAAAATGTACCGGCGCAACAGAAATTATGAGCCCGTTTATCACATTTTTCGCCCTCTCTGTGATCCATCGATCTTTTAGTTACCATTAGACAGCGGATCTTCATGCAAAATAAAAATTGTCTACTTGAATTACAAAGTGAAATAGAAAATAATATAAGAACAAGTTTAAATTCTTATTCAGTTCTTTCATAAATGCATAAAATCCGCTGTCCAGTTATCATTGTTATTTTGCAGTTACCCCGACTGTCAACTTCTTGGGCGTCCTTTTTGTTCAGGGATATATTAGGTATGCTGACATTGCTTGCAGGCAAAAGTTGCTAATTAACGAAATATGACAGATGATGTTAGTCTATTTCAGCTAGCACTCTGGAATTTTCACCTGAAATTTCTCCGCTGTTTTCAACCCTTCAACTGGATGGGATTCCAATTATTATGAACGTTGGGTGAGATTTCTGTATTAAAAATTGCACTTCATGGATTTCATCTGGAAGATTAATAGCCGAATATTATTAATTGTGGGGCAAGGCTGTATGTACTTATTTAGGTACAAGGTGTAAGGATAAGCTAAGACCATTTCTCAATTTTAAACGCTACCTTCAGCAAGCATCCGGATAAAATAGTAACTGTTTGGAGTAAAAACTTGAGCGAGTTGGCGAAGTTGTACCGGCTCGTGGATCGGAATTTAACTAATTTACAACTCGCAGTTAGCTAATACTGCCAATGACACTGCAAATATTTCTCTTTTCAAAGATACACATAACTAGACCGAAAGTATAACTCCGAGTGACTACCACGAATGAACCAAATATTCCCCTTTCACAAGATACATGTTCGTTCTGTATAAAAGCTGACCAAATTCGGCAACTTTGGTCATTGTATAGTCTGACCAGTCGAAGAATATATAGGTACAATGATCTAGGAAATTATTGGAGACTGTATCCGCAAAATTGACTCGGAGAGTTGAAACTCTGTAGTTCACGTTGCTCTCGCGAGGCGAAAAATACGTAAAAGTTTTCCATAATAAGAAACACTCTCCCTCTCTCTCTCTCTCTCTCTCACTTCCTTTTAGATAAAACACACTTAAATTTAAAACTCGTTCCCTGATGAGCTCGTGGGGGAATAATTCAGATTCAGGTGATATATCGCCGACAGGGCACGCTGCGGATTTGATTAATTCATGAGCAGCGCGTCGACGCGCGGACTCACGCCGAAAGCGTTGCTCACCTCGCTGCAATTCTCTTGCGGCGAGAGTCACTGGCACTAGCATTTTTCGAATTTATGTTCGTTTTTTCGGTCACCGTTGCAAGTCTTGTTCGTTTTCGAACGGACTCAAAAAATTATTCTGCACATATTCTCCCTATTCCTCTTTTTAACATTTTTAACAAAGGTTGTAGGAACAATTCTTTTATTTTGGTAGAATTGAATTTTCCAATTTTTGTGGAACTCCATTTCACTGGTTTCCTGTTTTAATAATATTGAAAAGTGGAAAGAATAATGCAGGTTCTGTATGTGCATTTTAATAAGCGTTTGTGCAATTTTTACTCCCCGTGATTTTTACGAAATTGCTTATCGCAATTCATCAAACTTTACAGCGACGCGTTAGTGACCGATGTTAATCCCTCGTGTAAATTTAACGAGAACAGACATGAAAATAAAATAAATCAAATGAGAAACAGGAGAGGCACAGAAGTGTTTGATTATATTAATTTGATATTTTATTTGATCAGTAGTTTAGTGAACGCAATGCATAAAGTTTTCTTCTGTAAAATGATGAATCAGATTGTACGAGGTTTATATTAAATCGTTACCGATCCTTACTTTCAATTGCAATATTTAATTTCCGCTTCAACAAACCTGCATACATAAAAATGTACCATCTGTTACGTCGTTATTATACTGTGGAAGTTTATGTAAATGTACCACCGTCCCGATAAATTTGAAGAGGTTTTAATCGAGTGGAATTTTCATTCCTCGTTGTCCTCGGGAAATTAAACACGAAATATATTAAATTCTGCTAGATCCTGGATTCTGTAATTTTCCGAACGTTCCCGTAAATTGACACAATTGTCAGATTCTATATTCTCGAGTGTGCAATACATTTCAAGTGCCCTGCAATTTTTCCAAGATTTTTCCACTCTGCATAAGTGCATAATATTAAACAGTTTAATCAACGTTATGCATGACCATAAATTGTCGTGGTTAGCTTTAAATGCGAGGCCGCTAAATCATGCTAAATTTCGCCTGTTCCCGTTATCATTTCATTAAATCGCGAGCATAAATCGTGTTCTATCAGCTACTTATTTCAATCGAGTGTACAGACCGCGAAGATTTTTTTGTCGGTATTTCAACCACCATGGGATTCGAGTAGTGAGCATGCAATAAAGAGGAATTAACCCCATCATATATTCGCTGTCTAGGTTTCGATTCACGTTAAAATCAAATCAGGTTTCGTTCACACGGTTTCAATCTCCGTCGGGGACCCAAGAGAGCCAAATGCCCGGCGAAACATTGTGCAAACGCGCGTTACGATATTGCGGAATCGTTGCCGCGCGCGAGCCAATCTAGCGGCGTCCATCAGCCGGGATAATTGATGGCTCGAGTAGCAATGTCCGACAGTTTTAATCGACCAAAGTTCGGGCCCGGTGATCGCCGGCAAGTTTCGACGGTGGCTCGTGACTTGAGCCGAAGTCCCGGAAATTGCGATTTCGCAAATTTCAAAAATATGTTAACATTGTATCAGCTAGTAATCTCACAAAAGTTTGAAGTCGTTCAGAGACATTTTCTATTTGATATAAAATTCGAAACATGTCCGGACCGGTTCGTCACCTCGTCCAGATTTCGAGCAACGTTAACAAGGCGGGGCAACAAACGTGGACATAGCTTTACGAGGACGGCGAAACAATGGCCTGCAGCGGTGCATAAGTGCATCGGCGATGTAACCCGCGAAAGCCACGGTGCAACTCGAGCGGAACTGCATCGAAATCGGCCGGAGTTGTCAGACGCAGGACCTGTTCGAGCCCGGCACGCAAGCACGCCTCGACAAATTATCGATAACGTTCCGGCTGGTTCGCTTCCTCGTCATAAAAGCGGCCGTAAAATTTTTATTCCCCGAAATTTCTGCAAATCCGTTTAAATAAACCGCGCGCCGCGCCGATAAGGCAGCTCTCCGTTCTTTTTCAGGAATTTTTATTTTTTTGGCATCCCCGTCCACGTGATCACGCAACGACTATTAGATTAACTGTCGCCGGAAGTGTACCCTATGAAATTTTCAACGGGCACCCGCGGATTTTGTTTATTGATGTTCCGCGCCGCTTAGAATATCGAGTTTTAACGTGGACGTCACGCGGACGGACGTTTCGCTCGGAGATGTACGGGAAATTGTCCGGAAAGAATTTCCGATGGAAATCTGCGCTTTTTTTCGAAGAAAGCGATGGTACAAGTTGACTCTCCAAACGGTGCACAAGACAAAAGCAGAAATTCTGAAGGCAATCTCCGAGATCCGTCAGCGTAAATTTGTTTGTAGGAATACGATTGTCTCGTAAATAAATAAAGCGGGCGAGTTCTCGTCGAGCAGATAATCCCCGTCGCGATAATCACCGTTCTCCCTGGGCTGTTGTTCGTTTTGCAACGATTCAATCTAGCTCTTTAGTGCGAGCCGCGCGATTATCCGAGTAGAAAACAGGGCTCGCCCTGGGAATCGATTAATGCTTTCGTTCACTTATCAGCGGGCGGCAGCAATATTATCCAATTTAACGGTTCAATGTTGAAACGTAAGGGGGTCAAGCATCGTTAACGTTTGTTGTCGCCCGGCGGGCGAGCATGCTCGCTTACACGCGGAGAGGGAAAGAGAGAGGGAAGCATATCTTCTTCCACATCTTTCGCGGCAAGCTTTACTGCCCAATGAAACGTTCGGCCGACTCGTTAGCCCTTCCAGCCTGCAATTATCTTTGTAGAACAATCGGCCGCGCCTTTCGTTATGAGTAATCAAACCTAACGTCCCGGTTAAACGGCGCTAATACGCGCACCCCGGGACGCTCGGCACAGGCAAATCTACTTGCGACGTTAAATTTAATTGGTTATAAGGCAACTCAGTATTTGAGTTTATTGAGACGCCGAGAGATTTACGGCTCGAGCACCCCGACATTACCGAGCCGATCCTTATGCCAACAGTGTCGCTGAATTGTTCACCCTACTTGGTTTTTAAATTTGAAAAATGAATATTCAGGACACTGAACAGTTTTGTGAACAGCGTAATTAAATAAAAATTGCCGATGGGGTGCGTGTTTTTCAAGCGCGCGACCAGGGTGCAACGCCTTAATTTCTCGTTCTCACGAGCGTCGCGTTGCAGACGATGCAATCAGCGTCTGTGTTCCGTTGCGGCGTGTTCCGGAGGTCATTTAATTATCCGGTATCGCTTCGGATCAGCGAAAGATGCGAAAACACCGATTAAAATCGGCGGGGGCCGCGTGACCGGGTCGGCCTTCCGCCAGCGTCACGTGATTCATTATCGGTGGGAGGCATTGCGCGCGATATTTCGTGACGAATGAATTATAATATTTGCCAGGGAGGTAGTAGAGGGTGGGGGGCAAACCGCCCCTGTTTCGCCCGGTTTGCTGCCGATACCCTTTGTCACCGACCATCCCCGTGCCCTTCGGCTCGCTCTCTCGTCCCGATATTTATTCGACGTTCACCGCGAGCTCGTTGGGCCGGAAGTCGGTCATCGGAGTTTCATTAAAACTGTCATTTCGTTGGCGATGCCCGTAGCCTCCCTCCCGCTTCGCCCCCCACCCTCCCTTTTCCAACCTCGGTTGCCTCCTCTACCATCGGCACAGAGCCACCGCTCGGAAAATATTTGCCGGCTGTCCCTTTGTCGCTTTTGTGTCGTCGCCGTTTTATGCCCATAATTTCCTCTTTACGCACTAATGTGTCACACAGTGCATTACTCGATAATTAATGGCGCGCGCGGGCTGGCTCGCCTCTGCTTGTTCGCTTGCTCGCTCGCTTGCTCGCTCGCTCGCTCGCTCGATCCCCCGTTTCCCGCTTGTGCTCGCGCGCGCGGAAAATGCCTATTACGATTCCCGGTTTGATTCCGTCCGCGTGACTGCTGACGGATTAACTTTGCGGACCGTTCGCCTATCACCGGCATCTTTTGTTTCTTCATTTTTTTCTTGCGCTCTCGCGAACCAACGAGCCCTTTGATTTCAAGCTGACTCGCGAAGATCGAGCGGAAGAACGTTCGAGTGAAAAATAGAGTCTACAAAATGTGAACGATTACACAATTATTTCCAACCATTTAACACATCTGAAAAACCTTCTGTGTATTCTCGAGCGGTATTATACGCACACACACGTAAATTGGACATCCATGTAAAACCCAGCATGGCAACCCGGCTAGTTGGGTTTAACTTGTAATCTTCTAATCTGGTTTATTAATGGAGTTCTATTGGGAAACTGTAACTTATTGGCCGAACTCGAAGTAAAACAATTTGTCACCCCCTTCGATTAACTCGTGTTCAACCGTACACTCTGCGGCGATTGCGCCCCGGTCATAATCGGAATTTACGAGGTTGTTAGACCGTCGATAGAAAAAAGGATTGTTCTATATGGCAGGCTGAATGGAATCGTAAGGCAGAAAGGATATAATTTCGCCCCGGCTATCTTGTGTACACCGAACCGGCTCTCCAGTTGTCACGTCTGATTTATGACGGCCGCTACCACTGCGACTCTATCACAACCTACCCACGGCCGATCTATTTGTCAGGCTGAACGTGCTCATTCGCAGGACAGTTACAACAGGGCCGGTTTACATGGATTAGTCTCCTTTTTCCCCCTTTTCCATATTACCAAGTCAATTCAATTGTTAAGATCAGACAACAAGAACAAACAATAAATAAAAATTATACAGAAACAGATTCTTTAATTGGCTAATTACTTAGCGATAAATTATTACTTTGTAATTCTTAAGTCTTGGAAGAATCACGCAGAAAAGCAGGGCGAATGATTTACCTTCTTCGAACTTCTTCTACTTCTTCTTCGAGGATAAATTCGTTTCTTTTTACATCTCGAGGGTTCTCCAATCAATTCTTAGATTCTTACGAAAGTGTAATAATAAAAGTTTTAATCCTTGTTTCCTTATTTACTGCCCACAGAAATGTTCCGTGTTTTTTCTCTTTCAGTGTACAAACAAAAATTGGTCATTCGAACATTCTGCACAGTGTATACTGTGCTCCAATTGGAATATCCTAGGGTAGGAGGGAGTCGTGTAATTTTTCATTGGTCGCAAGTCGGAATTTCCAGAACGGCTGTTTGCTCTGTCGGCAGACAAGCCTCGGGAATTATTACTTATCCCGCCGACTGTGTTTCACGTGCTTCTCCCGGGTCGGCGGAGGTTTCGTTTATCGCTCGTCAACAGAACCACCGTTAAATCATCTCGAAGCGGAAACGGCACGGTTCTAGAACCGCAGAGGCATGCAATCCGCATTGGTATACGCGTCTTATTGGCGGCGTGGCTCTATCCGTTGGATAGAGAACGTGTTTCAGAGTTATAATTGAGGGGCGTAGACCGAAAGTGGCTCCCACTTTTACAAGTTACACGAGAAGTAGATTCCCAGACAAACTGCCGACGTTCATTCCGCCGGTAACTACAAATTACGGTTCTCTCGCCATGGGGAGGACGTTCGCTGGGAAAATATAAAAGGTGTCCCCCCACCTCTCTCTCTCTTCCTACGCCCCTGCTCCCTCACTCTCATGACCCGAACAAATTGTTTGGGAAACTCTTGTTGCTCGTACGAATTCGCGCTGCTCGTTCCCACTCGCCAGATTGAAAGGGGACGCGAGCTGCGATTATGATCGGGAGCTTCAACCCCCCTCACCGCCGCCTACCGTTCACCTAGTGGGAGGGCTAATTAAATTTCTTGTTGGCTGTTGCGCCGCGTGAACGGCTGGTTAATGTCTCGCGTAAATAACTAGACGGCTGACTTGCCACGCGAATGACCGAACGACCGTTTTGTCGCTCGGTCGCTTCGATGCTCGCTGGTCGATACTGTTCAACTTCCGGCGAGGCAATTATAGTACACGTCCAGTGACAAAAGCTTCGGGGGTTTCCGATTCTCTCTGGTTATTGATTGCATTTATGGAGACGAGTTTCGATAGACCAGATTTCGAGACGTTTCTCTGGTTCTCCGATTACAGCGATCCTGGATAAAAAGTTATTTATGTTCGATGTTCATATGAAATTCCATGTGAACAGTTACGTAGAAAGTGGAGTGCGAGTAACCGAAGGTTAAATCCCTGATAATACTGTCACGAATAGCTAACCATTCCGATTCGCAGTCAAATGCACACGATGAAATAAAAGAAACCAAAAAAGAAAGATGTAGGCTACATGCGCCCGCCAATTGTCCGCCGATAATCGATAAGCGGCGTTTTATTCCCGATTTGTTTCTGATCTGTGCGCGCCACGCTGCACCTGCTACACATTGCGATAATGAGAAAATAACCGGTGCGTTCGTTCGAGTTCATTTGGTTGTCGCCAGTATTAATCGATTCCGTGGAAACGATAGGCGGTGGAACTTGTTTAGAAATCATAGGACCGAGTGGATCTAAATGGAGTCCCATCTTGTGCCTCATCTCGTGCTCCCTTTTTCGCGAGAATTCAGCCGCCGTTTTGTTGTTTCGCGCGAGGAGCGTCGCTTTTTATCATCGCGAGGCCGAGGAATTCACTAGGGGAACACGGGACGAAATTCACGTGACGACGCCGGCGTCGGTGTCGGCGTCGAGCTACGATCTCGCGAAACTTCGGGTCTGCCTTCCGTCGAGAGACCCTCGCTGCTGCAAAGCCAGCTTTTAGACCGATGGAGTACGCACTCCAGCCGCGACTCGCTGATGCATATCTTCTGCTACGAGCGTTTTCACCTGGCCATGCAACATCCTCGCCCGTCTGCAACGTGTGAGCCGTAATTTTAATAACATTACTGGGGATGATGATGACGTGCTTCCTCAGACTGGGACTTCGAACGTCCTTGAGTATTTATTAAGCTTCCTGAGGATCAGAACAACCTATAGTGGGGATGATGAAGCTGTGTTTTCTTAGCCTGTGACCTTGAACGACCGTGAAGTAGTGAGGTAGTCGTTTATTAAGATACCTGAGAAAAAAATTATCTACCAAACAGGCAACGATCTCGGTGTAGTGTCAGCCCCACGCAAACTTTGACGTTCCCGATACTAATGTCCTCAGGAAGTTTGAATTTGCGCTGCCATAGGAATCCGTTCGACGAACGCCTATAGCTGACAGTGTCGTCACTCTCCCCATAGTTAATTGGAATTCTTGCTCTGCGAGACACCAGGCAGTTTCTTAGCGGACAAGGCCGAGATGTCGTCGCTTGAAAACGCCCCCGTTCCGGTCGAATACACCTCCTACAACCGCCACCACTACCACCCCCTCGAATTCGTCGAGTTCACCTCCGTTTAAGTGGTCGCCAAGCTGCTTAAAGAGCTTGCCAACTTCTGGACGGTTATGTCTAGCTGTGTGCGAACGCGAAAGTAACCGTTGCCGGTTCGGACGGAAGAGGATGCCCGTGTCCTCCCGGCAAGTTCGGCTGACACTCTTCGGCGGCGATGTAAACACTTCAGGGCACAATGGCGTCGCCAGTAATTGCTCGAGGAGGAAAGTTGAACCTCCACTCGAACTTCAGTCGCTGATACACTACCGTAGTCTTGCCGAATGCCTGGTTACCGGGACGGACGGGATAGTTTCCCCCTAAATTGCTGAGAGTCTCGGTTTAGGGGATCATTCTTTCGGGGACTTGGACAGAAAGTTTTGTTGCTGTGAGTACACTGTGCTCGGGGCTAGGAGAAATTTATTTTATCATTTTCTATCATTCTTTGGCTCAATGTTAGAGTCTAGGTTATAGCCGGTCAATTAGTTAAGTCGATTGATTTTTTGGACTCGAAGCAATTTTAATTCCAAAGTCAAGACATTTCTTTCAAACCAGATCATTTTTAATTGGACCTGTTTTCTCTCACAACAGTTGAGCTTTTCGCAATTCATAGAATACAGACGAATTTAATAATACTTAAACTGTTTTGAATCATGATATGGCAATTTTTACTGGCGCCTCTGTGAAGGGTTGATTCGTGATTTTTCATTGAAGGTTGATTTCGCAATGTGCTCGGGTTGCCTCTTCCTGGTCGCTCGCACTTTAACGAGCCCCGGCCGGCGGTAACGTGGAAAGTCCAGATAGTGTGCATACGGCGCAGGTATGCGTCAGAGGTTGGCCTACATGTCGAGGTCGGGCCGCTCATTATAGCGACCCCTTGTGTCGCTGTTGCGCTGCCTAGTCTGTCTATAGTCTATATCATTTCGCCGTGGCGAGTACAATGTACACATTTCTAGCACGGACTCGTTCCACTTTCACCGGAGTCTCGGCCGAATATCCACATTAAGCGTCCCGGGGTCTAGGTAACGATAGATTTTTTTTTCAAAATTCCCCCAACTCTAAAGTTGGTTCCCCCCGTCGCTAAGGTCGAGGACATTTCTCCAGACTAGTTTACCAGACAATTTCAACAGGGAATTTTAACAGACGATTTTCGCAGACAGGTTTAATAGACAGTTTTGACAGACTGTTGTAAAGAATTTACAGTATTAACAGTGTAAGATTTAAAATAAAGTGGTTAATGTACCGTCGAACCGTTTTTATTATTCAGTAATTTGTGATTACTAGGCCGAAGTGAATTTGCCTGGGTTTCGCTCGAACCGGCGGCAGTAATATACGCATATTCAGGGGATTTACTGTTTTGACACCATTAACTGTGCATACATTCATTAAGCGATTTGACAAATATTATTATCCGTTAACCTCTCGGGGGGCTTGTTGTTATCCGGAAGACTCTGTTTCCCCGCGTGTTGCTAGGGGAAATGACTCGCGAATAAAAGAATTTGCTGAGAAAATTCTCTGAGAAACGTGCACGCGCCCTCGACCCTTTTTTCCGCGAGAACGTTTCGCGCGAAAATGAGAATCGAGGCGGGCGTATTGTCCGGACTGGTTTTGCGGGTCGAATTGGCAGAAGTCTTGGGACAAGAAAAATAAAGGGATCGGCTGGGAACGGTGCGCACCGCTTAACACGCTCATAAATAATACATGCCCGAAGCTTGTACAAATGTATAATTAACATGCGGCGTTTCTGTGTGTTATCGTGCGCCTGTATCGGCGCACAATTAATTCAATTCGATTTGAATTTCTCGGTGTAATGGAATTAGCGGCGGCCCACCAATTACGGTAAATGAATTTTACAATTGCCTCCGCTTTAAATAAATACCCGCCGCTTCACGATGATTGCGGCGCGGAGAATTGTGTGGCCAATTAAAGAACGTGTTGCGACGAATCGTTTTTCGACGATTCATTGTAGACGAGGGTGCCGCCATTTTTAGTTATCTCACTCCTGGGTAAAGTCCATCATTTTTGTTGCATGAAACAGATAACTTCATTCGCGAGGAAGGGTGCAATTGATAGAGAGTTTCTATAGTAAGATTTTATGTCGGACAGGTCTAAATCGGAAAAGTAATACCAGCTCGTAGACGGTTATGCATAATCAAATCCTTTACATGGTAATTTGCATAGACTAGGGTATAAGAGACATTTCTGCTCTGTATTTACCTCGTAATATCGACTGAGTCTTCCGCGATGAAGATCTCAAACTAAATTTAGTGGGACTATTACCTGTGGTTTGTATAATATTTAATTAACAACATAGTATAACGATCATTGATTCACTGGAAAATTTATGAAGCTTATTATTGCACTGAAATTGTTCTTCGCTTAACGTTACATCAATAATATTGTTATATAAGACAATGGGTTTTAATTTTCCGCGCAATTAATCATGTTCATTGGCTGCGCCGAGTTTCGTCTACGTTTAATAGAAAATTAATAATCATGTAACATAAGACAATGAGCGTTAATATACAACAAAAGTCGAGCTCATTACTGCACCGAATTGAACTGTTTAACATTAGGTTAATGATAATACAACACAATACGATGCGTTTTAATTTTCCAGAGAATTTGATGAGTTTATTACCGCACGAATTTGGCTTTCGTTTAATAGTAAATGAATAATAATGCGTCGCGAAGCAATTGCAAATTAAATTGGTGAACCGGTGAATTAACAATAATGTTACACGAGGCGATGGGATTTAATTTTCCGCGAAATTTGTCAAGCTCATTACCGCGTAATTGACGCGAATAAACATACGGAATCGGGTCGCGAAGTCTCGACATTATTGCGTTATAATTTTCTTCGGGGAAATCCCGAGGAAAAATCGAGTTGTCAAAGTTGATTGCCAGCGCGGGGACAGCTGTCGCGAATTTTCCCGCGAGCCAGATGAAACGAAACGGTGAACTCGCGTTTCTCCGCGAGGAAATTCCGGGAAAAAGGAAAATCGGTGGGGGTGAGAGCAGAGACGCGGAACTTCCGAGTACAGAGTTCGCCCGCACCTCCTTGCCCTATTCGCGAATTCAATTTCCATAGATACGTCACGATCGACGTCTCCAATTCTGGTGATCGCTTTTCCTAGGCCGGATGCTGAATAAAATATCGCGCATCATTTAGCCAAGCGCCACCGCGAATCTCCCATTCCATCCCACTTCCACCAACATTTTTCATCCCTGCTGCCATTTCCCTTCAAGCAGTTTTACATTTTTAATTAGTCCCACAAATCACGAAATCGCTCGGCTCCAAGAATAATCTAACCTCGAAAAATATTGAAAATAACTCGCACCAGGTCTGATCAAAGTACATCATATCTACTGTCAAAATAATCTCAGCTGCATTACCCAGGTGTGTCGGTACTTACGTTCTTTTCATCCTTAGAAATCCTTCTCCTGGGATTTTTCATTTTCCCCGGCACTTCCTTTTGTTTCGTCAAGAAGTTTTGAAGGAATTTTTTTCTGTCCGGAATGAAAAGCAGGAAAATGCTGAGGTAAGCTTCTCACGAAGGAAATTCAGCGAACTGTTGAAATTTAAATAATTTTTGACCAGTGGTTTGTTGAATTACATGTATTCCTATTGGACCTCGTTATTATTTATTAGCCTCATTGAATATTATTATGAATTACCACTTCTGTTTTATTACCATAAATTCTCCCATTGGTATTATCGACGTCGTTACATTATAAATGAACACTCTTTAATTGAATTCGTGTGTATAATAATTATTAGTTACTGATGTGGTTAATCATATTGACGATTACACGACATAAAATTCCAAAACAAGACTACGTAAGCAGTACTAATCGACGATTTGTCATAAATAGATAAATTTTGCAGTTTACAAACAATCGCCAGGGATGTCCGGTCGAAGTTTACGGATTACGCTTAGCAAGTATTTCTTCTTCGACGAGGATTTGACGAATCCATTTTTCCAACCGGGATGCGAGGGGGTGAGTTTGAAGTACAGAGGATAAAAGATGAATCGTATCCCCCGGTGCATTAGCACGCGGAGGGTGCAAGCGATATAGAATCCGGCGTGTGGGGGTGTAGAGGTTTTATAGTCGAGTTGTTTTAGGTAGGAAGCCTGGGAGCTGAGGGTGCCGTTGCACGCGCGGTTCAATGTCTTTTCTTTTTTTAACGCGTTACAGAGCCGGGCAGACTATAATTAAAAACGGTCGATACTGGCTATATAAATACATACATTCCGTGTATTATATAAGCTCGGGGCGTGCGTGCTCGCGTGAGACGATCGCAACTCTTAATTGGAGTGCGTCTTGCGTGAAAATTTATTTCAAAAGTCGCCCGTTAACATCGGTCCTACGAAATTGATTAAAAGATCACTTTCCAAATTCTTCACTCCACAATTGCAGATAATAGAAAGTTCTTGGAAATATTATTTAATAAATTCAGTGGTGGTGTTACGAGAGAAGCTAATTAGAATTTAATAACCAGAGATGTTTTAACAGGAGTAACGCAACGTTTATCCGGAAGGAATAAACCGTGTCCGGTTACCTGACCTGTTAATCAAATAAAGTATCCAATTTCAAACTTTTCTTTCGCGATTCGCTTAAAACCTTGCGGAAAATTGCTGAGTAAATTGTTTTTCGCTCGTGCCACTGTAAAACACAATTGCGATTGTAACGAGGACAGAGATTGGAATTTCAGAATTTATAATTCACGTCGGAACGCCGTTGTTTTTTTTCATATGCTATTAATAATGTTCCAACGGGCGAAGTAGTACGAAAGGTGAATATTGATATTCAAACTAAATCGGGACCATGTTGGAGTCATAATCAAGACATGAACAGTTTCCCGAATAACACCGGGGAGATATTATTTCGGTAGCGTGATGTTTACTGATGAATATTGCATTTCTATCGGAGTTAAGATGACGCATTGACACGGCCACCGAACTTATCCATCGAAGATATCGCTTTTCTATAAACAGAGACGCCCGAGACACCTTGCAAATAATTCCCCGGCGTTGACGGCTGGAAAATGGCTGGTGGAAATTTTTATTTTCCCGCCAGTTAACCACGTTCCTCCCTAGTTTCTCTTCGAGGACGGAGCTCCCTGGCTCGAAGGAGTTAGTGCAGATTGGAAAACAATCGGAACGTCGGTGGTTTATGGGTGGATAGTAGGCACGTAACCGTCATAAATACGCCGTAAACACCGGGCGTAGGTGCGGCGGGGGAACGCGAAATCATTAGAGCATCGTTCAATTTGCGGTGTGCGCGCTCGAAAAGGATGAACTCAATTTGGCCGGCGCAGATGGGCGCTGGTTACCGTCTGGAAAACTCCGAGGATGAAACCACGGCGAGTAATAACCGGGGAAATGCCCTCGTGTGCACGTAGACCTGGCCTGCCGGGACCTATAGATGCTGTAATTGGTCCATAAATGATCGTCATTCGCCGCCCAGGCTCCGATCCGATGAGCTTCGAAACCAGAAACCGACGGACGTCTGACTAATTTCGATTTAGTCCACTGCGACCGGCCCGCTGGGACACTGAGCCGCGGTCGAGCCTCCCCAATTGAAAGACTCCTTGCTAATGGATTGCTCGATAATAATAATAACTTATGCAAACATCTATACACTGCTATGTATCTACATAATTGCACACATACGTCACGAGCCTTCCAATTCGTTCTTCTGTAAAACCTAGATACAAGTAGAATGAGATGACCTTTGGCCAGACAAGTGAAATACGGTCGACCTGTGGAGAGACGAGTAGAACGAGGGTGAAGTATGGTGAGACAAATGGCATAGGGATTTTTCCCTGATCAGATAAGTGCAGACCAATGGTCAGACAAGTAGAATAGGCGTGACCCAGATACAGGACGTATTAACAAGAGGAACGAGTACAAAAAAAATTTTTATTTTCATCTAACCTGGGTCCAGTCAATTAATTAACCGATGAGCATTCCGCCAAAGGTGGTAAATATCAAGGCCAGGATGTAGGGTGTGCCGTTGCGATTTAATAAAATGAAGTCGGTGCTCTTGAAAAATTCCATTCCACCAGTCCGGCCCACAAACAGCGGCCCGGCACCGACCCTCGGCTTTCGTTACCTTTAATACCGCCTACATTTTCATCCGCCGCGAAACAGCTGAACCGGCTTAGCCTAGATCGTGATTAGTCACCGCCCAAGTCCGGAGACTCCAGAAGGAGGGCTGGTTTTTCGATGGGGGATGAAACGGGCTGATATATAATTCATTTCGGCGGGTGGAATTATAACGAATATCCGCGCGACGATTTACGCCCAGGCGAGCCACTTGAAACCACTCTGCTCGTCAAATAGACGGCCGTGATTACTTCGTTGGGCGGAAGAATGGCGGACGGGACGGGACAGGGTGCGTGGTCCCGTTGTTAGAGAGACGTTGCCAGCCGAGAGAAGGGAGTGGCTCGAATTAATTTAAATCCCGAAGCCTTTGCGCACGCCGGAAGACAGCCATCGAAACGTCGGATGCCGCCTTTTCTTCTCTTTTTTCCTCCCGTTCTCTTTCTCCCCGAGGCAGGGAACTCCTCGCAGAGGATTTCGCATTATTCGGCGTCAGATGGGAGGACGGCTCGCGTGAGGATTAACTTTTCCGCGGCCGCGGACCGTGAATTTTTCAGGAAATCAGCTTTCTGTGGCGACCGCCGCAGTCCGTAATCACGTTCCACGAAAGGACCGCTTTTGTCCCTGTCCACCGGCTGACGGCAGCCCCGCTGCCAACCGTTCAAAGCTGTCGGGAGGCGGGTGGGGGGATGAAAGGATTCCTGGAGCTTCTGTTTCGAAGACACCCTCGCAACCCCGGTAAATCGATTATATGTGCCACCGGAGGGGTGACAGACCGGGATCGCAAACGATAGGGTAAATAGATGCGGCACGTTCGACCGTCTACGCTGAGATATTGTTGCCCGACTACAGATCGTTCCGCATTTATGCCGCACAATGGACGGGCATTTGCGAGATTCATAGAGAACCCGCATCGATTAGACTGTGGATATTCGTGCCGGCGAAAAATTGATTGTAGTGTGAAGATTAAAGTGCAAGAAAAATATAATAATCATATAATAAATCAGAAAATATAGAAGAAGTTACCGACGACTCGTACAGGAAACATAAATACATGGGTTATCGGCCGGAACAGACCCGCGGCCGGGCGATAATCCGATTATAGATTTTTGAACACTGTAAAAATTCCATTTGCACCGCGCAGTCATTGACCTGCATCACTAGCGAAGCGAAAAAGTGCTTCTCCTCTCGTCTTTTCTTGTTGAAAAGTGATTCCGGAGGTAAAAACGCGAGCAGCAGCGCATGGAAGCGTGGCGGTATTCTGTTCCCGGCGATGTTGATCAATGATCTCGAAACCCGCGATCCATCATGGAACCCGAAATCCCGGGCGCGTTAAAGCGTGACAGCCGCGTGCTTTTAAGGTTTCCGAGACACTTTGTATTCAGACGGTAATAGTTTCGCCCGGCGAAAAGTTTCCTCCGCGTCGAAGCTGATCGTGTCAGTGCATGTGTACGTTCCGTGACGTCTTTTCGGTGTACAGGCGGCGGCGATCCTTCTATCCGGCGGTTTGCGATGGTAAACTGCTTCTAAGTTGCGACACGTAAGCCGATCCACCCAGCCTTCGAAAAGCGTCGTGTGTGAGGGAGCCGACGTTGCGGCAACTCTGAACGTGACTCGTTATCCTTAAAGGGGATTGATGCTGAATAGAGAAAAGGTGGCATCGAACCTTTAAAGAAACTCTGTCGCGAGCATTAATAGCGCGACAAACTCCCTTGACTGCCCTACCCCCTCCGTCTACTTTCCCTCCCTGTAGAAACCAGGATTAACCTTCAAAATTATTAAAGCCAGACCTTGAAATCCTCCCTTTGTTACCAGCTTCACGGAGGATCATGTAAATCCATCTTAAGAGGTCTCGCTATTTTAACTTCGAAAAATCGAATTCCATTTTCCAGGGATTTTCTTGAAAATTCTCCAGAATCGATTGAAGGTTCATTGACCCAGCATGACTCGACGTCACCCATCCACCGGCAGCGGCGTCGTTCCATGAGTGATAATTACAGACTTCTGAAAATCATCGCGAAACGTAAAAGTCACGGATATCATTCAATTCCGGTTAATGAAATGAACCGAACCCCTCCCGAACCACTCGCAGTGGATTCTTTCGCCTCGCTGCTGAAGTGTTCCGCGGGAACTCGTTAGGTTCGAGTCCGTTGAAAATTCCCGTGATTTCGAGGAGTCACAGCCCCCCTGAGAAGGAGTAGGGGAGGGGCATCGGGCTTGCTAATGACGAAATTAAAGTTGCTCCCCGAACGACGCCGACGAGGATTCTCGTTACTCGCGTCGCGAAGTAAACGAAACTTCGGCCGTTTTTACCTCGTTCCGGCGTAACGGTGTCCCGCACACCCGTTCGGAAGGACTTTATTTCCATGAGTTGCTAACTTCCGCCCACCTGTGCTGCTATTTCTTTAACGCCTCGTCGCTGATATTTAATTGGCCAGAATTTTCCCGGATCGCGTTGCAATTAAAACAACCGAATCGAGCGTGCTGCGCGAACAATTTCGCTGATTAACGCACTTCATTAAATACTCTGTAAATTAATTCGATCAGTAGTCAATGCGAGCTGCGCAGGTTTATGTAATTTATAGTGTTCACAGATATCTCACATATCGAGTAGTTCACTTCCATCGAACGGAATCGTCCGGCCAGTGGAGTACCATAATCGCGTAGAGCCGGAACAGTCGTGAATCGTGGAAGAATTAAAAAACGGCGGTTGATGAGTGGACGAGGGATTGGTGGAACACCGAGAGCTTTCGCGGAACGGTACAAAGCTTCGCAAACAATGCGGGAGGATTTAGACAATTGGCGCGATCAAAATGGCCGCGGTAGAACCCTTTCCTCTGCTACCCTGTCGTATGGAGTGACGAAAAGGGGGGTAGGGAGGCTGGGGAACCGACGCGTAACACGCTTTCGGTTTTATGGGCGCGAGTGGCCGGAAAAGCGATTTTCTAAAGGCAAAAGCGGTGAAATAAAATAAAATGCATGGAAACACGGAGAAAGAGAAATTGTTCGTGCGGCAAACGAGGGGGCGGTGTCAGCGCAGAACCGGGCCGGCTCGTGGCGAGGCGTCGTCATCGTAGCTGCCCCATGTCGACGCGTTCTGCTCTGTGACTTTATTCACCGGTCTCGGACACCGAAAACCTCGCCGCTCACCTGGCTCTCTTCATTATTTTTCGTCCGTGAAACCCCCGGCTTTACCCCGCTCCGATCAATAAGTATCGCGAGATTAATTGAAGATAATCGGGCCGGAGTTTCGTCGAAGAATTATCTTATAAAACTCCATAGAACACGTTTCTTTATTGTACAAGATGCAAGATCAGAGTTGTGTTGAATTACAATTGAATTAGTTCACAAATTATAGTAATTATAGTAATTCAATTATACCGTATTGAATTATTTTGTAATTAGAAAAATTCAGTCGCTTCATTCAATTATATTACACTGCACCAAAAAGCCTCTTACAAAAAAAAATGTATTGGTCCACTCAAAATGAAAATAATAATTGGGGTGGGCGGTGAGATGAACCATCCTGTACAAATAATTCCAGAAAAACGTAATGAATCCTTAAGTACGAAAAATTTTAGTCAGGAACGCCCGGTATACTCTAAGCACGCGCTGGGAACGAGAAGGCTTAGAGAATCGGCGCGGGGGTTGCGGAGGGTGGAGCGGAACGAGGGGACGAACGAGGAGCAGGAAGTAGCGTTCGGGACAATTTCGCGGTCGGATAATCGCGGGCCAGTGTCCCTTGTTACCGGAGGACGACTCTGTCCCATCCTCCCAACCCTCTGTGCCACCCCTGCGAGCAACCCTTTCGCCACGGAGTAAACCGCTAGGGATAAGTTTGTACATTCGAACGATTATGGGGGGATCGGGATATATACGGCCGAATTTCGCGGGTTAATGAGGAAATACTGCGACGGCGGTTGTTTCGCGACGGGAATCCTGCGCAACGATTCTGCAGCGAAGTATTACAGTGGTAGTAAACAGGGTTTGAAGATGTCGCGAGGGTTGTACCGAGACATTGAAACGACGAATGATAAATGACGGAGCTGTGGGATAAGAGGGAGGAGTACTTCTTTCATGTAAATAAGGTGAACTCGGTGAAACGTCTCGAAGATATTCGTCGGCGGCTCGGATCAAAGGCGGACCGTCGCGTCTACCCTTTGATCTCCGGCCAACGAATCGGCAACGTTTTACTGTGCCGTGTTTAGCCTTAAATATACATCGCGGCGGGCTCGTAATATCCCGTAATTATGTGGACACTCGTGCAGATCGAGCTAACCGAATATTTTATACGAGACGAGGGCTGTATCGTCTTTGATATCGCGCCTTTCATTAATGTCATCTTACTTCCGGCTCGCACAAATTCTTGATGAGGTTCTTGGGTTGATTTATCACGAGTGTAAGAGAGGGAGAGGGTGAACGGCGGCCGCGCATCCGGATCCTCGTTATAATTCAATTTCACACCTGTAAATAGCGAAGCAAGGGGAATAATGATGCTGCTGAGAGGCCGGCCCTGCTCTTCGCGCGGGTAGTTAAGGGTTGAAAGATGGATGCGCGGAACGTCGCGGAATAATTTATCACGACCCCGGGAATGGCAGAAGTTTCCCTTTAACGACGAATTTTACGGATTCATGAACCGGCGCCGGATTAATTTGTCGGTTCTAATTGACGCGCGCACGACGCCCGTCCGCCACGGCTATCTTAATGTCGATCGATAATTAATTAATTTTCTATTCATATTCGATTGCCGGGTTGCGGACGGCCACGCGGGAAACTCGACGACCCAGTTTCCAAGCGATGACCAGTTTGCGGGCTTCTTTCGAACGGCACGTCAAAGAAATACGCACAAACTTTTCCAATTCGTTGTTTTTTTCGATCATTCCGTCTGACTGCAGGCCGTAGTTACTACTTGCAGAATACTTTGATTATACATTTTTTTCGACCTATCTTCCTTCACGCAGAAGTGCTTCCTATATCGGAATTTGTCAAAAACGCGTGGAGAATGACGGAAAAATGTTCTTTAACGTTATTCACCCATTTTTTCCGGCATTTTTATCCGTTTCACGGTTCTGGAATTCCGGAGAACTCTGTGTCTGGTTGACGGTGGTCCCAGTAACAAATAGCTCGGCCAGTGAAACAGGAAATATTTTAGATTGTTTGAAAAATTTTAACCAGCCGGATTTTCAGGTGGAATTGTATTTTCGGACCGAAATAAACCGAAAACGTTGATATCTTCGGTTCTTCGAAATCCTGTTTAAATTGAATAGCGAACTAAAAACTCGTTCGTTGATGGATCGATCGGTGGGTGCGAAGCACGGTATCCCGCGGCCTGGAACAGGAGGCGCACGCATCGAACGGTAATTTGTTACACGCACGCCCGGAATAATGATCGATAGCGATTAGGAGGTTGAGATCGGGACCAATGTCCGTGGCGCAGGGGCTGTCGACGGCCGGAAGGGCAACACACCGCTCATCTTGTCGAGTGCAACGCGCCGCTGACCCGTGTATACTTATACGAACATCGTCCCCCACCCTTTCGCATGATTGATGAGCCATCCCTGCGCGCCGTATCGACGGTCCGCGGCGCGCATCTACTCTGCATTATTATTGCGAGCCACTTTGGGACCATCCGAGCTGGCGTATACGGTCGTCTTGGGAAATTGGGACCGGGCTGAACAGCCCCCAAGGGGCCTCGCGTGAACGAACAGCCGCTCCGTGCCGCAGAATGGATTTCTGAGGTGGATCGAGTACTTTAGGAACTGTTCAGGATGGAATTGCCTTTGTCCATGCTCCCGCGAACGGCTGTTTGTCTCCCCGAAGCCAGGAAGAAGATTTTAGCTGGAGCCCAGTACCCTAAGCCTGGAAATCTAAACTCCGGTAAATCCAATAATCCGAGATTCAGTAATTTAATTAC
Organism: Lasioglossum marginatum; assembly: GCA_028455795.1. Taxonomy (NCBI): domain Eukaryota; kingdom Metazoa; phylum Arthropoda; class Insecta; order Hymenoptera; family Halictidae; genus Lasioglossum; species Lasioglossum marginatum. Next base: position 12,530,232 of record CM052245.1, on the reverse strand, counting down.
TTTAAAGTAGAGATATGTGTTTTCCAGTAGTCAAACGCGTTAGATAAAATATCAATCTAGGCCGCAGTCGCTCTCAAAAATCTCATTTTCGCATTATCGAGAAATGAAAAGGCGCATCTCGCAACCTCGTAATCCTGGAAAAACTAGTGTATCCCCATAAGGTCCAGCGAATCCGGTAAAATAATTATTCGAAAGTTGTCCGCGACACAAATTAGTTTCCGGAAGAAAGAAACGAGTGCTTGCAGGTCCCGCTTCGAATATTAAAGTTTGCATCTCTGTGGAAGAAGAACGCATGTAAATGAAATTAAAATTGTGACAGGGATGTAATGGAATAACTCGCAATTCGAGATTGTCTGAGGGGCCGGGTATGTTTTCAATTTGTCAGGCAGAGGAAAGGGGATACGAACAGCGACTGTCAGGATGTTATAATGGACGTATGTCGGCTAAGATTGTTGTCGACGATTCCCGTCCGTGTTCATTACGCAGCGCGGTTCGCGGAATTGTGTTAGCAGTGCCATTGTAACCGCAAGAGGACTTACGGTTCACCGTAATACCTTCAACCGGAGGGGAATCCAGCACGCATCGTTAAACATATCTGGCTCAATAACTCGTCGCACGACAAGCATCAGCGTGAAATGCGGATCCGGTAGCTAGCTATGGAGAGGGTTAATGCGAGCTGTACGACATTGGTCCGTCTGTACCCTACTCCTACCTGTTCACTACGGAAAATCAAAACGTCGAAGCGAGCTCGATGTTGGTCGATTCACGACACATCACTGTTCCCTGTTCGAGAACAAGCCAGGGAAACAAGTCATCTTACAAACGTTGTTATTAGGTTGTCGTACATGAAATGTCCGATTTTAGAATGCGACTCTTATAAAACGTTTCGATCAAGAAATGCTGTTACAGTCTATAGCTTTATTATATAAAACTTTGAGGTACAAAGCTAATCCTTAATACCCTATGTTCAAGTTTAATTTAAATGTATAATTTTGCTTTTAAATCAAGTTTATTTCAACGTCTACCAACGTGACTGTCGTGTATTTCTTTGATATACCTGGAAAAATAATTTTTATCTGACTTTTGGTGAAAATGTGGTGATTAATTAACTTACTAGTCGTTGATGGTAAAAAAGAACCGTAATACAATCAAGAAACTTCAAATTTCTAGATAGAATACATTGGGTACAAAATTGCGTTTGTTTAATGTCATTGCTAAAAATCGGACATTTCATATGCAACAACCTAATAAAATTGGAAACAAAATAGTGAAGGGAGAGAATGGGCGAAGACCACCAAGACAGAGAGTGTCACTTTCCGGGGACGGTGTCAAGTAATCAGCAGTAGCTAGCAGAATAATTTCGAATTGGGCAAAGTCTACGGAATGTTTCCCCGCGGAGGCTGGAATGGCGGATTTACTCTCCGGCTAACTGTTCCACCGGAACTAGACTCGCTTCGGAGCTATCTATCCAACTTGGCTCGCAACCCCTAATTTAGATTCGCACGGATTAACACGACGACTTCCCTCTGTTGGCCCTTTTCCCACTTGACGCTTCCCTTTCGCCTCGGTTTCCTCGCTTGGATGATAAGACGTTGTCAACGAATTTATTCCACGGCCGTTCGAGAGTCGCTAAATTATTTATTCAACGACTGAACGAGGCCGTCGAAGACGCCGCAGCGAATTCTTTCGCTTCTTCCTTCGCCCAACAGTACGCAAACTTCGCATAATTCTGGTACATTCGTAAACTACTCTCTTTCTCCCTCTCTCGCAAGGCCAATCTGGATCTTCTCCTAAATAAAGAAGACAGATTCCGATAAACATTGCCTGTGCCCTAATGAAACTGCTTAAAATTCAACGCAATCGGCGAGAGATCAAACTTTCAACAGAACTATTTCAATTCTGATATTCATGAAACTCGTTTCTCTTTTCGGTTAAAAATTAATGTCTATTAGGTGGGAATGTTGTATCTAAGGGATCGACGATCGACACAACTCGTCAGATAACTCGATCAACAATTCCGTAGAACATTGTTACGTTGTATATTAAATCTCAGCAAATCTGTGAGACCTTCCACACGGCAGTGGAAGTTTTATTTAGACCACTTAACGACTTAATCCAATTTCGCCAGTTCAAAGTGTCACGTGAATTTCGAGCGGCGTCCAATCTCATTAGGACGCTGTCAAGAGCGATGAAAAACATTTCGGGCTTTTTCATTCGGCGGTGCATCGACCATCAGCCGGTCGAGCTGTCACCTGTCGCTCGAAATAGAAAAGCTTCGGGAGCGATTACGGCTCGATTCACCGGTCGACAAAAAAAAAATCGCGGCCAGTTACAAACGTGGGATCGATCATGCAAATGGGTTAATTAACTTCGCGGCGGTCGCGTGTGCGTTTTGAACGGTAAATGGCGGCCGCGTCGGTGATAACAGTCATTCGTGACGGGTTTTATGGGAACATCGATGTCGAAACGATTCGCGGTGCGTTCGAAGAGCGGCCAGGTTTTTTCCAGCTTTATAAGAGAGAGAGAGCTAAACAATGGGGATCGGAATCGAGTGGAAACACCTCTTTATTGTTATGGACGGTCGTTCGTCGAAACGTCGAGGGACGGCAATAAGGAGAGCAAAGTTTCGGGTCCCTTGCCTTTGAGCGACGCCGTCCATATTCAGCGACGGACAGAAACTAATAAACGACCGCAGAATTGATTTTACACGGAGGATTCGGCTTCTTGTTGGAATGCATGCACAGCGGCCACTTCCGTCAGGGGTGGGGCCACGTGACTCGAGAATATTCATGATTGGACTGTCCCTCCCGATCGTAAAGGGGCTTCAGACTGTCCTCTGATCTGTCTGAGCTTCCCGGACGGCATTAGCGCCGAGTCACGCAGGAGGTTAAAACTTGTTTGGGCTTATCAACGACCAGTCTCCGGTGTAATTCTGTATTCAGTCGACTCGGGATCCACGAATTTCTCTGGCAACTTCCTCGGGCCACACCACCCACCTGCATCTATTAATATTGTAATAAAATTGTCGGTGCTATCAGTCACTGCCAGAGAACATTGGAAATCGAATCCTTTTCGGGTCTTACCACTAAATTATCATCGTGTGTGGAAGCGACTTCGTCCAAATATTTACAGGGTGTTTCAAAATTATATTCTGCACTTCTAGATAGGTTGAGATTTGTTACAAATGTGGCCCGCAAAATGAACCTTAAATCTAAAGGTCTCAATTCAACCGTACTCTTAATCCCTTTCCTTGGGATTCAATGTTAAGGTCAATTTCGCGGTTCATTTTTGTAACAGAACTCCACCGATCCAGGTTGAAACACCCGGTACAAAAATTCTGTTTATTTTCGAAATGCTGCTTATGTTGTACGAGTTAGGAATAAACGTACAGCCAAGTGGAGACGGAGCTTAAGCCGAGGCGGTGGAAGAAGAACAAAAAGCACACGGGCCAATTGTGGAACCAATTTGCTCGGGGGATTTTTAGCGATCGATAGAAATATCGTCCGCCGGGCCAACAGAACGGAAACACCACGGCCCCATTAGCATCACAAGTACAGTTTTGGGAAAGGTTTAATCACCGTCAGCCAATCGCAAACAAGATCGTCATTACGAAATTATCGAGCCATGTGACGTGCAAGATCATTCGCGTACATACGCAGGTGATCATCAATTAACAAATCTAGGTATCTATTGAATTATCCACTGTGGATTGTTCCAGGACAGCCTCCGTACTCTGGTGTACGGGCACAGCGAGGCGCACGATGAAAATGATATTATACGTAATTACCTGCATCGGTTGGGTGTTCGGAAAATCTGCCTATAGTCATGCACGGCGAGCTGTTACATTATTACTTAACGTTCCGCGGCACACCATTACGATTTAAGGAGTTAAACGGCCATTAGCGAATCGAAATTAATATTCACCGCGACGTCTTTCTTCGCGGGCTATTCATCAAGCGAATGAAATTTTACTCGGTGTTAAACATTCATGCGGTGCTCGTATTAAAAAATTATACGATTCCACGGTGACACGATTCTGTGTGGTTCTTTATGCGCTTGTGATATTCGTATTTTTTTAAAATACTGGAAAATATAACTGTTCAATCTGAACAATTCTAGATGAAATATTAGGTCGTTCGGAAAGTAATTTCGTTTTTCGTGTACAGATGACATTGCTTCCGTTTGTTATTACCAGACTCGGATCTTTATGCATTTATTGAAATTCGTTGGGCGAAATATAAAACAGCAAATGATTTAAACAATTCAAGAATGTTAAGGAATGAAATCAATGTTTATGTTATTCCTGCTTCCCACAATCAATGCAAGACATTAGCGATTTTAAATCGTAAAATCGTAGTATTTTCTTGACTGCAGAGATTTCGGACGTAAATTCTTGCCTTCTAGTGCTCTCTGACCTTTCCAGATAGTATTTCCTGATAGTATTTTGTGGCTCGAACAGTGATTAATTTCGGTGTAGTTCTATTCCCATCGTGTTTAGATGCTAATGAACTTTCTTGGGGCGCAGGGATTCAAACGAATTAACGCTTAACAATCTAATAGCAGGTAATGGATCCACTAGGCGGCCGCAAATTCGCTCGGAGCTCTGAATTTCCTCGTGTCCCATCCCATCGTGTATTTCGCGCGCGTCGAAATCGACCGCGATCGAAAGCCAGAGCGGGAAGTGGTATTAAAAGGCCCGGGGCGTGGAATAGGAAGTCGTTCACAAAAGCAGTCAACTGCCGTCAAATCATCCGGCGGCCGGGGATCGCGCGTGCTCTAACCGTCGAATGGAATACTTTACCGGACAAGAAGCTCGTATTTGTGGTGACACTGTAATCACGGAATCGTCGACACGGCGTGCGCACGATCGTTCTCAGCCGTTTCGGCGAGATTTCTGTTTTACCTCGCGGCGATCCGGTGATACGACCATACGTTTGCCTCCCGACACCGCTGAATTTGACCCAGATACGCCCTGGCACTGTGCATTTGTCTCCGCCGGACCGTTCCATTCGGAGGATTCAGTCTCTCAGCGCTGGCAAGTCATCTGTCCGTTTCCCCGGATGACATGAAACGAATCCCTTTTCGGTATAATTTTCGCCGCCCCAGGTGTGTCTTCTTCCATACCGCCGTTCACGGTCACTGGCTATTCCCTACGCGCTCGAAGTAACTCGAAACGTAAAAATCCTACTCTATTTTCAAAAATAAAAAAAGTAACGCAGGGTTAGGATTCTGCATCCGAAAACGAATCGATTTTGTAAAAAGAAATTTCTTCGTAGCTGGCTTCGTTATCGAGATAATTCGACTTGAATATCGTTCAAGGACACGTGTACTGAAGAACGGTGGGCGAAGCCTCACCGGTCACGCGCAGACGTTACCGAAGTGGCTCCGCCCACAGTTCCTCTTCAAACTCAATTATCTCGGATACGAGGTGAGTTAGAAGAAAATTTTTTCTACATTTTCGATCCAGAATTTAATGTAGAATCTATATCTTCTCGTATATATTAAATTGTAATGAAAATCAAATATCGAGGCGGTTTAACAGCCTGGAGATTCTCGAGCGAAAAGTTCCCAGATATTTTCACTTGCCATTCGGTAGATTTTCCGGTTTTACGTTGACACAGTTGCAGCCCCCGCTACAAAGTGCAACCGCGGAACGACAGATAAACCGGCTGCACGAAGTTCTTGCCCCGTAAATATTCTCGTAGGCTAGGCTGCTATTTACCGTAGGAATTTCAGTATTTATCGGCGAAAGGATTTACAGCGTTCACTCTTCGCAGCATCTCTCGGTCGTTGCTGATTAGAAGTTTACATTCCCCGGCTCGGAAGACTCGCCTCGGGCACGTCAAAGAAACGAGGGGACATTTCCAATCGCAATACAGACTCGGAAACGACGATCTACGTTTCGTAGATGTTATTTAACTTTGGCGGACTGTGAAGGTAGGAGCTCTCTATTAAATTCCAGTCTGTTGCTGAAAGATTGACGGAAACATTGGTGATCTTTTAGATCCGGTCACAAACCCTGAGAAAAATCCAAGAAACGAATGTGTGTCTTCGGAATACTCGTCACAGAGGACCTCGGTCAGCTGACGCAACATCGAAGAACAAACATTCCCAGACCGCAATAGTAGATTGTGGGGGAACGTTCCGGCAACAAATTCGTCGGGTAACAATATTATCACGCAGACGGTGGACCAGGCATAACGCGATTATTTGTTGAAGGACCGGGGATTGGCGAGCGGCGCTTAGAGGTCGAATTAGCTGGCAGCCGACCGCGTAGCCGGACGAGTTGTTGATCAACGGGTTCTCGAAGTCGCGGGAAGTGGCTCGTATAAGGCGAACTCGATCGTTCTACCGAGATTTATCGGGTGGCTGGGATTCGTGCTCCCCGGAGATACGGTGGAGGGAGCACTCGAAGCTAGGAAGGCCCGCGGGACGATCGAGGTTTGAGGGATGCTCGAGGAGAATTGAAACGTCATGTTCCCGGTAGAATCGCGGTGTGCCGATGGCTGGAGGGAGAGAGAAAGCCGGGGGAGGAGGGAAACAGAAAGAGATAGAGGAGAGGCGAAAGAGAAGAGTGGGTGGAGGAGGAGACCGGTGGAAACGTTGAAAGCCTGTCGCGGCTGAGACGCTCGCAGAGACACCGTTAGAACGTCCCGAAAGCGCTCGGCTTTCAGATGGAGTCGGCTTGGCTGGTTGATGCGGCCCGCCCCCCGCGTATCGATGGAGAGAGAGAGAGAGAGAGGGAGAAAGCCGCGCAAGGAATGTTTCATGAAGCGAGCCGGATTCCACGCTCCATGTAGCTCGCGGGCGCCGGCATTACCGGAAGAAAGCCCGGCCCGCCGCTCGGAGAAAGGGAAAACAGCTTGAAAGCTTAACTCGGCCGTACATTTTCATTCGGACCGCGTTTCGATACTGGAAACGATATTGGATGATGCGCGCGCGGAAAAGTGAATTACTTTTATACACTGTATTACGAACGCCTTCGGGAGCTAGCCCTTCGAAGATCGAACTCGGTACCAGAAGCAACCCTTCGAGAGTTATACGCCAGCACAGAGGCTAGATACCCTCTGCTAGAGGGTATTTACCAGCTTTTGTGCTGCTTCCTCACCTTCGGGGACTTCGGGGGATTGGGGCTGCGTCGGTGAGGGTGTCTTGTTGTTAATTATGCGGCGATTGTTGTAATAAGTGGCTTCCAGGGGAGAAATCAGTTCAGTGGGTATTGCAGGGCTGCATAGGACCTCGAATTCCTAGGTGGAATTCCTTGGAAATTTAATTACACATTTCTTAAAAATGTTTAATGTCTTCACAGTTCTGTATATGATTTTTCCTTTTTCGTCCTAAATGAATAAGCAATCGCAGTTCTTATACTCGTCGAAATACTGATGCGCATTTGCTACGCCCAGTGTATGCCGCTCGAGAATGAGCGTGGCGCTGCAATAGGTCGTGCACGGCATCAGGATTTATCAATAAGTAAATACAATCAAGGACACGGGGATGCGCACGAGGACCCGGGTCGTGAGATGCATAGGGAGAGAGGCTGCAGAATCAAATCTACTGACAAAATATTGATACATCTGGAACAACGTGGGTGCAGCGGAGCAGTTACATGTTAATTACATCGTGCTCGCGGTCCGCCCGTTACGTACGGCGTTACACCGAGCCTCATGAATATTCAACAACGGCGCTGTAAGACCTACGTCCGTTCGTTTTACCAACATCTTGGTGTTGTACCAGCCATCAAAGTTGCCGTGCGCAAACATAATCCGTCCGGAAATTCCGCTGATAAGTGATAAGAAACCGGCTGCGAGGCCTAGCGGAATGTGCATCACTCATATTGTATTTACGAGAACAGTGTCTTCATTCTCCTGGCCGAAAAAGATTTTATTCAGAGGCAGATTTTATTGCAACTTATTATTATTTAATTCTGAAACTGATTCTTAACTGAAACATATAAACTGTGTAAGAGGGTGTGATTAGACGTCCGCGTGACATCCGTCGAAGGTGGAATCGCGTCGTTACATGATCGTGATCGGGGAGTAGGGCTCTCGGGCAGTGAGTTGGTTCCAAAGTGACCGCTCTCAGTGGAGGGAATCAATCATTTCTCGGGCAAGAAGCTCGCCGGGCTTTTTCCGGGGGCTCGATCAGTCAGATCTTGGAGGCATTTGCGGCGGACAGAGCTGGAAACTTCAGTTACCGTTCCCGGAGGCGAATGGAGTGCTCTTGCCTGGCCGGAAGCGCAAAAACTTTAATCGGTTTACCGAATGGACTGAGCCGGAACGGAAGGGAACGTAACGTAACGTAACGGAACAGACAGAGAGAGAGAGAGAGAGGGGGGGATAGGGTGAGAGGGGTGAGAGAGGCTGCTGGACGAACGCTCGATGGGAGATAATTGAAATCCACGTGGAAAGCTAGGGCCCTCCGGAGATTGCCATTAATTAGAGCCATAGATCACCCGGCGTGGTTTGTGACAAGCAGATCCTCGACCCTCTCTCTACGCTAACCTGCTCCCTAGCTCGTCTTTGCCGTGACGCTGCGTATGCAACCAGTATCTCGCCAGCAACCAGCTCCCGAGGCTGGCTACCTGCTACCGGTAGCCCACCGATAGCGTATCTGCTTGGATTGCATAACGTATTCGCAATATCGTCTCGAGTGGATCTTGAATTAGGGGATAGTTACGAATCAGCAATAGCTGCCGCCTCAAATCCCGACCGATGTCTACTGGATCAACTGTGTTTCGTTCACGATCTACCGTCTTCGCCGCGCGACTACTCCAGATCCTAACCCATCGAACGATCCGATCACCTCAATAAATTAGTGTGACTTAAACCCGGGATCCCGTCAAAGGCCTCTAAAGGCTCTAACGAGCGGAGTATCCCCGGGCTGACTACCTCCACCTACATAGTTCTATTCTACTGATCCGTACTAACGAGTTGCGCGATGCTCTGGAACCGTCGTCTTCTATTGCATTCCCCTAAGCCGTTTATTAATTGTCTATCCTCCTATCTGAAAGTCCCTCTACATTCCGAATGTCCTAGTTACGAACTTTTATACCCAGTCTGGTTAAAATTCTAGTATGAATATAAAATCTGAGCAGACTCACGAAAGCATCAAAGAAGAAGAAGATGAAAATCAGGAGAGACGAAGAAACACTGTTCCATTAGCTAGCAAATACAATTAGCTGCCGTCACGTCTGACCAAAGTCGCCGATTTCCTGTTAAAATATTCATACACCAATCGAGGCTTCGAAATCATCCGCAAACTTCTCAACAAGAATAAACTTCGAATCCAACGAAACTTCAAGCCACGTCGCACAACAAATCCCCGACTCTTTATTTTCGCCGTTGTTCCCCGGGAGCATTCTGGTTGTTTCGTCTCAATTTTTCTTACCGGCCCCATTCTTTCCGCGATCTCGCGATACCGAGATGACGTTCCAGGTCGCGCAGACTAATTCCGCAGTCACGGTGTCCCAGTAATTCAATACCACGCCGGGGCGGTGGAGGGTCTCTCTCGGCCCTTCTCAGTATTCCCAGCTGTCTCGGCCGACAAACCGTAGTTCCACTTTTGTTAGAGTTGTATCTGCGAGCCGAAGTTTTCTCCGGTCCCTCGTCCATACTTATCAGTGAAAAAGCGTTTCGCTGATAGCGACCGGCAGGAAACAATGAGGAGGAGCGTTCTGCGACAGCGCTTCCTTAAGTTACATCGGGAAACTTTTATTTGCCCGGTAGCCCTCCGGCGAAACTTAGGCCGCTCGATGTTAATTGCCCGACAGGAATTAAGGCCGGGTTTCGATTCAGGCGCACAACTCCCGGCCTCGAATATATCCACCGCATGATCGCAGCACAGTGGAGTATTTGTCTCGAAAAGTTGGCCAAAATACGATCTTTCAAATCTTGCGTAAGATAAAAAATTTTGATTATCCTAGCTATTGGAATATATGAACAACGGTGTACCAGTTTTATATTTTTGTTTGTTTATGTACTCGTGTAGCGTTGTTATGCATTGAAAGTAAAGAATTTATACTACTCAATTTTCTCTTCAATTCTTCTCAGCAATTTTCACTTCCCTATTGTGTGCCTGTTTAAAATTATTCGAGTTTGAAGGTGACCTATTACTTACTGCGATATTTCGCATTTGTAGAATCTTCAAGAAAGAAATTTTCCAGCTTTCAAGCAAGTCCTGATGTTCTTTTTTCCGCCATAGGAAACCGTATTGTTTCTGTCGAAAATAGTTTTGGCTAACTTTTCGGAGTAAATGCTACACTGTGCGCCGCCTAATCGCTTTCACGGAACGGGTCCATTGGTCACCGGTAGTAGAGGAAGATACCGGTCGAGTTTAGGGTATCCAGTCGGTGCAGGAGATTGATTCATGGATAGGAAAATCTGTAGAAACGCCCCCCCTTGGTATTGGCTGCCTCTCCGAGCAGTAATTTGTGAGAAGGGTCCGTTTTGGTTGAAGGAAGACATACGATGTCGAGGTGCTACGCCGAAACCGGAGAACATTACATCGAACCCCCGGCACTCTAATGACGAATGTGCCTTAACAACCGTTTACTATGCTCCGCGGTGCCATTACAGAAATTGGCCGCATTCGCGCCGTAATTGGCCGGATTCCGCGGAGAAAGTGTGCGAGAAGATTGCCGGGCTCGAACGGAATACTTTCCTATGGTTTTATTGCTGTTGGTTGTTAGACCCTGTGCTAACACGGTTAGGGCATCTCTGGTCGCGTGTTGCGATTATTATTGCAGGGGTGGTTGTTGCGGATTTTTCGCGAACTAGTTTTAGAAAGGTGAAACTAAAAATTTTGATAATCTACATGAAGACAGTATTTATTTCTATACTTGAGACGAAATTCTGGCACACGGCGAAATTACTGAAAATTTTAAGACGTCTGCGAATCGTAAAATCCGATCCACGAAATTGAAATTTCCGATCCGATAAACTGTCAAATCTTAAATAAGAGTAACAATCATTCGAACGTTGACTTTCTAGAAAAACGGTCTGACGTATGATTGACTTGACCTACTGAATGAACGTCGCAAGCATCGCATTACGTTAAAAATATGTTAAAATATTTTCAGGATATTTAACCGCGAGTGAATTACATCCAGGCTAACGAAACGGAAGCAATATCCCGTATGTAGAACTGATACGATTCCGTTGACCGCCACACTATCTCGCCGAGACTGTTAAGAGGCTGCTAAAGGGACACTCGCGGAGCTGAGGAACAAAAGACCAAGAAGCGTCGAACGACGTTTGCCATCATTATCGTCGTTACCCGGGGGAGCACAAAGCGACCCAGGTTCAACAAAGTCTTCCCGAAGGAAGCACCTTAGGTAGCGTGGGTCGCGGAACGGACAGATAAAGATGTAAACGGAAACGGTGGCGGACGAGGTAGCAACGCAGCCGGGAGAAGTCGCGCGGAAGGAAAAGAAAGCCTCAAATTTTCAAGCGGAAACACGTACATGTTGGCGGTTCCCGTGGAAAAATGCGGGGACATTAGGGAGGAAAATAAGGGAGACTCAAAGGGAGAGTTAAGGGAACCATAGCAATGGGGAATTCGAGGTGGGGTTGGTGAGGACGGAAGAGCCGAGGGAGGAAAGAGGGGTGGCTAGAAGATGGTGTCTGGAGTGGAGAAGCTTTTTTCATTAAAGTACAGAAAATCTTTTTAAGGGGTATAAAGGACCGACTCACGGAATTCCTTTGGTCGACCCGAGTCCCGGGCAGTGAAATTGCCGGGCGCGATACCCGGCAAGGAAGCGACTTGATAAAGGCCGAAACAAAGACGGCGAGACAGTGGGGTGGGGTGCAAGAGAAGAGGGGATGATTTCATCGTGCCGGCGAAATTCCGTGTTAATGTCATTCACGGTCGATCGCCGGCACAAAAGGGAAACAGACCCTCGAAGCATTCCACTTTTAGGAAATTGTGCAGCGCGTCCGTCTTTGCGCGACTCGGTTCCGGTCCATGCTCGAACGCGCCACCTGCAGACCCCCCAGCGCGCAACCCCGCGTGCGCGTGGAATTGCGGGGATGGCAACCTCCACGCCGCGCCGAGCACTTGGAAATTACGGTCGGACGTTTGTCGGCGACGGTGTGTTTCGTTACCTCGATACAACCAAGCCCTGTCTCTCGGACAACCACTCCGGCGAATGGAATATCGGGAACCGGCCCGGCTGCACCCACCCCCAGCCCGCGATCCTATGTTTCGATGCCGCAAATGTTACTTGCGGGAACGGGACACGCTTCGCTGTTCTTGCACGGGATGTTCGGAATGCTCCCGAGTGGTTCTTGCGAACCGGAGACACCGATGCAAGGGGTGATGATCGTATTTTGGCGAATTAACCGGTTTGCTCTGGCGGGACTGCCAGTTAGCAGTCCTTATGCAAAATAAAAAATGTATTAATTGTAAGACACAGGAGCGAAACGAAATTTCTTTCTTCTTTCAATAATATGATTAAGTTGAAACCAATATGCTGTTGTCCTTAAATCTTTTTAATACGAGGTCCACTGCTTTAAATTGTGCTTAACCATTTTTGGCCTTAAATGCATAAAATCCGCAGTCTAGTGATCACGTAGAAAGAAGCAAATCGTATTGATTTCAATGACAAAATTGCTTCAATTTTGTAGGATATTCTAGAGGCTGCCATGTGCACTTTTTTCTATTTTTAAGTCACCAAGAATCACCCTATGTAATGAAGAATGTGAGAAGGGACAAAGCGCTGTACTTACAGCTCCAGGAAAATAAAGCCTTGTAAATACGAGACTCGGCTTAACACTGTACAAAGCTGCGACTTTATTGCGTCGTGGATAGCACCGTCCTTCCTTACACGCGTCAGTATAGTCTCATCCCCATTATCGACACAGTCCTCGGTCCTGTCGCCCAATAAACGAAGCCCTTTTCACGTCGCTTTTTATCTTCCACCAGTCTCTGTCGTCAGACATATTTGCCAGGAGTTAGATCACTTTCCAGAAATTCAGCCTGACGTCTGCTGTCGTCGATCGGCGTTCCCCGAGAAATCAGGAATTTTATGCATCGTCCCAACGCCTCGCCTCCATTCTATCAAATTTCACGAAGCGTTCTCTTAGAGCGTTACCTTTCACGCGAGGCTGACGTCGCAATTATTCGCAAATGATCGAATCGACCTGTTCATACGTTCGTTGGAAATCACCGGGACGCGGGACAGGTCGGAAAAAATAATCTGTACTTGTCGGTTCTTGTTACATTAAATCGATAAATAAATTTGATCGATTTCGAAGAATTTTTATGGTCGCTGGTTCCGCAGTAACCTGTTACGAGCGAGTCGATCGGGAAATGTTATTGACTCCCGGAGCCAATATCAAGAGAAAAATTGCAATAAATCAGGAACACGCGCTCGCTATCAATATTGCGTGCTCGGAGTCTGTATGAAATCATTTCCGCTAGAATAAAGGTAATTTTCCAATAACGAATATTCCATCTAGAAAGTTTCACTAAAAACTTTTCCATTCCGCGAACATCAAGAAAAGTGTGGAGATTAGTGGATGGTAATTGTCGACACACACTGTATTGTTAGAGGATAACTGAGATTACAATTATTGCTGGAAAGAAAATACTGGTAGAAATTGTAATGAAAATTCTCCCACCTGGGACCGATAATGAACCTGATAATAATTCATTGCTGCATTATTTCTAGCTTCGTTATTTCCTCTATCGGCAATTCGTTGCATAAACGGCGATAGAATGCCAGCGATTACGGGTTGATTGAAATACCCTCCGGGACAGGTTAAACCTCAGAGGTGCAGTGAAATAATTGCGGTTTTATTTCGCTGGCTAATCGAGGCTAATAACGGCCACGTTTACGACGAGCCAGGAGAGGAGGATGCATTTAAAATAGATAATATTCTCGCGGCGTTTATTCGCCGCCGCATAAAGCTCAACACATTTTCCCTTTTAATCCGGCTAATAAAATAGAAACACTTCAACAAATTAAACGATGAATGGTTAACGCTGAATACTCGCTCCGCGAACGGATTTCAAACGCAAATCTCACTCGAAACTGTTATTTCGTCGAGAGCGAGTTCAGTCTCGCGCCCGATTAATAAACCATCTCGCGTTCGACCACGAACGATCGATAAACAATAGATATCTCTCGTTGCAGATCCGCGGGGTCGTCGTCTCCGGAACCGAAGCCGCCGATCCGCTTGCCATAGGTGAGTGAAAAATTCAACTCGCGAACGTACCGTCGCCGAACGCGAAACGATCCACGAGCGCCATAAATCTCGCCGCTCACAGTTAAAGGGCGACGGGATTTAATTAATAGCGTCTCGGCTGGCAATCGACGCAACGGTGTAATTTGACTCGACCGCGTGATCGATATTGGCACAATATGCGCCGCCGGAAACGCATAATTCGCCACTGCCTCGCATCTCGACGCCAGTTCGTCGCATCTAAATCAGTAGAAAGAGTCGGCCATTTGCCCGACGAACGACAGAAAGCTTTCAATTACAGCCGCATGTTGCTCCGTTAGAATGTGTTAAGGGGGTAAACTCGTTTCTAGGATTGCAAGGGTGTGGATGCGCCTTCACAATTCTCGATGATGAAAAGATCAATCTAGACCGCGATTGCTGTCAGAAGTCCTATTTTTAAACGTAAAAGTTTCCATTGAAATTCAGTAGGACGAGTCATACATCAGACATTCCCTTAAAAACTATTAAATATTCTTTGAGAGTACTGGAACCAAGCTACTGTATAGCAGGGTGAACGCTCCATTGCACCCTCTTCGAGTCTGCCACAGGTCGGACACAGCTGGAAACGGTGAGATCATAGATATTTGTCGGCGCCTTGTCGATCCCCGATGCACACCGGATCCATATCTCAGCAGGAGACGACTCGGCAAAAAAGTAACATGTGAAATTCGAGCTTCTACCGGGGAGGAACATCGTGTTCGATTCGGCGAATCCGGCTCAAGAAACGTTCGCGAACACGAGTACCGACGTATCGGTGTTCAAGCATCAACACGCGATTTTTTCCACGGACGTTGCACGTGGTAAGGTGACGTCGTCGACAAGACGATCGTCGTGAAATTGAATCGCCCAGATGGAAATTCACGTCGGTCGGCGACGGACTTACTCGTGTGTGGATATAGGGGTACGTACACGTCTGTGTGCGTGTTCTTTGAGGCACGTATTCGGTGCGGAACCGTGCTCCTATATCGTTTTCCATACTCGAGCGCCTCGGAAGTTATAGAAGTCCGTCGCGTACGGACCGAATCGTAAAGCTTCTGGACATTGAAAATGGGATTTGAGGGATGACGGACCGGCCGGTTGGTCGGGACGAGGGGTGGGAGAAGTTTCGACTTCGTTCGGAAACAACAATCCGCTCAGATCTTATTTCCCGGGTCGGTCTTTGATCCGACAGCTTGCTCTATGGTTCCTCCTCCTCCTCCTCCTCCTTTTTCCACTCTCACGGATCCTTATACAGGATGTTGCGTTCCTGTAATGGCGTGTCCGAAAGAAACCAGTTTATACTCCCCCTTTACCCGCCGGAAACAATTCTATACATCCTTTGATGAAACATTTTCGCAGAGAACGTTTTACAACAGCAATAAAATAGTTGTGTCGATTGTTGATAGAAATCCTTAAAGGAACATGGAACACAGTTTCTCGGTAAACAAGCTAACCCGTAATTCCAAGCGAAATAATAGTCGACCTCTGCGACTATTCACATCAGGTGCTCCCCGAGGGACTACCGCAGAAGTACCATAGTTTTCCATGGCCATACCGCGAGAGCACCGGACTGTCGGATGATGTTTGAAGAGGCTCGTAACACCGACTCGCAATGTAAATAAAACTGTGTCAGCGTTTATTTCCGGGCGGGACGCGCGAAATCACTTTTACGCATCCATATTCGTACCCGGACGGTGTAAACTCGAAAAATTGTCGAAGCAGCGCGATGAAATCTTCGCGAACGTCAATATTAATTAGTGTACCCGAGATACTATCCACGGCGGAATAAAATTCTGACACCGAGACCGTGCACGGGCGCGCTGCTACGCGTTCCCGTCGCTGGCAAATAATTTCCACGATATTTCTCGAGAGCGCTGCGATGTCTGGCTGGAGGATGGACCCGACACGCCGGAGACTGACGTCCAGACAGTCTGGGATGCAGGCTCTACAGAGCGTAAAAAATGCGCAAATACTAGTGTACAGAGAGAGGCGAAGTGTAGAGGGGAAAATAAAAAAAGAGAGAGAGCGAGAGAGTAGAAAGGGAGGAAAGGAGGAGTATGAAGAGGTCGAGGTATTTCCACGAATAGCTGTGTAAACGCGGAGCACGCCGGGGTTCGGGGTTGTTTAGACGAGTTCCGAATGCGATATATCCCGGCCGGAAAACTTTTCAGCTTCAGCTGGTCGCATAGACACGAGCCCCGTACCGAGGACGCATAATCGCGCGAGCAAGTATAGCAACACCGCGCCGGTCAAATATTTGTAACAACGAAAGTATATTATTATCTACCTCCCGGAGCAACCATCCAGTTATTAAATATCCACCGCGGCATTACAATAAACGTTTTATTAGAGCGGCGCAATTGATCAAAAGTGATATGAATGCCGAGTGGCCCGGCGATTTCCATAAAGTGTCCCTATTTTATGCGCGGCGGGATCAGCAAATTATCATATTAAATATTCCGCGTTTCTCCCGCGCGACCACGTCATCGCGTGGTAAATCAGGTTAATTATGAATTCCCTGTTTTCATCAAATAGCAAAAACCCGCGATAACGAATCGCTCCGGCCGATGTGTTTTATTCGACGTTCACCTTTTTCCACGTAGCGTTCGTTAGAAATGGAAAATCGGATAGAGTAATTAGCTGTAATAATAATAAAGATAGAGTAATTGTTGACTTTAATATATCGCGGTATTAATTAGGATCATTTCTCCTTGTAAACTGTGAAATTCCGCGCAGATCCACCAAGGAGCCGGGAGACAATTAATAATATTACTTCGTACCGCCACGGTTGCGCAATTATCTTATTTTTATTATTTTTATCTTATTTCATGGGAATTAAAGGTGGTTCGAGCATCATCCCCAGTTCGAGGAATTCGTCCGTGATCCTAGTCGAGTAAAGGTCAGCGAGGCTTGGCGACAGGCAGTTCGTCTTCCATCTAAACAGGATTTTTTTCCCCGTGGCAGGAGAGGAAAGGGCACGCGAGACGTGACACCGTGCACTTTCGTGACACGTGTCACGCGACGTGGCCGCGTGCGGAAACGGCCCGTTTAAATTCACTCGCTGGAACCGGCTTCACGCTCCATTATACGGTGATTCACGCGTTTTAAACATTTCACCGCGCCTCTCGGGGCTTGGCATTTCGAGAACGAACAAACCCCACCGGTTTTCAACCCCCTCTCCATCTTGCCTCATGGAAAACCGGCGACCGTGAACAAGGAGAGATTACCCGGTTCGTATTAGTTATCTAAATGCGATCTTTACGAACGGTAAACGGTTTTTAAGGGTTGCGAGCAGCAGTTGATCTCGGCGATAGAGCTCGTCCCGACGCCCAAATATCCGTGGCAACCCAACATGCCCTCCGACACATAATTGCTAAATACCACAGTGAATTAAAAAAGTTCTGACACTGGAAACTTGAAATTTTCCGAGGCTGTTCTTCTTGAAATTCTTTCCGGTTTTTGACAGAAGGATTTCAGGGTGCTTGTCGGGAAAGCGGGAAACGAATCGTGTAAGCAAGCCCCGGCTGCAATTCGGTTACGAAGATTTCTACCCGGCGAGAAAGCAAGGACACGTAAATGCGGCCGGAAGCTTGTTTGCGAACTTTTCAAAAGACGAATTACGTTGTTTCCCTGTCGCGACTTGTTAGCCAGATTTTTCCCCGGGATGAATGTTGCGGGAAAGTAGCTTTTCAGAGCCGTCGCCCGCCTCATTTGCTTACTTTTAATACGACCAGCTCGCATTGTGACGGAACGTTCGTGTTACGAACTCTCCGCGTTACGACGCGGCTAACTGAAAGCGCGCCACTTCAAGCGGCCAACGATTGGGTTATTTAGAGTTTGTTGCTTTCGAAAAATATTTGCCCGCCACGCCAAAGGGATCTACCCCTCTGTTTACTTTGAAAATGCGAGGCGACTCGTATTCCTGAATGCCCCTGTGACGCCTATTTAAATTTCATTTCTCGAACGTGAATGCGGAAATCCATCGCGAAATATCAATATCCCAAACGACAAACGACCCCCTCCGAAACGGATGAAAATGATATATTTCGAAACGGATTAAATTAATTCGACGAGTCTCGAATATTGGAACCGTGAAAGAATATTTAACCTGGGCCTGCAATTACATTTTCGAACTGTGCTCCCGCGATGCCCCTTTGCCCTTATCCGATCCGTTTTAATCCGTGATATTACTTCATTTGGCGTTCGTCCGGAAATACAGTAGGGAAAGGTCGAGTCTGCGAAAGATTAATTCGTAATGTTTTCTATCTGACACGTAAAAGTAGCAGGTTTACATTTAACCTTTTGAACTCGAGGCAATATTTTCGTTACAGAGCGTTCTGTAATTTATTAATAGACTGCGGATCTTTACGAAAAATAAAAATTGTCTGCACCGATTTCAAAAAATAGAAACCAAATTGAATGTTATTTCTTCTTGTAAAGATTTTAATAGAGGAGAAATCATATATTGACATCTTCAATTTTTAAGATTGTCCGACGATTTTGATTTTCATCTACTCAATTTTGCTATAAATGCATATAGATCCGCAGTCTAATTAATAAACAAATTTAGTGGATATCTGCATTAATGTTCGCATCGTTCGGCTCCGGAAAAATTCGGGATTGGTCGGGCCGGTTAGGCGAGGAATCGGTAAGTGGCCATTCCTCACTCGCCAAGGGAACCATGGTTATCTATTACCGGAAAGAACATGCAGTCATAATTGCTTCCTGTAATACAGTGTAACCGTCGAGGGAGACACCGAGTTTCCCGGGTCGCCGTGCAAAAGCAATCGCAGCTCCTCGTACATCATGCACGTGGCGCGCCGTTACATAAAGCCCGGAATGCAATCTTACGGGGGTTGCACGCTCGGAAAGATTGTATCGAATTTTCTGAATAATTCGGCGATTAACTAGCGCCTCGTTGTTCCCGCTAAATTTAATATCGGAGCCGCGGGATCGAATATCGAAATAATATAGAAAAATTATGTTAGGACGGCCCCAACGAAGAAAACACTACCACCAGGAGCGAAACCGTAAATCTTCCGGCAGAGAATGCGATTCAAGAGCGAAGATTATAAAGCATTAAGCGAACAGCTTAGTAGCTCGGTGGATAGAGCGACGAACTCCCAAGCGGCAGAGCGGGATTCGAGTTCTCATTGAACCCACAAAAGTCAGTCACTAAATCTCATTTTCTAGTCGAACTCTGCGTCTGTAGAATATTCTACATTGCTCTCGGGGTAATCAAGATCAAATATTCCAAAGAAAATTGGATTTTTCTAGTAACGTTTCTACAGTAAAGAAGGAAATTCTCGGTGAGTAATCAACAGAGTGGTAATTTCATGGTTCGAAAACTTTCTACAAGGTTTCTTTACAACTATGCAGATGTGTTCTACAAACTTCGTTGCCGAGGAATATGAAGCATTCTCGAGATAGAAGAACAAAGAAGGTTCTGTAAAAATACCATTATATAATTCTATAGGAATTCACCAATAGAGAAGCAAAGGCAATTAATCCATAACAACAGTAAACATCGAAAGGAATTCTACAACGCAAAAAAATCAAAAGGGGATGGTTCTAAAAATATAAATCTCCACGGTACAGCTAACAGAGTTGTTCTACAAGAAAATGAGTTTCCATTCTGCGAGTGTTTAGCAGCCAAACAGGGAAAGATTAAAAGAAAATAAATCCGTGCTACACAAACGAGCACTGTAGACGTTCTACAGTGCGTTACGTTCTAGGCAGAAGAGTAGTAGTCGGCAAACAAAAAAAGGTTCTACAAGAAAATGAATCCTTCGTTACAGGCAACACAGATGTTCCGCAAGAAAATGTGTACACTGGGTCCGACAAGGGAAAACATCGTCTTCAGCGCACAGACGACGGCGGCTGTATGTCCCTCAAACGGCGTAAAACGACCGTAGGTGCAAAACCATATAAACGGTAATGCACATGTAGAAGTCGGAGATGATGTCGGAGAGAGAGAAAGAGAGAGAGAGAGATAACTTGACATTCGCGGCGCAACACCTCGCTTCAGAATAGAGACATGGAAAGCGGCGCACGTCTTAGGTCTGGAACTTGTGTTGTGATTCTCCCCTGGTCGGTGTACCAACCACGGCGGCCATATATGCATATATCAAAGACCGGCGTGCAGCTCAGTAGACCAACCACGCAGCAATGCATCAAGCCTAGTAATTTATAGCGGGACGATTAACCCCTTCGTGTCCGCTGGTGTTCTCTCCACCGGAGAAGATCTGAAAGTCAGATCTGCCGGGGCCGACTGGCCTAATATACACGCCTCAACATATATACTCGATACGAACGGAATCCGAGGTTAAGAATCCTCGTTCGGCTCTTCCCATTGATCTCGGGGGTCACTTTTTCAGGCAATCGATCGGAATTTCCAATCCAAGAACGGACGAGCCTTCCTCGTACATAGGTGAAGCATGAAATTGGTTGCTCGGGATAATTTGTTGTCAGTGCTCATGGCTGCAAACAGAGCGAGAGACCGTTCAGTTTCCGAGTATCGGCCGGTCGACTCTCCAGACAGTAAAAAATGGTCTTTAAACGTCTCATCAAAAGCTAATGACTAGTCGCCAGACAGGACGAAGAGCTTGACCTCTTAAATAAGCTGTGGACGTAACGTGAACGACTCGGCCACGGAAGGTTAAATTAATTGTGTCGTCTGGTATGTCGGTGGCGAGGCGAGTTTTAATTAAACGGAAATAAGTGGCGATAAAATGCGACGCTGTCGTTTTATGCCTCAACTACGTCTAATTCCCCGTAAGTGAGTGCAACAATCAAAAAGAAGACAACGCCGGAAGAATCGTTCCTCTTTAAGACGTGTAATCCACCTTCGTCGACGCGCTTCGTACCGGCGATTTTCGCGAACAACCATGCGCAATGAACAACCTAAATTGTCAAAGGGATGAACCCAGGGGCCGATCGCCTTTCCCCTGGTAATTGCAATTAATCAGTTGCGAGCCAGCCACGGCGTGGCACCCCTATTATCGGGGGCCTCTCCTCTGCTAACGGAGTCTTTAATTTAGGTGGCCGAGGACGCGCCGTGGAGAGCACTCGGCGTCCTCCTCGCGAAGTGTACAATTTTACCTGAAGTTATTCTGTCAATTCCTTTCGCCGCGTTATTACTCGTTACCGTGTACCCGTCCCCCGCCTCCTCCACCTCCTCCACCAACGTTCCCCGAGCACGAAAAGCTCGCGCAATTTAGTCTTCGACCGTTCCGATTACGATTAGCAATTTCGTCGGGCGGGACGGCGTCTGACTAATGCCGGGATGCATCACTGCTGCCAGCCTTTCGTTGATACGAAATCCGCCGAGTTCCACGGGAAATTCGAAGAAAAACGCCTGTAGTTATACCGTGTACAGTTATTTGATAATGACTTTCAGCTTTAAACATTGCCATCTTGCCGGTTAAATGGAAGAACGGTGGGGGGTCCGGTTTGGAAAAATGCGGGGACACGCGCGGGAACACGGTATCGGTGGCTCGGATATAATTCTCATCCCCGGGAGTTCCGTAGCGGTGCATTCATCTTCCGCTCAGAATGCAACGTAGCCGGGCAACGTAGCGGAGCTGGTAGCACGGGGCAAACACGCGCGGAACGTGTGGGTGGAGAGCGGCACGTATCCTTATCGCCCGGTGAGTCGTGCCACGACATCCGGTAATGTAACCCCTTCCGCAACGGGACTCGCGCGGGCGCGGACGTTCCCTCGTAAAATTTCGTATCTCGCTCCGGCGACGACAGCGGCCCATGAGGAAACACGAACCCAGGGACTCTCGGCTGCGACGGGTGGCACGTACAATGAGGCGACGCTACGCCCCACTCGCTGATAGCCCGACGATATTTGAATCCTGTCTTTCGGCTTGCCTATTCCACCTGAGAACCACTCTATCCCGCCCTGCCTCGATCGACCACACTGGGTGCTCCGGAAATACGGAATCCAAAACATAAACCATCAAATTGTTATCCCAGTCCATCGCAGAATTTTTAATCAATTCAGTGGAACACGTCCGCCATTTGCCGGGCCTGTAATATTCCTAGGATTTTTCATCGGTGTAGAACAAGTCCATCACGCGCCAGACCAGCAATTTGGCATTAAACACAAACCACAATCTCTGCTTTGTACTATTCCAATTTCGTGCAGGATTGTTCACGGTTTCAGCGGAACATATCCACCATTTGTCAGACCTGTAATTCCACAATGAATCCAAAATTCAGCTACCCGTTTATATATTGTTCCTGTATACAGGGTGGTCCACCTAAATGTAGCCACCTAAATATCTCCTTTATCTCTATGACATAACAAATGTTTTTAGTGAAATGGTATCGCAAGGTGAATGCTTTGCAAATATTTTCAAGGTCCTCGATATTTTTTTCTCTTGTAAATGTATATTTCTTTTACTTGCATATTCTATTGGCTTTAAACCGCATCCAGACAAATTAATAACATGACCTCGAAGTGAACTCTGTGTATATTAAAAACATTTGTATCTCGTCACAAATAAAGGAGATATTTAGATGGCTACATTCAAGCGGACCACCCTGTATTCCGAACGAACTCTATCCAGCTGTCCTCCATCGAGTCGAACAAACACGGCGCTCTGGAATTGTAGTCGTGTACGATTAACATAGAATTTTTCGTCGGTTCGGTGAAACAAGTCTATCATTTGTCGAACGTACGCATTTAGCATACCGAAAGGCACCGCAATCTCTGCGGGGTTGAAATCCTATTTTCCGTGCCGGAGGAGGTAGTCGGTAGATCAAAGTATTCACCGATAAGTAAACCGACGAGGGATGACAAACGTCCGAAAAAAGAAATCGGGGAGAGCTCAGTCTTCTAAAGCGACGGCTCCTTAGAATCGGTTTTCTTTTCAGGAGCAAAGGTCCTGCATACATCGGGCCTCGTATATTTTCATTTGACACAGTTCGCCTCGCGAAATCAAGTAATGAAAGTTCTTCCGCGATGGAGCTCCGAATGCGCGGCATACAACCACCGAGAATCCCACTCCCGTTTCTCCACCCCTCCAGGGTGGGTGTTCCGACCTCGGCTTCCGGGAACGATGCAGAGAATGCGAGGGCCAACAGCGAACTTTCGGGGAATTCATTGAAAATGAGCGACACAGATATGGAAGCGCAACTGCGCGTGACGAGCGTTCGGCACAATGCATCGCTGGGCGAAACAATGAGACGTTTCTTCCCCGCGAAAACGCCGCGCGCCGCCCCGTGCACCGGCTTCAATAATGAAAATGAGACGGATACATGTGGACGAAAACAGGAGAAAAAAGAAGAAATTTCGCTCGCGGACTATATAACGCGTCGATAGGCTCACAACAGTTTCGTACAAAAAGCTTTTTCAGCTGGATCCGCGGACGGGAATAATGGATGGAATTACCGGAGTTCCGAGGGGGCTAATTCATCAATTGGCCCACCGTTAAAATGTCCAACGACAACCGACGGCGCTCGTAAAAGTTCCACTATTTCCAGAGCAATATTTTTTATTTAATTCGCACGCGACTGAAGATACATCTAAATATTCAGATGCCCGGTTCGACTATATATTGAGATTTACTGTGAGAAGATTGAGAGTTTATTCGTTTTTTTATGGCCTCGTTCGTATCCGTGTTTAGTTGTACAATAGTTTATTATAAATAATAGCAAACGTGAACGATCGCTGTTGAAAAATACTGCTGAATCGTTCCGATGTTCTATAGTAATTATTAGACTGCGGATCTTTATGCGTTTACAGCAAAATTGAGAAGATGAAATTCAAAATAGTTGAAAAATTTTAAAAATTGAAGATGTCAATATATATGATTTCTCCTCTATTAAAATCATTAAGGGAAGAAATAACATTCAATTTAGTTCTTCATTCTAGTTCTTGCAATCGACGCGAACAATTTTTACTTTGCATAAAGATCCGCAGTCTAGTAATTATATTGTACATTGTATTAGACTAGAGAAGTTTTAGTTGCATGAAAATATTACGAAAAATTTCATGGAGAAAAATGTAAAGCAGATAATTTCGCTCGCGGAGGAAGAGAGTTTTTGCTGAAAGCGGTAGACGTCTGAAAAGGAGACAAGCTGGCCAGAAGATCGAGGAGTTCCATGAACTTGTTGGAAATGCCAGCCACGAATTTACCGTGACCGCGAGCACGTTGGAAAATCAAATCCCGGCGGATAGTGGCGGAGCCTTTCGTCCACCCGCTGGCGGATACTTTTGCGAACGCGAGCGAAAACTTTCGCTGGCCGTAAACGAGTCAACCAAACTTCCTGTCCGTCCGTCCATCCGTCTGTCCGACCAGCGACCCTGGCGGACCTCGCGCCAGTGAAAAAGAATACGATATTGCGTACGAATATTCGTGGAACTTCGTTTCCCTCGCCTTTTACGATCACGCCGTTTTATTGGTCGGATTCGCAGACCCCTCCCATTTACCAAGACACTGATTTCGAAGTCTCTTAAAACTAAATTCGTGAAAATCGATCGATCCGCACGGCGTTCCGCTGGAAACACCAGTGAATGGAAATATTTGAACGTGACAAATACCTCCAGAAATTTTATCATAAATTAGTCGTAAATCTACTAATTTCACAGAGGAGATTGACGGTCGAAGTATATTTCGAACTGTAGAGGATTTTCGCCTGTGCCAGTAGAACGATTCACCGATTAGTCTGACCTATTAGTTTGTAATGAGATTTAAGGCGTAATAACATATACTGCCTTTCAACTGCATCAAAATTAAAAATGGTATTTAAAAGATTGAATAGAATAAACCATTCATCATACACTTAAGACGATCTGAGACTTCAATATTGAAATTACTGCATCATTAAACTACACCTTAAAAGTTTTATCAAGTAATTATCGGTAATGATCCAATGTAATACCTACTGCATTCAGTAGAATGTGTCAATCTTGTTTCAGCCGTTTCTCCAGAAGTCAATAATTAAGTGAAGCTTCCTTGCGTGAATATGCTTCTAGAACTCGGATATTCGAAAACATGGTTATTTATATTAGTGGAATTAATCAGTCATACGTCAGACGGTTTTCTCGAAGAAGTTGTAAAAATCAATACCTGATCTCTCACCGTTAAAAGCAAAAGGACTTCCGTATCGAGCTTAGGGTTGAACAAATCGCATAAAGAGAAATTTATCGGCTTCAGTAGGATGAGTCGGCCATATATCGGACAAATACCCTCGGGAGTACCAAGACTACAATCTGTGCTCGTAACACCGTTACGTCTACACAAACGGCATCAGAGTTCCAAACTGAGGATAATCGTGGGAAAAGATGTTCGCAAGATTCAATAGAACAGATCAGTCATGTATTAGACAATTACCCCCGAGAGATCCGAGGAGAATTCAATATTTGAGTGCAATTGGTTCGTCGGGAAGGGTAAATAATCTACGGGAGCGGTGTTCTGCAGTCCGCGCGGCCGTGGAGAATGGAAGTAACCAGATTCAGTAGAACAAGTCAGTCATGTGTCAGACAATTAGTCCCGAGAGAGAGAGAGAGGGAGCCGGGGAATTCAATATTTGAACTAGACCGCGGCACGTTAGGGGTAAACTAACGTTAGCAGTGTGTGATCGCCATTCGGTAGCGAGGAACAGAATCACGGGTAGCGCGGTGGAATTTTTATGAAATCAAGGATAAGAAGGAAATTGAACGGAGAGGAGAGCAGGCAGCTTGGGGAGACTAACGCTGAAAGCAGACGGTTTTCCACGGCGGAGGCGCTATAACCGTAACAGAGCACGTGCGCCCGGTATTTCCACGCGATTCACCGGAGAATAAAGTAGACTTTAGTTGCTTTATCCCGCATTCGGTAGCGGCGATTGCGCGGCGAGATCGCGCGCCCGCGCGCACGTCCGAAAAGTGCAATTTTCGAATGCCTCTAAGGGAGGAAAAATAACGACTCAAGGTATTGGTGTTTCTTGTGCGTGACGGGGTAGCGCGGAGTAAATGTACCGTGTATATTTCCAGTAAGTACAGGGTAAGTACAAAATTATATGTCGTGACCACTTTAGCGTGATTCCGCGCCTCTGGACCGGTGGAGATCTGTTACGAAACTGGGCCGCAAGATAAGATAATTTTGGAAGATCCTGTACTTTTCCGGAATTCCCTATAATGGCTCGAGTTTTATATCCGGTAGACAGGAGGCACGCAAATTGAATCGGAACCGTTTCCCCGATAAATGGCGCGACCGAAAATTTAGGCCGACGCGCGTCCCAGTCCGGCTGCGTGCCACGTTGTCGCCGGAAGTGTTCCATATACGCCGGTAAACAGGCCGATACGTTGATTAAATTCATGGAGGAGAACCACTTTCCCGAAGGAAATCTCGGTCGACCGCCGCCCGTCCTCGTGCTTATCGACGCGAAATTCAGAAGATTATTTTCGGGGATAAACACGGTGCTCGGGGCCCGGTCGGTCAGGAAGCCGGGGCACGAACACATAATTACCGGTCTCGAAGTTATAATCAGCGGGACGATCGTTTTCGTCGTAATTTTTGTCGTGCCCCCGCGAGCCCCTCCCCTCCCGAGCAGATTAAATTAGCGGGGGCGATTGCCTGCACGACAGCTCCCCGCCTCGACCACGGATATTAGGGATATTTGCGAACGCTGGCATGATGGACCGCTGGGATATCGAGGTGCGAGGACGCCGGCTCCTAAGACCATTGGGATATATGCATATTCGAGGAATAGGGTCGACGTTGTACATATAATCGTCTGTGGGTAGATCCACAGGGCTAAGTAGAACGGATCAGCCATAGGTCAGACTGTACAACTAGGCCACGACGAGATTATCACCCTTGTTACGCTTGTTTCTTCCCGGGAAGAAAGTTTACTAGCTTGTTAAGGATCTTAAACACCGCTGGTAATTTAATCCAGTAGTTTCGGCCTGCCGGCTGACAGACTACGCTTCCACAGCCATGAAACTTACATTCATACTTGTTTTCAAGTGAGAATTAATTGTTCCCGACATTCCATACGAGCAGGGTTCAATGATCAAAATTAATTCAGTGGAGCAAGTCAACAATATATCTCCACGGTCTCAAACGATAATAGAAACTAATTTGATTACAACATTTGCAGGCAATTGCATGTCCTCGTAGTTCGGGAATATCACTTAAAATGTGTCAGTACACTTTGCAGTAGAACAAACTGTGAATAAATCATGCTATTGCCTCAACAATTTAGCTCCTAAAACCGTCACTTCGGAATCTTCAAATTTCCAGGTCAGTCGCATCAATAATACAAAATACTTCGGTGTTATGAATAAAAGCGTCGTCGACTTTCCAGTGGTACGAATCAACGTTAAATCGGACGAGAGGTCCTTGGAGTGTAAATCCTGAATTTTCCTGTTAGCCCAGGAACGGTCAGTCTAGATTGAACAGTGGTTGGAGAGCCAATTCTTTGGCGTTGAGGAATCAAGCATTCAGTATCGGTGTCAAGGATACGCGTCAGCTCCGTGCATACGTCATTGCAACAATCTAGGCGAGCATTCGGTAGCCGGATCATATATAATGCGTTCCACGGCGCGGATATACGGGACGGGGCCGGTAAACGACCGAAATCTGGACACCGATAACATACGTACACTCGCATACGCGGGCTGCATACGCATTTGCATCTGGCATCCGACGCAGGACTCGCCGCTGCAGCTCTGCTCTGCTCTGCTCTGCTCGTGGATATGCATGAGGGACAGAGGCGAAATTTTGGCCAGACTTGAGCACTCGTGAGCGTCCTACTACGTCAAGGACACGTGTACAACTGCCGGCCGGAATTGCGCCGGCAGTTTTACATCCGTTTCTCCGCCTCCTTTTTCGTCTGCCCGGCTGGAAACAGTGGATGCCAGGCAGCTTTAGAACATTTTATGACGGTACTTCGGCTCGCCTTACTTTAAACTATCAGACATTCGGATTTTACGATCGTTCCTACCATCGTATATATTACCAGAGGATCCCCTTTAACTTGATTTAAGCCGCAACAATAATTTGTCCGGTCACCAGACTCCTGCAGCCTCTCAACATTTATTTATTACCTGTCCTCCGAACAAGAGTTCCCGCGAATTTCCAACGATTCCGTGATGCACCGCTGTTCCTGAACTTTCCATTTTCCATCACATTGTATCAGGGGATTACGTCGCGCGGTTTCGCCGCCTCAGATTTAAAGTTTACAGGGATTAAGGTTCCCGGACTCAGCTGGCCGAATTTTGGTTTGAAAAACCTGGAGAAGAAAACCAACTTCCGCGCTCCCTTTCCGTCAGCGTTTCAGCTCTTCGCGATTGTCGAAATAAATAGTTGGAGGGAAGTTCTGTCGTATTTTAAATAATCTGTGATCAGTGATCATTGATCACATGTTGCCAGCGAGTCATTGGGAAACAGGAATTGACAGGTTATCTGAACAACAAGTTGTCGCGAATAATGGAAATTATATCATTGAGTAATATTAAACATATATGTTGATAAATTCCGATCCTGTTCGCGCTGAATCGAAGTGTCGACTTCCTCGAAATCGTAAAAGCGAAAAGTAAAGAAAATTACCTGGTTACTTAAAATACGACACAACTTTCCCGCCAACCTAATAACAATAATCGTTTTCTGTCGGAGTTACGACTGGCAATAAAATCTTTAAGTATATACTGACAGCACAACGATCCAATAGCAGCCGGATTGAACGTCTTGTTTACGGAGCCGCTACCGGAACTGGCAGCGTCACTTCGCCTGACGCTGCAGTTGGCTTCATCAAGGTATTTACTGACAAACTGATATCCATCATGCGTGGTCGGAGTGGCACCCGTGCGATCCCGGGAGGAGCGGCTGTCTCGTGAGTCGACCGCGAAACGACAAAATCGATGTTGGGAATGAAATAATCCGGACGCGGCGGCAGCTATCTGCGGAACCACCGGGAAAAAAAATCTCGCGATTTCCCCGCGGTGTTCGATCCGGCGAATTTATCGACATTTGCTGGTAAATCGGGCGAAATTTTCCAAGAGGATCAGACCGTGGACGGACGGTAACGTTTACAACAGGCTGGCTGAAAAATTGTAATCTTCGAAATGTTCTCCTAAATTCGTTCATTCGACGGTATTATGCAAATGAAATTTTTCGGCGCCTCTCCCTCGGTATATTGAAAATGAGGGGCGAACGGGGAGCAGATCAGCCGCAAATAGCCATTTCCGAATTTCGAGATCTGATAAATACACAGTCACCGCGTTCTATTATCCGCCGTCTGTGATTTTTTTTCCAAACGCTCGCAAAAAAAAGAACCGTGAGCGTGTGTGTGTATACTGGTGGACGGAGAACCGGAGCGCAGGATTTTATTCAATAATGGCGGGCTCTTTCGCGCTACAAGCCGAAAATTGGGAAGCAGTTGCGGACGGGAGCGATTTCGGCCAATATCGGGCTCTTCCGGATCGAGCTGGGAAATCCTTACAAATTTTTCCAACCCCGTGAAACGACTTCCCTTGTGTTTACGAACACCCGAGGTCCTACAAAAAAAAAATTCGTGCCACGTTCAGCGCCTACAATCGGTCGTTTCCCCGCTTACGCCAATAATAGACCGCGAGCCGCGCATACTCGCGAGGGTTTTTATTTATTTATCGGGCCGCACGCCAACCGTGTATTTTTGTCGAGCGTATATTTTTCCGGGTGAACTATTTATACTTTCGACGACCGGGGTCCAGTTACCTGTGATTTAAACGGTCAATTTTCATGATGCTTTAACGGGTATAACAAACAAACAAAAACTTGTATGTTCATCGTGGTACGGGTATGGAGAAGGAACGCGGGGTTATAAATTCGGGCACGTTTCGAATTAAATTCATTGTTGGCCACCATTTTTCACGGACCGGGATACACTTGTTCAGCGAAGTTGTTCCGCGCCGCAGGAACCTAATTTAGAAGTTTCCACGGTGCCCGCTGAAAACCGCCCTGAATTAAACTGCAAATCTTAAAGCGGATCGTGTCGTGAAATACCCCGAGTGTTCTCGATCAAGACACCGCCGTGGCTGCATTGCCTCCGACGAAATTAATGAGCCTTCCAGACCGCCGAATACAGGCGGCGCCGATGAAATGTCTCGGAATAAGTTAAACGGTACCGAGACCTCGATGGCTAAATAACTAACGCGCTCGGCTGACGTCCGCGTGGCCCGGGTACGAATCCAGCTATATCGAAAAATATTTTTCCATCGATTTTTAGTAATGCTTTGATGGTATTATCTTCTCCGAAGATCATCTTCCATCGGGAAAAAGCTCCGGAAAAAATGGAAAATTTGTAAAACACTGAAAAATCCATCAGGAAAAATTGCGAGGCTTATAGCTGGCCCAGGAAAATAGAATTTGGAAAGGAAAAATGATAAACGAATACGTGTAAAAGCATTCAGGAAAAGCTGTCTAGTGATAACAAGAAAATGGAAAATATCTGAAGAAAATGGTTCAAAGGAGAATGCAAGAAAATCATGAGAAGTTAATTATCTAGGAAAACGTGCTGAAGAAGATTCGAAGACGGAAAACGCAAGTAGGAAATCAATCAGGGAAACTCAACACGGTTTAATCGCCCCAAGAAGGAAGATTAAAGCTTCATGCCAACTTGAGTACGCGTCCTAGAAGCGCCTTGCAAACGCAACGCAAACGTTTCGGTTGTTTGTGAAGGATTAGCGCGGTGTCCCCGAGAGGATCTCAGGACACAATAGCAATTAAACACCGCTTGTATTCGCACCTTAAGAATACAGATGTGGGCCACGTTAATTAGACGACTGGAGATTTCCTGTGTTCACTCGTTTGATCGATACTGTCCTCAATCCTCCGCTGGAAACACCGTAATGCGACTGGGTTTCAGCTGCATTGCTGGATTAAGTACTAATTCTAACTTAAGAAAGTATTTTTATTTTAGTGATAAATGTCTAATTTGAAATTTGAAACTGGATTATATTCATTCCTCTGGCGGATATATTATTCAAGATGATCGAATCCCGTTTGTGGTGCAAATTATGTATAACAGAGCCCGAGTGGCATTGTGAAAGGAACCGTGTGCTGTAGATTATTGTAATTGAACTGCGGAATGGTGATATTAGGAAGCAGCGTACCGCCAGCTTCTCTATAGGGATATCGAAGCATAAGGATATTAGGACGTAAGACCATTGGGATATATGGATATTCGGAAATAGGGTCATTGGTGTATATATGATCATCCGGGGGGAGAGCCTGGAATCTCAGTAGAATAAGACAGGGATATATCAGACATTCTACTTCGGAAACTCGGAAAATTTAACGCTCCAAGTTTACACTTCAATTGGAAACTGGGAACCTTGTAGACATACCTTTATTTAATTCAGTAGATACAATCAACCACAAGTCTTCATGCCCAAACGTTGTTAACTGATCACAAGTTAATTCATGTTTGCACTTGCATTATCAATTTCAATTTATGAAACCTAGGGCAGAATAGAATATTTCAAAACCATTGTGCATTCGGTGATTGCTATACAGTTTATCATATTAAAAAAATTTTTAATGTATAAATATATTATGTATAAATAAAGTTTATTGAAATTTATTTAGATTGTTTTATTTCCACATTCAATTACGAAATAATAGCCGGTAATATGAGATAGCCTCTGTGTAAAATTTCCGGTCAACAATGTGTTAAGATATTGTGTGGGCGCAGAGAATGGCAGAAACGAGTTTAATGCCTGCATTACCAGGGAATCGGGGTAAGAAGGCTCAGGTGATCATCGGAAGGGGAGTTTGTCAAATTCAGTAGAATGAGTCGAGCATATATCAAACCTCTCTGCTGGAGAGAGGCGACAATTCAGCGTCTTAGGTCTATTGCCTCTTAAGCATGCAGAAGTAGGGATATAGGGCTGGGGATGATGATCGAAAGGGACGCTTAAGTAGTTCAGTGGAACGAGTCAGGCATAGTTCGGCCGTTCGCTATCGGGTAGCTGGAAAATTTAGAGGGCCTGTGTCGCTGCACCTCAATAATGCAAAAACGGGATATGAAGACGCATTCGGACCATAAACATAACTTTCGCCTTCCGGGTAGCTGCCGGTCTTGGGTCGGACATCGCGCATGAAGGAAAATCTCATCTTCCGGCGAATCTTTAAAAATGTATCGAGCAAAGGTGGGCTGTTCCAGCCATAAATAAAACATGCCGCATAACACGAAATCGATGGATACGAGCCGAACGGATCGGAAGTTCACTGTGCCTGCGCATCGATAAAACAACAATGCTGTAAATATTTATCGTTTGCGACCGGCAAATAAATACCGGCAAGGACCGTTTCGTATCCAATAATCCCAAAATATTGATTAAACCGCGAAACGCGTCAATGTTCCGCGATAACAATACCGAATTAATGACTCATAATCAGCGAACCGCGCCGAGCTAATTAGCAAAAAACTTTCCGTACACATCTATGCGTTACGGGCGACGGAATAACGAGTATCGCGTTACCGTTCCCCAACCGGGAATTCGCCCGAAATCATCGGAAACGGTAACTGCTTCGCCGGATTCAAGTGTTCTTCGAATCTCTGCGGACACATGAAATTAAGCGCGAAGAAATTAAATGAAATTGCGGCGGAACGAATTTCAGTTAGTATTAAGAATATTAGGATTGTTAATTGTCCGCAGATATTGTACGGTAAATTGTTTCTGTTTCAAGAGAAAGACAGGTGCCGTTTGAAAGGTGATCTTCGCAGGCGAAAAAATATTTTCTCTACCGTGATGTTTCGCGCCTTGAGGAATGAGCGGCCCCGCGGATAATCGATATAAGCCATGGGATTATTAGAGGGTTTCCAGCTCGCATTCACGTACCGTGAATAGCGATGCAAGCAGCTGTTTGATGCTGATCCCGGTGCGGTGTATTTCCCGCTTTCAGCTTGTTTTTCGCGTGCATTTCAGAACGGTGAGCTTTGAACCTCGGGAGCTGCAAAGCAACGCAGGCCACCGACGCCGTTGCAAACGAACGCCGACGTCGACGAGAGCGAACCTTTCCATTTCGACTTTTACGAACGAACCGCGCGTTCAATGCGCTAATATCGCGCTCGAGATGTATTTAAAGAACAATGGTCAGAGACCATACTTTTCGGTACAACCGGCGGAATGAATCAACCGGTCCATTCACACCTGGAAGGTCTGGCTTGGAAACCACCATTCACGAACCACCGAAAGCTAAGTTTCGGTTGGGACCGGCTAGACTTTGAACCTTCATTTCAATTTTCCTGGTAAACGCTGATAATAGACACAATAGGCAGCGAAACGCAGAGTTGATTATTCAAGTGGGCTTGCTAAATCGACTTCGAAAAGTTCATGTATTTCAGGTTCGTCTCTGTGCTATCAGATCGGAAACAGCCTGTAGTCCTCAATCCTTGCGGATCCCCATTAATTGTGTCGTCGCGCGCATGCAGACGAGCGCCCCGACGCGACGCGACCATGTTGGCCATTTGTCACCGGGCGATCATCGAGCTCGTCGAAATCAAGGCGTCAAACCGCGATCCTTCTTCTGCCTCGCGACGGAAGCCTGGCAAAACGAGCGCGTCCGCTCGCAAATCGCCGGGATTTATGGTCCCTACAGCTCGCGCGTGTTCCCGACAAAACTGCTGTGCTGTGCTCCACCGGAAAGGTTTTTTGTTTCACCCTTTTTTTCCGGTCGCTATCGAGAAGGATCTGTTGCAGTGGCGGAGAGTCAGAATTGTTTGACCTACGCGTTTTTAATCGTGCTGATTAAAGTTATACGTCTGGTTTTGAATTTATTTCTACGCTACTTTCTACGCTACGTTTCCGGTTGCACCAGTCGGAAGCACCTTCTATATCGCTGGTCGAATGGGAATGCAGGAATCGGCGGGTTCTCGGGACGGCTACGCGCGACGGCCTTGATTTACGGCCGCGGAATCCGAGGAAAGGAGGATTCCAGGGTCCGACGTGTTTACACGGACCCTTCTGTTTCAAATCTGCCGCGAGAAATACCGTGGATTAGAGCGGACCGACAAGACTCACGGCCTGATTTAGGTACAACGAGCTTTATTGCCCGCTCACGACCGTCCCATTCGACTCCCCGCCACACCCACCCTTAATTGCACCCGGCTAACGACGAGAAGATGAATCTTCGTCCTCCTGGAATTTTCTGATTTTAACGACTACTGGACCCGGCTTCCCGGTTTACGCCGGATTTGAAAGTCGTTCGCCAGTTATTAAAACTATCCTGGATATTATTATCGTTATTGTTTTAACGAGTGTGCATAACACCGTTATATTGGTCCGATATCAATTTATAGAGCCATTCCTACAGAAATGAGCCATTCGGCCGATAAGAAAGTGATTAGTGGTTGTTTAATGGTTTCATAGAGAAGCATTCAGTGTGAATTGAATTTGTATTACTCCGACATTGGCCGAATAAATCTTATGATTTTATCATGGACCTAAGAATAGGGTAATAGATAGGATGAGAAGAATAGGGTGAGAACCGCAATATGTCGCACGGCTTTCCTTCCATTGTCATTTCAGAATTAAGTCGACAGCGAGGACTGACATTGTCCACGTAATTGTCCATTGACTCATTAAAGTTTAAGTCGCCCCACAAATCGCAGCAATGAGAAACAAGTGGACTTTGCTCTGTAAGCCGGCGGTCTGACCATATACCGGCTCGTTCTACTTACGAGGATTACTTCTAATCCTCGGATAAAAGTGCTTATAGCCACAGGGTTTTTCTTTCCATTCAGCATAGCTAACAATACTCTTAACGAGTTCAACTATCAAAATTGGATTCTTGGTTCTAAGTTTCAATAGTGAGCGACACATCTTCAAATACGAGTATTTCTAACTTTCAATTACTGCACCAAACTTTCTTCATAATTGGTTACATGGAACTTTACATCGCTCCAACGTGAATACATTTTTATTCAATGAATGATCGACACCTTCGTTTATGCTTGAAACACTAAATTTCAAGGTTTGCAGATCTTTAAAGAGAATGAGTTGTCCAGGTGTCTCGCTCCTGACATTCCGCGAAGGGTCCGGCTATCTGTGGAACGTCCAGCGAATGAAAGAACAATGACTGTGACAACAATCGATAAGATTGGAAGTGCCCATTTGTTGGGCACGGTCGCGGGGATCGACGTTTTGACGGATGCAGCTGAAATATTCACGTTAATCGGCGGTAAACGGAAATTGGAACGATAAAAGCGGCCGGTGCGTGCGGCCGATACGAGGCCGTCGCGCCGACCTTTCGTCCATAATTACGACGCGAATGATTCACGATTCTTTCGTGCGACAGTAAAATAACACGTTCAGGTGGCAGTTGTCTCGTCGAGCCGGTCGTACGGCACGCTGGGAATGGGATTCCGGCCTCGGTTTCGATCGCGGGCCGTCGTGATTCCCGCATAAAAATCCTGTTACCGGTACGTTTTATCGTTCTCTACCGGGGTGATGGCCGGGGGAGAGGGGAGGCTTCAAATTTAATGCGAGGGTCGTGCCACGGCGACGTCACGACCGCGTACTCGCAAACTCGATCGTCAATAACTTAGGAGAATTTTATAGGCTACTCGGCCGATGCTTATTTTAGACGAAACCAGATGGCGAGAGAATACTCAAATCTCCGGGATATTTGTTCGCTCCTCGGCTCCACCGAGATATTATTCGAGCCCTGCTCACGCGTAAACGAGCGGAAACCGAGCCGAAGGAATTTAAATATCCTTCTGCTACCGCCTGCTGTCTGATTTATTAGCCTACTTCCTGCGAATCGTACGATTTTTATATGGAAATCGTCCGTCCGCGAAACTGTGCACGCGTTCTGTCAACAAATTACATGCTTCTTCGTCTTTTAACTTTCAATTACACGCATGTAGTATTTACTATCTTAAGACTTCAAATTTAGTGCCTCGTTTAGCAAATATTTATTTTGCATTAAAGTAGTTACTTCATTGAGTAAAAATTTATTTATGTTGGAGCGACGTAAAGTTCCATGTAACCAGTTACGTAGAATGTTACGTAAAAATCGCTTTTTTCCCGCGGGATGGACTTGTTCAAGCCCCCTGCAGAATCGAGGTACATTCAATCAGAATTTCTACCACTGTTCTTAATTAAAATAATTTACACACGCGCATTAATAAATTCAATCCCCATCTATCTCGCGCAATTTCATCCAAACTGACTTTTAATTATATTTCCCGTTGCAGGGGCGTGTAGAAATTTATGTAATGGCACCGAATGTTGCGTATCGAGGTCCGGGCGCAGATAAGTATTCCCTGTTAATTGGATGTCAACTTTGTTGCATTGTAATTGAAGAATGATTAATGGAATATTTATCTGTACGGTGCCCGCAGCGAATTTATAAGTATGATCAACTTAAAATGCGAAACGTTAATGTACTGCTGCGCGGTCTTTTATTATATTCGAATATTTCCGAAAATATAGGGGACAGTCATCATCAATTGTAATTGTTGAAAATTAATATTCAAGAATCTGATCCCGGAATACAATTCTGCAGTATAATCGACATATTTCAATTAAATAAATATAGTAATTTTTATTTCGATAACAAGTCATTTCTCCCACGGCCAAAAAATTTGTCTAGCTTCTCTGGAGGTCCAGCGAGCTTTCCGAAAAATTTCAACCAGCAAGCGCAGCGTCGCATCTGAAAATTCCGTCGCATTTGTCAGCCGTTCGAGCTTGAAGACAGGTGCTTAAAACGCAGTTCGTGCAGCTGTTGAGCGAATAAATCGTCGGTGAGCATTCGGGAGCGTCTCATCAGCGTTGGAATGGTCCCGCGAAAAGGCAGGTGATCGTTTAAACGCGACTCCCTCTAATTCCGAGGGCAATCGTCCGTTACGATTGAGTTTGATGGCGGTGTTTAAGGGCGGCGATCGAGCGATAGCTGGCTTGTGGGCGAATGTAAGACGAGAACAGGGTGTTAGGGCACGGGCTCAGCAACAGTTTAGACGATCCTCTTGATCGATACGATCCGTCAGCTCTTCCGAGGAGGCGGTTTCAGCTAGCCGGGCGCAAAAGTTACGTTCGGCCTCGTGGAAAAGCGCTAAGGAGCCTGCGGAATAACAAAGAGGCTGAGTGACAAGAGGCAGACAGGCAAATATCCCTTCGCGAGAGACTTCAAAGTAATGGGAATTGCGGGTAGAACGAAGCCGGTGCGCGAGACAGCCTGGTTTCTATTGTACGACTTCCCGCTCTCTATCCGCCTCGTCGCTTCACCTTTGCGAGCCCCGGCTAATTTGATGGAGACATAATCGAGGCGGGGTATGAGAGGCAGCCACTCCGATCTACGGAGTTGTAGCCAGCGTCTTTGTCGAGGAGATGTTGTTATCGACGTCGAGGACGGATCACTCCTCCCGGCGAAAGTCGGCGGATGCTCTCAGACGCAATGTGTACTCCCGAAATTCGCTAGGTTTGATTTAACCCTTTGCGAGCCGCTCGATCTGCTCGCGATTCACTGCTTTTGGCTGCGTTCACGTCTCTCGTTCCATGTAAACTGCAGATCTTTATGAGAAATAGAAATTCTCTGCATTTGTTTAATGAAATTTTAGGGTGATATAGAACTCGAAAAAATATTTGACACGTATTTTTTTATAACCGCCGATATTTATGCTAAGGGGGTGGAAATAATCCTGAAGTTGGAGTGAAACATCCATTTGATTGAATATCTCCGAAACTATTAGGCCTAGACGAAAATTTCAAAATCCAATTTGTTTGTCTTTGAATGTATTAAGAATTAACTTTTTTTGCGAAAGTATTTTAGTTCTGCAGTTATAATAATCATATTTTTTAAATTTTTAGTACCTCGTTATGTTTGGTCAAATTTATGTAAATGTATGCTGCCCAAATGTTTGTAATAAATCTTCTGTATTGATGTGAGGTACTTTTTTTGTATATTCTGGTTTCTCACACGAGGGTTACTAGGTTCTGAGTCAGCAGGGAGAATGTACGTTGATCTTATTGTAGCTACGTGACCAAAATTCGAACGTGAAAATATTATTAAACCGGACATCTGCCTGTCACAACTTTGACCCCGATAAATTCATAGGTAAAACCACGGTCGTAAACTACCCTTACGTTATCCTATTCCTCAAACCTTTTCACCCCGGAGAGGATTCCATTTCACATCGTCCTCCACTTACTTCTGCCCTCCTTTTTCGAAATACCTTCGTCTTATGAAAAATAATGTTCGACGCGGTTGCTACAAGTATTACAAGTAGGGGTGTCCAAATTTTCGGAAGAAATCGTTTTTTCTGAAGGAACTAAAATTTTTACAATACTATTTAAATTACAGTTCAATTTTAGAAGTGAAATAAAATTCAATTGTTTTGTAATATAATAGCGAAAGCTCCTACAGAAAATTGTTTGCTAGGTTCAGCACACAGGCGCTGCGTACGATTCCACTGTAGCAAACAAATACTGTTCATTATTTGACGCGTTAATTAAAAAGTTTTTCCGGATACCGTCTCCGAAACATAAATTAAAAAGTCTGTCTATCAATAATCAATTTTCTCGCATGAAGCTGTGCGTATGCTACTCATGATTTCCGTATTCCGCGTGTGGGAAGTCCAATTAATTTCGTGCAGCTTGTTAGTCATACTAGCAGCGCATTGCTTAATATTCAAAAAGTCATTATCCCTCCTATTTTCCATTTTTTAATTGGTTCTTGCTCCGCAAAATTTTTCAAAAATAAAACAGAATGGATACTCTTTATACGTCATTATAAAATCAATTTTCTTATTTCTTTTCAAAATTCTAATGGTAATATGCAGCTGAATAAATGTCCACAAAAGCATATTAAAAAATAATATAGTACATAATCAAATAAATCAATTCACTCTACAGTTTCTCTGAATAGAAAATATAAAATCTTGAACGTGCAAATGTAAATCACAAGTAATTCCTCAGCACAAAACAGAATCAGAAATCGCATCCATCGAAACAAGTAAAACGAAAAATCAGCTCAGAAATAATCCGTGACCGGCACCGGCGCGTATCGTTCGATGATCGATCGATTAATCCCTGATCCGTGTATCGGTGTCGTGCAATCAAGGAGTCGCTGGCTGGTCCAGTAGATTCGTCCGGGTGGGATCAGACACCACTAATCCCGTGGAAAAAAGAAATTCCGGTCGAGAGTTGCCGCTTTCCTCGTGAAACCGAGCGTTGTTTCGGCGTAACAAGGGTAAGAAGGAGAAGCTCCCAGAACAGAAAATCCCTAGGAAAATCCTCTCAACGGAAGTAGAATCCCCGGTGAGGCAGGGCGCGAGGAAGGTGGTGAGGGACGAGAAGGGGCGAGAGAGCGAGTTGCCGGGGGGGATGCAGCCAGGGGGAGAGGGAGGGTGCCTCGACGCGAGCAGATCGAAGCTCGAACTTTTCTCCAGCGGGCTGGAAACGCGTGACTGCAACGTATCCCGGCCCCGTGAAAGAAGACCAGGGTTTGTAAGAGAGAGAGAGAGAAAGAGGGGGTGTGAGCGACGAGGGAAAGGGTTGCTCTTGCCATGCAGTCAGCCATCCACCCCGCCATCCAGCCGGTCGGCCAACCACGCAGTAGGGAGAGTCAGCGACGAGTCAGACGGCCGAGCGAGCGGCAGTCTAGCGTGGGCGCACGTCGCGGCACCACGTGCATCGGTGATCGTGGATCTGACCGTGGTTTGAGGTACATGTCAGCTCGTGATCGACGGGCTGGATCGCTCGTATAAAAAACCCCAAGATCATATTTTTTAATTTTTCTTTTTTGTTGGTTCAAAGTGACCGGTGATCAGTGATAAATCTCGATCCAGGAAGCATTGTGCGACACCCGAAGCCTTGGATCAACCTAAAGGAGGTAAAACCTGACACTACAGGATCCATAGGATATAGTGACCGCTCTATGACGAATTACCGTCTTCGCGGAACCGCGAGAAACGTGATCGATCGCTCGACACGTGCCGTGTGGGGCATCGCGCGTGAATTATGCAGCCGCGTGAATACAGTTCGCCACTTTCCTAGAGGCAAAGGAGAATCGAGGTGAAGGCCGATGCACACGGCCTAGGTCCACGCTGCAAACCCCGCGTTGCTGCTCCCTCGGTTCCTCTCTTTCGTCGTGAACAGTGCAATGAATTTTGTGAGATTATTTTGGGAGGTTCATTAAGAGTTGTAGCATACATGGATTGTTTATTTGTGCCGCGATTTTCACTTTTTCCAGTGATGGAAGAATAGGTCGTGATAGATGTGTCCGTGATGCTGTTACGTGGTCGTCTCTTTCTTTTCTTGGTTTCCCTGGGAAAGTATCCGACCGACGACAAACGGTCTTCTTGTGCACACCATCGGACCCTCTATTTTCTCAGCGCCCAGTCGCCCGTGGGGAAGTTTCGGTGGATTTGTGCTTCGTGCTGGCAAGTACGGGTCAATGAATCGGCGCACCATTCGGAAATGTTTTATCGAGTTCATTGATATATCGGTGAGAGAGTCTTTCTGTTTCCGGGAGAGATTAGTTGGGATTGATGTATGGAGCTTGCAGAGTGCAACGTGCCGTGATTTAAACTATATCAAGATTTGTCGGAGGTGTACAATATTTGATAAGCTTCTTACACGTCTGTCGCGAAAATAATTCATACATCTCGGATTTGTTACTTTTTTTAGACGACTTCGATATTTGATAAACTTTTTACACGTCTGTCGAGAAAAAAATATTCATACTTCTCGGATTTGTTACTTTTTTTAGACGACTTCGATATTCAGAGGAATTCAAAAGTGCATTCATGATTGACTTCCTGCATATATTACCACGCTACACGTGCATCAAAATTGTTAAAAAAAATTGCAGGAAAGACTGTGCCTCTAAATGTATCACCTGCACCGCTCACTGTAATAGAATATGTAATAATCTAAAACCCCGGCGCTATTTCCGCAGTACAAACTTCAAGACTTCAAAGACTTTGCCAATGACTCATTCTGCTACCTTATAGCTGCCTGCATATTTTACGACAGTCTCACTACATTCGCATCAAAATTGTTAGAGATGTAGTAATTGTCTGTAACCCTTACTGCAGCGAAAGTGATTTTTAATAATTTAGAACTGCGGTGCTATTTCCGTGCCACAAACTTCGAAACATCAAAGACCAATGGTTGACTCGTACCACTAGCTGCCCGATTTTTCGCTATTCAGCCATTTAAAATGACTGAAGCCAGCGTTCTACCATTGTGCTTGCAAGTTCTTGAATTCAAAGTTTCCTGACTCGAGCCCCTATCTCCAGCGAGTCTTATACCATCGTGGACGAGGACGTCCGTGTTGGCCCCCAATCTCGAGAACACGGAACAAAAGTGGCTTCGACGATTCCGTTCGGTCTTCTGACAGTTTCATGCGGTTTCGAGCATAGCTGGGGGACAGACATGGCCGGTGGGGTCGCGTGATGCCAGTTTATTACACGTAACGTAGGAAATAAAAATATTCCGTGCGGTTCGCCGAGTCCATTACACTTTCAACAGTGACACAGTTTCTTGGCCGTATTTTTCAAGGGACCTCGTCTTCCCTCCCCTGCTCTCCCCCGATGGGACAAGTCTCCCCTAATGTTCGCGGATCGTGGAAAGCCGTTCGTTTTTCGAATTATTTCGATGCCTGGCACGCGGTGACTGCGAGCATGCCGGCTCCGGCCGCACGCGAGAACGCAATTCCACGACGGAGCTTTCTTCTGCGTGCTCCCTCTTCGACGAATCGAAACCGTTATCGATTGCCTCCCTCTCTCTCTCGCGACTTCTCGACAGTCGGATTAGACCTGGCGAGCTGGTAATAGCAGAGCGAAAGCAGATTAAACAGACCGCCTCGAAAAGAAAATAGTCGCCCTTTAATGAGATTTAATGGACTGTGAAAAATTTTTACGTAGGTGTTTCGCGTGGGTTGTACCGTGTAATGTACTCGTACGGATTACTTACAAAAGCTCGCCGCTTAATCGCCTTCCGGTCCGTCGTACGCCGAAGCAAAAATTTCAAATTACCGATTAACAAGACTGGATAATGTTGTTCGACAATGGTGGAAGGGAAATCTCCCTCGACCGGCTTTTCGCGTTTCGTTTCGACCGACGAGTTTCCCTAAAGCTCGGTCGAATAATATTTTCCTTCCCTGTTAACCGAGAACCACCGCCGCCGTAGCGCCAGTTTCGTTGTTTCACTCGGTGATGTAATTATCGAAACGAGCACGCGAATTTTCCCTCGAGGTATTTAATATTTGAACAGCGGGAACCAGCCCTTTGAGGAGTGCAGCCAGCCTTGAGCTTTCCTTGAAAAATTTAATCACCGACGCAACCTTCGGGAAAAACTTTCGAACCCATCCGAACATAAATGAAACATCTTTATAACAATATCGGCCGGCGGATCGTACAATGTTCCTCTGCTCTTTGACGGAAAGTAACGGGGGTAATATATCCTTCAAACTGAATAATTCCCAGCAACAAAGCGAGCCCCGTAGCCGGTCGGAAAACTGTGCTCAAAGTCTGCCCAGAAAGAAAGTGCCTTTCAAGCTGTACAAAGAAATCGACCGCGCAGCGGTTTCTATACTCGGTCTAAATTATTTTTGTTCTAAAGAAATCGTTCCTCCCCGGGGAACAATCGCGATGCAAGCACAATGCTAAAATCACCGACCGCCGCGCAGGTATATGCGCTTTAATAGGATTCGGTCTGTGTCTGACCATTGTCTGTCGTTCCCACTTAGACCTTTCTCTTGTACGAAATCGTAGACAATCGTCGAAATTCTTAATTTCTCATTTAACCATTCACGTACAAAGAGTAAAGCTACAGGTTTTGATACGATTATGTGTCTGACCACGGTACACTGTTTCTATTTGCACCGAGTTTCCACACAAAATGGCATTCGCAACTTCTTACACAATTACAGTGATAGAAAGCAAGCAAACAAAATACAGTAACGTTTCTACTAGCGCCCTCATTTCACAGAAAAATTAAAGCACCATTACAACGGTGACATTCGCGAGTTTCTGCGCAGTGACAATGGTGGCAGA
The DNA here is from genome assembly GCA_028455795.1 of Lasioglossum marginatum. Classification (NCBI taxonomy): domain Eukaryota; kingdom Metazoa; phylum Arthropoda; class Insecta; order Hymenoptera; family Halictidae; genus Lasioglossum; species Lasioglossum marginatum. The sequence continues at coordinate 12,487,045 of CM052245.1, read as the reverse complement.
TAAGCGTAAATATTTTTTAATGCTATTTAACAATGTGTCCGAGCGTGGCGCACCGTTTCCACTCGGTCGTGGACTCTACGGAAAAATTAAACCATCATTAAAACGGTGACGTTCGCGAGTTCCAGTCCCGTTACAATGCCGGCAGATAAACGTAAATATTTTTTAATACGATTCGGTAACGCGTCCGACCGTGGCGTACAGTTTCCACTGTACCCGGTGAACGCAGCCGGCATGCCAGCGCGATATCCACTTATCGCGCGAAATTATTCCAGAGACAAACGCATTCAACTGGTATTCGGTCGTAACCGCCGCGCCGCGGAATCGTCGACTGCAATTCCCCTTGGCAAACGCGGCTCCGTAGAAAAGAAAGTTTCATTGCACTCTTTTCATTCGGTTTTTTGCTGGGCCGCCTAGCAGCAGCGGCATCATCTTCTTTGTGCGGCTCGCGCGTTTCAAGCACCGGTGTACGTGTGCGACACAGACCCGGGCCAAACGACTCGTGAAAACCGACAAAACATTTCCACGATGATAATTCCGGCGTCCGGGTCCCGGTTAATTCATAGAAACCGGGCCGAACACCGGACCGTTATCGACCGAAGAACTCGCCTCGCTCAGAAGAATGTTCCTGAACGTCATTAATTATTAGGTAGAGGCACCTAACTTGGTCATCTCGAATAATGACGGTACAATTAACGGTACAATTTATGAAAATGTTGAAACATGGAATTTAATACTAAACCTACCGAGCCTTAAAAGTAACTGGTACATGTTCCCTTATAAAAATGACAAGATTGATTTTATTTAGACTTTGTGCGGCTCCTATTATAATTCGTGCTCTATTAAAGATATTTATACAATCAATTTTTATAAAATCATTTTTATGTCTAGAGAAAACCTTCTCTAGTCCCGAACAGCTATGCTTAAGTGCATTGGTCCCTTATCGCCGTATGTTTATAAATGGACGCGTGAAATATTTAACTCTCTCTCTGTCTGCGACAGGGAAAGAGGCCGAACTGTTGCGGAGAGTTGCTGGGTAAAACTCCCGTGCAACTCGGTCCTCTGTCAACGACAAATTTATCCGTGTCGTTGCCGCGCGAAATCGCATATTCGCGGAACACCGACGAGTACTGACAGCTACTCGAACTTTTGATGAATTTTCGAATGGTACAACGCTCGCGATTCCCGCGCACACGATCCCCCGCTCGCCTAAAAGAAGGCCCATTAATTGGCTATCAAAAACCGCTGGATCGCCAATTTCATTCCGGCGAACACGGTTCGTCTGTTTTAGAGTCGCTCCTCTCGCCCGGAATTGCGCGGCCCGTTTAATACGCAGGATCTTCGGGGAACACGAATTTCTCGCGGTATCGCCCTCTGCAATAACTATAAATTCCCGGTCCCATTGCTCGCTCCTCTACCTGGCTTCCCGTTTATAGGACATCGAATTGTCGCGACATTTTCCTACGGAACTTTATAACGTTCGCCAAATTAGTTGCCCGCTCGAGGAGCATCTGGCAACTTAAACTAAACAGATCTTGACACGGCAATATTTTCTAATATTTGTTACGTAGATTTGTGAACTACCTATTTGGTGTTCTATGGTTGCATTAGCGAATCCAGATCCACTTTTAACTGGAAAACCATTTCGGTACAGATTATGCGTCGTTCAAATCCGATAGCAGGCTGTTAGAGGCAGATCCGAGGCAATCTCTATGAAATAATATTCGAGGTGAGCCAATAACAGAGGAGGAATCACGTCGAGGAACGTAGGGAGGGAAATGGAGAGCGCACGGAAGCGGCAAAGGAATTTAGCAGCGAGATTATATAACCAGATCAAATGCTACGAGTCCCGACGGAGCCACTCGAGCTCAGATTTGCTTCGGTATCGTGAGCATAGAAGCGCGAAACAGTGGCTTTGTCATGTGTATACACTGGCCACCGGGTAACGGGACCACCCCTTTCACGGTTAATTGGAAAACCAACCCTTTGACAGGGACAGAAGCCAAGGGGGATGGAAAAAGGAGCAGTCAGTGGGACAGTGGCGATTCGTCTGGCTGCGTTTCCAGACTGGGAAAAGAATGGACTACGGACATGTCTGTATCGTCGGTCTTCCATTGACAAATCACAATCACGGGGACAATCAGAGCGGTTCCAGTAACCGGACTGTAGAAAGGCTATCCTCGATGAAAAGCCATTCTCTCCACCATTTTCAAAGACATCATCTTAGTCCTAAAATCTGGAAGAAAATTCGTAATCGAGTAAGAAATTGTCGGGTTGTGTTCTTTATCACTAAACAGCGGATTTTATGCATTTGTGACAAAAATGAGTAGGTGCAATTTAAAACGATGAAAACATCAGAGAATTAAAGAATACAAAATTTAAAAATACAAGAATTCAGAAAGAAAGGAAATTTTTATTTTGCACAAGGATCCGCTGTCTATTTACCACGTTGGGCTATTCATCGAATTACTCGTGTCCCGGAAATCATCCAATCCACCCTCAACGAATATTTCACAGACACTAACAACGGTTTCGGTACAGAGTTGTTCTGCAAAAGTAAGTTATCCCCTTGAAGACTGACGGGACAATATATTCCGAGTAAACTCTTGGAAAGACTGCTGGAATATTTGGTGCAACTTTGTTGTGGAACTAACGGGAGTGTATACACTGTGAAAATACTTATTGCATCGTCCCGGAAGCGCATGGCACGTGCATATTTACAACGTTGTCATTTTTGTGCTGCAGACATTTTCGTTTCGGATCTGCAATTACAAATTTATTCCTGGCAAGTAGAAACACTATTTCTAAAGGGATGAAGTTATGTTTCGCACCCTCTCTGACAATTTCAGAAACTCTGTCGATAAATTCCGGTCCCAGCAACATCTAATCGACAGGGACACGGAATAAGTACACGGTCAGCGGCCCCACGACACAGAATAGGGGAAAGACGACGAGCCAGAGGGTTGCTGGGAAGAACGGTGTACAGAAAAGAGTGGAGAAGGGTCGAATACAAATAATCCTGGACGAGCATCGATTGTCAATTTAAATGATAATCCCGCGAAGGAGCCGGCCTTGTTCCTAACGCCCATCTCTGCTCGATTTCGATGATAATGCTGCCGGTTTCACCGGCCTTTTCCTCGATTTCTTCGACGACGCCGCTCGTGTTGTAACGCCGAGCGAGCAGGCACAGTCTCGACTTCAAACAAATCGATTCAGCCAGATGGAACGATTGTATCCGAATGGAATAGTACGCGATGCTCTTCGGAACTGCTTCTCGTTTGTCTCAACTCCGCGGAACTGGTTTCTCAATTTTTATACGATCTCATATAATTTCAGTGATCGTGGCCCCTGTATGGTCAGACATGAATAATTTATTCGTTTCAATTTGCAGCGAATTTAACACTAGGTTTACGGAGGTCTAGAAATAACAATTTCACATTATTTTATAAACATAACAAGAATATGTCAATCCAAATTTTTGGCCATTTTTCTAATAGTATATACCCCAAGAAATAAATTTGGTAAATAATTCCTCAGGGAAGCATCTTTACAATCTTTTTGACGGAACCCGTAAACCTAGTAGAAAAATGAATTTCCCAAATTTTATTTCAAGCGTACCGCAAGAATGAAAAATCAGAAACAATTTTTCCGCGTCAGCCAACTGGAACGTTAAATAACTCGCCGCATCATTCGATTCCGGAGAGAATCGATTTGGCCATTTCTCAAGCAGTTTGCGTCCAGCTCTCGAGGTCAGTGGATCGTTCGCGGTGGCATTCGAGTCCGAAATCGCAGTTAATCGATTACCGATTTTTCGCCGGTGAACAATCGTTCGAAAATGGTCCACGCAATGGTGGCCGTTCGCGGCAGAAAAGCCGGCGAGAATATAGGAAATCTATATCTGGTTAAGGGGGAATCGCCGCAAACCGCTCGCTACTCGATCTCAGGCTCGTTGAATGGATCATCGGCGTTTCTTTTCCTTTTTTCTCGGCCCTTCTTATCGATTTTCGACTCTCGCCGGTGCGAAACGCTCGATCCTAAAGCCTCATTACGCGGAACGAGTCCGATGACGTCTGAAATTTTACACCGGCTCGCTAATGAGGATACAGGGTAGTTCGAGGGTTGTTTATCAGTCGATCCGCGGTGGATCGGAATCAATGGAGGCTGGCTTATGGCCGTTCAGTGCCTTTCGAATTCGATTAAATTCCTTTCACCCTTACGATTTCAAGAAAGTCGAGTTTTCTTGGAAATTGGTTCCCGATTCGTAATTTGTGTAAATACTTCAACTCGGACAAAATCGGAAAGTTTAATTATGCTTCTTTCATGAAATATTAAGTTGGAGGAAAAGCTCTGTCGCCTTTTAAAGAAAATATAAGTCCATTATTTGTAACAACTTGTTGCCATCTTTAAGTTTTCCAATGATTCACAAAATTACTAAATACTAGTCTGAAACCACAGACAAACACTGCTGTGTTCCAGCGAGTAGGGGAGGATAGTAGAAATTTTCAATTACGCGACCTCAAAGACCCCTAATTACTGTTTCTCGGAAACGCAGCTTCCGACCGCGGTTCCGCGGTGGATTCTTTTGAAAGCCGTGTTGGACTGAAAAGTTATATGAATATTCAAATGTTTGCGCTTCTTTTGATAAGCGGAAATGAGCACCGAACGCGTAGTTTTCCGGTTCCGTGTGATCGCGGGAGAGTTAAGTGGAACAACCTGATGTGTAACCATTTAACAAACTAATTCCGCGACTCGATTCCGTCATAAAAATCTTTGAAAAAAATTCACGGGGAAAGTGTGCGGATGACAAAGTGGATGAAAAGTTTCTCCAATAGCCATGGGGGTTCGTTGAATTCAGGAAATTTCCTGTCCGCAGACATCAAGGTCTAGCCATGATTATTCCATGGAAAATGTGGCTTTTGGCAGCGACCTTCGGGTTCTTTTAAAATCTGACAAGTTCCGCTGCTCGACGGGGGATGGGTCGGGGAAATTCCCAGGGCTTCAAGGTCGTTTCCCCTTTGAACAGGGAAAAGGGGGAGAGGCATCAATGCGGGTGACGCTGTCGGTGGAGTGGTTGGAAAGTTGGCCAGAGGGTTGGTTGGTTCAATAGCCTGATGTATCTTCTGCAGCGGAGGCTGCGTACACTTTGACGTGAATGCATATTGCCACCGAGAATTCATCTTTGCCCGTGTTCGGGGAATCCGAATGCTTCGGTCAGTTGAATCTTTAAGCCTTCGGCTACCCGGGGACCCTTTCTTTCTTCAACGTTGAAGATCCCCTATCGATGTAATTGAACGCCGCTCCCGACCGAACGAACAACCATCGCCGGCATTCACCGTTCCCGGTGATCGTTTAGCGCTCGTGTCTGACTAATACCGGTCATTTCTACTTGCGGTAATGGCTCGCGGTATAGCAATTTGATGCAAGTTGCCGGTGAGAGCAGACCGAGATCGATCGAACGCACAGAATGCGCCGTCGCCCACGGTTACTGCCAGTAGAAATAGCGGGTCGCAGTCAGACACGGTGTAACAATCGAACAAGCCCAGTTCAAATGTATTCCCGAGCTTTTCTTCGAGCGCGGTCAGTCACTTTTAAATCCACGATAGCCGCGCGCAGCGAAAGACAATTTAGAGAACATTTATTTTATCGTATAATACAGTGGACAACAATGCAACGACGTAGATTACCGTGTGGGCAAAACGTAAACCCGAAAATACTGGTCGTGTTTCATTAATATCAACGAGCAGATTCGATGCATATATCTCGGGGATGCAACAATACAAACACGATGTAGCGAGGACGTAAACAAAGATTAGCAGAGATTCTTTTTCCGCTATCACCGGAACTCTGTGTGAACGCCACGATATATTTCCCGCCGATATTTTCCGCAACAGGAAGCCCGGGAAATTCGGGTTGAAAAAGTCGCCGCGCGATCCGCTCTTTATAACGGGGATATGGTCTAATAAACGTCGATGTGGGGTTTCGCGTTCTGTGAGCTTTCCGGGAACAATGACCGAATCGAAAGAGAGTGGGGAAACTTGAGAAAGGAGAAACAGGGGGAGGAGATTTTGAAAAGCGCCGGAATAAAGTAAGAGGGTCGAGAATTCGTTAAAACCACCATTCTGTCTTGGTCGGTTTCAGAGCTCGACTTCAAGCTGGCTTCCTTCACAGTGCCGGTGACCCCTCCCCACAGGAACAGGGCGAAAAGCTCAGACGCGAAAACTTGCACAGAAAGGGCGTAAATAGTCGGCCGACCGGTCGCCGCGTTTCCGCATGGAATTTCTTAATTACGCCATTATACGATTCTTTTCTCCCACTCAGCATGTCCAGCAGACTGTGTTATTAAGCACGGTTTTGCTTGACGGGCATTAACGACTCGGCGATAACATCGGTCTGCCCGGGCATTATCCTCTTAAGAGGCTCGCACACAACGCAAGCTTTTTGCGGAACGATGTCCCTGCAAAATGGAGCGGGTTCGACCGCCAGCCAGACACGCCGCCATTAACGCTTTGGCAGTCGGTCACATAGTTCCGAGCTTCGATTAACCCCTCAACCATATCGTATCGCTGGAAGATAAGTTTGTACATGCGTTAAGTCCATTTTTAATGAAAATTGGAGTTTCAGCTTCGCCTTGTTAGGCACTTCAATTTCTACGATTTGAGGGTAACAATTCAGCGATAACTTGTTAGGTAGCATAGGTACATAGTTTGAAGAAATCTCCGTGTAAAGCAAAATAGTTTCGCTTTAAATCGTTTTCTTCGCCTCCTGTAAAATTTATTTTTTTGGACTTAGACAATTTTTATACGAAGCCGTCAAAAGAGTGAGGTGTCTTGATGAATGGTGGAATAACTGTATAAAGTGTTGTGGTAAGAAATACATTATATTCTAAGATAATGTAGAACGGTTCAGATGTAGAACAGTCTAAGACAAGGTAGATCGATTGTACAAAGTTGTGACTAAGTTTGCTAGAGCGGACCGGAAATCGTAGTACAGCCCGTACATCTTCCAAATGGAGAGTTTCGAGAGGAGCGAAAGGCGGTGTGGTCTTGAGCAACAAACTGATTTGCTCGGGTAGAGCACTGTCCGCCTCTGGATCGCTGTATTTCATAGAAAAATGTTCTCCGAGAAGCTTTCTCGGTCGATTCCATCCGTCGGCGTTACAGTAGGTGGCCAATATTTCTGGGGAGCTGCTATCACGAGGAGGAATCTACAAGTCGATAGGATCGACTTTCCAAGCTTGCTTCGCAACGACACACAGCGCGATCCCAGCACGTCGACGTTCGAAGCGATATATCCGAACTGGACTTTGAAACCGCTGACATTGTCGCAGGTTGTCGCGCGGAATCTCCGAATCGGTGAATTACTCCATTGTTGAAACTGTCCCCGATCGAAAAAAAAAGCAGCGAGGGATCGAATGGTCGATAAAATTCCGGGGAACGGAGACGTTTTTACTCCGTCGACGGCAACTATGCGACAAGGGTGGGGAACCGGGGCGGGGTGGAGGGACAGTTATTAAAGGTAACTAGCTGTCCCAGTTACTTCGCCGTGGGACGTGATGGGGTTTTAATGTCGGCCGAGTTTCTAACTAACTGATTAATTCCCACTTCGGTCCCGTTCCCCGCGGTTTATCTGGCCAACGGACCCGTGATTCCCGGCGTCTTTGCACCTTTGATGAGACTTTTAATATCCCTCGATGTCCCCGTTTTATTAGCTATCAAGCCCACCTCCCAACTCCCCCAGCGTGCCAGCACCCAGACTGCTTCGATAACACCGACTTATTACGCGATTTCTGTTTTTAGCCCTGCTACCTCCGCGAAGACCCACGGTTGCTCCCAGAGTTATTGCCCTTCGCGAGATACGCCCTTCCTTAGCCTGGATCTTTCGCAGAACCATTGCTCCCTGGATCCATTCAGCCTCGCGATTAACTCGCTCGCGAGATCGCTCGGGAACTTCTTAATCCAGGAAAATTGAAAATAGAGATTCCACTGCAGACTGGATCATTTGTTCCAGGGCAGGCTTTATTTGAAATCTTTACCTGACTATCAAATTTTCCTATTTATTTTAGAGGAGCAATCACCGATTTTTCCATCTGTCCGAAAATGTTCATAAAGCCCGATACACGAAGGAACTTTTTAATCCAGAAAAATTGAAAGTAGAGATTCCACTGCAGGCTGGATCATTTGTTCCAGGGGAGGCTTTATTTGCAATCCTTACCTGTCTATGAAATTTTCATTGAAAAGCAACGAGTGAGCGCATTCGGCGTTCCCTATTTATTTTAGAGGAGCAATCACCGATTTTTCATCTGTCTGAAAATGTTCATAAAACCCGGTACACGAAGGCTTTCGCAAGCTTCTCCCGGTGCAGGAGGTTTTTCGCGCAGTCCATGGGCGAACGTGATTAATTCGACAGACAAGCGTCATTAAGCACGGAAAAAGAAACAAACGAAAATTGATTGACACGGCCGTAGCCGGTCTAAATCCGGCCGACCGGCGCTGGTCGTCGCGGATGTTTCAATGGCGATGTAACGTTGCCGATCGATGTTTTCTTCGCCGCGAGGCGAGGAATTATTGAAAATCGATGTAACAGGCTCGAGTTACAGCCGCCGCTGTCGACGCCCGGCACCGCTAACGATTCCGACAGTTCCCGCCGCGTCACGTATTCGTTACGTGCATGGGAAACCGAACGAAAACTGCTACGGAAAAGCATACGACACCGGCCATTGTTTCGGCGAAAGTGGCTCCCGGTAAAACGGTTCCCGCGTCCAGCAATTATTAATCACGCGGTCATCCGCGTTTCGTGTCCGCGGAACCGCCGAAAAATTTCTGGCAACTGAGCCGCGCTTTTCACATTGCAAAACTCACGCCCGATCGTTCGAGCGAGATCGGTTTTATTCTACGATTTTCCCCGTGACGAAAGAAACGTGGAATCCCGGACTGATCGATTTTTATCACCGGCTCGATATTTTTCATGTATCTTTTATACCACGTCTAATATCTCCATATCGTTTTATTGCGATCCCATTTTTCCTAGCGAGCTTCCATAATGCTACTGTTTCGTCGGAGCGAGATTTTATTATTTCTGAAGACCACTTTTACCAACTAATAGTGATGATTCATCAGTGATGAATGAATAAACTGCCTTGAAGCCATTGTGTGGGAGTTATAAGTAATAATAGCGCAACTACAATTTTGTGTATTACCCAATCTTCACTACTACAAAGTTGTCAAACACAATATTTTGCAGCGCCACTATCGACTTTTCTACACTGAAACTTTTTGATGACAGTTTTATTGCTGCTCCTATCTCTTTTATTGGGAGCCACGCCTTGCGGAAGCTTCTATTGGACCGGTATCTACCACTGATACAATCCTATACAATTACTTTTTAATCATTTTCGCTCAGCAATTTTTTTTATACTGATATTCTCTTTTTACTACTTTTTCACACGCACACTCTCAATCTTTTATTGGGAAACACGGTCCAACAGAAGCTTTTCGGGAACTGTATTGAGAGACAGTTCTACAGTTACTTGTTTTATGCAACCTTTTGATATTAATATTGCCTTTTTTATATTTTTTATCGCAACATGTACAGCTCCACAATTTTTTGTGGTTGCCGCTTAAACAGCCCTGTAATTACTTTTATTATTTCTCATTCTCGCACTGCAACTTTTACACCACCTCTCAATCGTCTTCATTAGGAAGAACAAATCCACTTGGAGTTTCTGATAATCATTGATAACAGAGTCCTACAATCTCGCAGCTCCAATTATCGATCTACCAACAATTAATTATTTATAAATTATGTAACAGCGTTGTAGAACACGGCTACTGCTCGAAATTCGCACTTACACTAATTCGGTGTGCAATTAATAATTTAGTACTAATGGAAAATGGAAATTGTGTCAACTGGTTTCGAACCCTGGTCGTTCTGGGTGGAAGTCTAGCTACCTAGCTGCCGGGCCATCGAGTCCACGGGCTTGTGGATTCCTCTTTTTCCGAGTATTTAAACCACGGAGACACCGAATTTCGTTATGAATAATTAACATGTTACAGCATTACCATAATCCCCGGTAACTTTACAAGGGTTTAATTCGTTTCAACGGAATTTTCTTTGGTATTCCGTCCGGGCGGTTCTAATCCGATCCAGATATTTTCCACCGAAATTCCATCTTGAGATTTAAGGTGCGCCAGCGATTCAACATTGTTCGCGAGTCGCGCATTATAATGTTCAAACGATCCGAAGACTCTGGAGGCACCCGGTAGTCGCAAGTTCGGCTCTATGCATCGCACCGGTAAAATGAGAAATACGGGGCAATTCGGAATATTTAATGCAGTAGAAAGATTAAAGCGATTATGAGCCTCCAGGAATGCTGGATGGTATCCCGCATTGTGCATAGCGCAGCGGCCCGTGCACTCGGCTTCGTTAACGCGTTCATTAAACTTGATTAACAATGAACAAGCGGTGCAGCGAGGCGAGGGTTGCGAATGATCCTTTTCGGCGATTCTATTTGCCGGCGGTCGGATTCCGACAAATTCTTTAACGTGCCAACTCGCCGAATTGAACGAGACGAGGGAAATAATTGATAGTACCAAGCATCCTCCGGCCCCCGGGGAGAATTAAGCACGGGCCTGATCGCCTGTAATGGCGCGCAAGAGTCGTTAAAGAGAAGTTTGCCCGTTCTCGTCAAGAAAAAGAAAAACGCTCGACCAAGTCGTTCGGCTCCGCCCGCTTTAATAAGCAAAAATTTTCTCGGTCTTCCGAAGCGGATTCATTAAAAATCTGCGCGGACGTGAACTTGAATCCACGATTTAATTTTTAATCTCGGGGAAATTATACTGCGAAAATTCAATTTCTTTGGACGGCTGTTTTTATTGAATATTCGGGCCAAGAGGAATCTTGGATCCATAATTGAATTTTTCGGAATAGCTGATCGAGCAGAGTTCGATTTAAGAGACTCGAACGCGTCGTCTTCAGTCATTTTCCATTCCGCCACGCGCTCGGAGATCACTACAGTGTTGTCGAGGAAGTTGACTCGTTCCGAGGTGAAACAAGGTCGAGGCAACCTGGCAGCCTGTGCGCAATCGACTCCGGGACATCCGGAAACCTGCAACACGCCGCCCGAGATACACTTCAGGGGTTGCGGACCGTGAAATATTCAAGGCGGTCGAAGTTTCCGGTATTTTCGGTCCGAACATGTTTGGAACTAATCCGGAGTAGACTCTTGGCTCACATTGAGAACGTGGGTTCCGACGAGAACGTGTCGAGGACTCGCGGAAGAGGAGTTAAACAGAGGATTTTCGTCGGATACAAGAGACGACAGGGAGTAGATCGCTCCACAAAGACACCGAAAAGCGGGGGAGTGCGATGATAACGACAAAGGTAAATGTCGGAGCTGCTTCGCTTTCCATTAAATCACGAGCGACGAAGATACCGTTGGCTCCGGCGAGCACGCGACCGCTTCCTTGCAATGGTGTGTGCAACGTGCACCGACGCAACCCTGCATCGTGTCTCGAGCAAGAGCTGCGTCCTATGCAGATCCTGAGACGCGTTAACAGGTTAATCTGATGTCGAGGACTCTCTAAATCGATTTACGTACTTCCTTTATCCCGAGGAGTCGGCCAACTATTTTTCGAACGACGGCGAAATTAAAATATACGACGATGAAATTTGTAATTTTATTAAATAGAAGGAATTGATCTGTCAGACATTGTTCAATTTCTTCAGGACGTACGTCGATAAAATTTGTAATTCTATTAAACAGAAGAAATTGATCTGCCAGGCATTATTCAATTTCTTCAGGATGTACGTCGATGGTGATTTTATTGAATAGAAGAAATTGATCTGTCAGGCATTGTTCAATTTCTTCAGGATGTACGTCGATGAAATTTGTAACTTAATTAAATAGAAGAAATTGATCTGTCAGGCATTGTTCAATTTCCTCAGGATGTGCATTGTTCGATTGAATAATTACCCTCAGATAAGTGTCTCGATGTCGAATATTCGCCACAAAACCCCAGGAAAGCATGTGAATGAAATGGGTCGGAAGCATTATTTGTCACCGGAAATCAATTAGCGCGGGGACCGGAAGTAACGGGGTGATTTGGCAGTGGCACGGTCGGTCGGTAGTTTCGAAAAGCAGCTGGAAAAGCGGATCGAGTTGTCGGGCGGGAAACGTATGGGTCGTGACGATCGATTCCCATTCGATTTTAATAAAAGTTTGTTAAGCCGTCGTTTAATATCAGCCTACGTTTTCATATCCCTCGGAAAAACCGGTGGCAACGGCGCGGCGTTCCGTGCCGCACCGTCTGGAGTTCGAGGCCGCGATTTCCGCGGAGTTTTTCCGCGCCGCCGGTGGAAATGATTTGCACGTCCCCGGGAGCCCGGTTGCCGTGCAAATTGGAAAGCGACAAACGGCCCGGCCGGTATGCATAAATCATCCGTGGATTCAATAAGCGGCGGCCTCGTTGTTCCGCCAATACTTAGCTGTTTCGGTTTGTTTCCTGTTTGGCCGGCAATATACGAGCCGACGTTCGATCGGCTCGACTTTCCCGCAGACATCAGAGAGAAAAACTTTTTTGCTAGAAAATTGCTGTGGAAAAAATATTCTCGCCTGTGGAATCTCAATTTTCAGTTGTTTTCAGTCCGGGGGGTCTTTTCTTCTTAATAAGTCATTACCAGGGACTATGGCGGGTCTCCCTCGTCACAGACCGCTTCCCAGAGGGGTGCTTATATTTCTCCGCGGCCATTTCCGTGCCGGGATCATAAAAATCGCGAGTCGGTCGCGCAATCTCCCCTGGCGAGTCGTATATCCGTGGCTCCGGGCGAGTCGTTCCCGACGACAATCCTACGGGGAAACAGGCGAAAGGCTGGGACGTATAATACGAATACCCATTGTAAATCCGCCGGAAGATCCTGCCGAAGACGAGAGCCACGGCGTTCCCGATCCGAAGAGGGGTGGTTCTCAGGGGTGTAGAGAGGGTGGAAGATCGTAGGATCTGTTGGCCTCTTTCCTCCCCGTCGTCCATCGGGAATGGAGTCGGGAATAATAAAGATGAAAAAAAGGGAGTGGGTGGCGATGGAGGAGAAAGAGAGAACTCCGGGGGTTGCAGGGAGTAAAAAACGAAAGAGATGAAGGATAGCGGCGGAATCACAGATTTAATAAAGGCCGCTTGAAAGCGCGCTAAGCGAAAACCGATTTCATTATAATGTGCCCCCACCAGACCGATTTATTCCTCACGGATGCTGACTGCCGCGAGATTTCACCCCCCGCTTCATCCAAGTATTTTTTTTTTCCAACGATGCTTTCTTGGCCTCTCTTTAATTTCGAATGCCTCTCTCCTCGAGAAAACGGGGGTGGAGATCGTCGTAACCCGCACGGTCACCGGCCAGGAGGTTGATTGTCCAGCGAACCAACCCCTTCTACCGTTTCCTGCCAGCCCCACCCCTCCCCCAATTGCCCCTCGTCACGGCCCGAAACTTGCCCCCTTTATAGCGCATCCCGCCGATAATTAAGAAAGTTCTCTCGAGAGCCCGATTTTCAGAAAACTCCGCCGATAGGGGTTGCTCGTGAATGCCAGGCTCTAGGGGCTCCAGGCCAGTTCCACGCGAAATAGCACGGTATACGCGCGATATTTAGCAAACCCGGATCCTCGCCGAATCAACACTTTCCGAGTTCCGAGCATGGGCCGAGCAGTTTGTGTTTTCGAAGAGGCCGCGATTGTTCGGGGCCCTGCGCTTCTTAAAGTTCCCTCGATAATAATTTCGTTATCTATCTGCTTCGTTACCGAACCGGGTTCTGCCGACACCTTGTATGCTAAGGGCTGTTGAAAGCGCGCGGAGATACGTGAGGATGGCCGAAGTTGAACGTTTCCTTCGATGCTAAGGTATCGCGAATCACTAGACTGCGAATCTTTGTTGAAATAAAAATAGACTGCGTCACTGGACAAGCCGGAAATAGTAAATAATGAGTTTCTTGAAAACAACCTGTGCACATTTGATTGAATGTTTTATTTCGATAATCCACAGGATTATGCTTGTACATCGTACTGGCAGTGATCAACCACCAACTATGAAATCATACCATCCATTTGTGCAATCAGTTTGTTCACTCCGATTCTGTACATCTTGTTTCTTTCTAATATATATGGGGATTTATATTAGGGGAGACAACATTTGCCTGATAATAACAGCTAACTTCGTACACCTACATTGTTCAGTACATGACTGCAGGTTCAGGAGACTAGTTAGGTACAAAAATATTGTTTCTTTTTTTGTCACTCGATAATGACATGTTACGGGCAGCTGTTTTATAATTTTACGAAAAATACGACATTACTTCCCGGTCCCCCTAATATTTTCGTCTTGTTTCACATCTGCATTCCATATCATTCACCTATAGCTAGAGTTTACAACAGTCTCTGGAGGAAGACGTTTGGCATTCTCGTAGCCGAGTTTTCACCAGCGGCACGCGAGTGGATTTTATTTTTTCAGGAGCCAAGGGAAACCTGGTTTCCTTGAACGAGTCAGTGAATCCGTGAGTGACTCCGTTTGTCACATCCGGAAACGTAAGAATTCAGTGTCGTCGGCGTCGCGACGGGGGAGAAACGAAAATTGAATCGTTGTAGCGTGACGCGCCCGTCCGACGCCCCGTTTCTGGCCAACAGCTCTGTCTATTACAGAATTTCCCGCACGACCGGTACAATTTCTACCGGTCATCGCATGAATATGCAAAACGCACGAGCAAACAGCTCGATGCGGCGGATCCGCCGCGAAGGGAATTACAATCCCGCCGCGCCGGTTACGTTTCCGAGCGGCGTGTCCCCCAAAATACGATACCCACGATCCTCATTTTTGTCGCGAACAAATTCCCCGCGATTAGAACCCTCATTCCCTCGGCCGCGGACGCTCGAAATTTTTAAATGCCAGTCACAGCCACCAATCGAGTTATTTCCGACTAAAAAATGTGTCCACCGTCGCGTTTCTCGATTTTTCGGCTTTGCACAAACACACACACGCTGCCGCGAGAAAATATATGCGAACGGTTTTCATATTTTTCACGAATCTGCGATGTAAATTAATATTGCCGAACGATGTTTATATTCAAACATGTGTGCGAGCGTGTCTATTTGGAGTTTTGTGTTTAATGGTTCGCAGTGGATTCTGGAAATATTGAAACACGGAAATCCTGCTGTTTGGAAAATTAATTAGATTTAGACTGCTTTCATTTCGCGATTCGTAATCGTACGTCAATAAACGTGGACTCGTTTTAAAGCTTGAATTCTCTACTTTAAATAATTTAGGTCGCAACAGATGTGTGCCATTTGAACAGTGTCGAGATAGCAGCGGGGTCTAAAACTAGCATAATTCAGGGCATCGGGCGCATAATAACATACTATTCCTTTTACACGGATCGATTCGTCGATGCCACATGTGCCATAGGAGAGCTAACCGAATCAATTACAAAAGTAATCGTCTATAAGAACATTACACAGTTCCCGAACCAGTCGATAGCAGAACTGGAGTGCTCAGTATTATTGTCTGAGAAAAATGAAGTGGATATTAATTCTTCTTTTAATTCTGGCCTGAGTATTTTCAAAGTCTGAAAGAGCCACCCTGAAAATCGTACGTTAACCAACCCCTATCTACAAACTTATTGCCACAGCCCCGTAATAATATTAACCCGAGAATATCCTGGGAGCACGTTCCGACGAACGAATACATTCCCGACTGTTCCGAGAAGAAAGAGGGCCAGTCAACGTTATATTAGTTAAGTAGGAAGTTCGAGCAGGATACTCTCCTCTCGAGCGAAAGCTCGCTGATCCCGCGGAACGTTTTGACGTATGACGGAAAGTTCCTCGAACGAAATATCAAAGTTTTCCCGGCCAGGTGAATGGCGGCGTTTCGCTGACAATAAGACGTGTATTCCGTTTTTCTTGGCTTTCAGGAAGAAGAAGAAGAAAAGTCGAAGAGCTGGCTGTCCGCGAACGGCCGTCCCCGGGACGCATGAATATTCACCAGTCGGGAAAATTATTTATGTTCGATAACTCCGGCCGATTCACGGGAAATTAATTTCGCGGTCTCCCCAGATTTATTCTCGGCCGAACGCGTCCCGACGCCGACGCGGCCCCGGAAACAAATTGAAATTGTTCCCGAACGTTGCTCCCGGAGCCTCTTATTTCAAGGATACGTTGCGTTTGTTTTATGCCCGGGCCCGGGGAAATTACTCGACTGAAAATCTGTGCACAAATTTGAGTTTCACGGCTCGCCGCCGCGCTGCGGTCGTTATGCAAATTATTCTTTCTGCGAGGGTCCCCGTACGCCCCTGCACCACCGAGCGCTTCCACCACCATAGTCGACGGCGGTGTTCAAACGTCGTGAGAGTCAGCGAGGAGAGAAGCGTTTGTATCGATCTACGGCAAATATTGAAATTGCCCGACCCCGCGCTCACATGCATAATTCAGCGCGACAAATTATAGAGCATCAAATTTCCGATACCGTACCGTAATATAATAAGATTCGGGAAACAATGCACGTCGGGCTGCAACACACCGCCGCGCCTCGCCTCGCAAAGAATCACTCCTCCCGCTCGCTCGGACATATTGCCGATAACGGTCCACCAATACAGTTATTATTACACTGTGAATATCCGTGCGAAATTCAAATTTTATAGACGAAAATATATTAGGTGCTGGTGTTCATATATTATTCCCAATGTGTCAGCCATTGATTAGTAAAAATGTTTGATCTCGTAAATTAACATACCTGGCTGTTTAAATTATTAAAATCGAGTTAAGAAAATCTTCGAATAACGGCCTGAATAAAAGAAGAACTCGAAATTATCATACGGGTATCGAGGAGCTATCGGATTGAACGGTTTAAAAATCGAAATTTAATTATAAATACGGTTTCATCGTATTGGATATTTTATAGGATTTAAACGACGAGCATCTGCGCGTGTCATGTTATTGAGACATAAATATTCATTTAACCGGCGAATGCTAAAAATGAATTAATTTCACAGAGCGCAATTAAAAACGAATTTATTAACCGCTTATGAAAATACATTGTGGTTTGCCTTTGCCATGACGATAAATCTTTGTAGCAATTAATATTTGACGTGCATTGGTTCAGAGTACACTCCATTGTACGGATTTCCATCGTCCTAAGACCGGAGGAGTACATTTAGTGCTGAATAGACTCGTTTAGGTCTGTTTAGATTTGTCCTGGCCTTGTTCACTACAACTGGACTTGTTTAACATTGTATAGGACAAATTGCATAGTTCTGTTTGAAGTGGTACGTGGCTGAACCTATCCGAGTCTCATTTCGATCAAGATGGATTCACTTAAGTTTCTTCAAAAAGTCTCTAAGTACATCTACGTACCTGCAGAACTATGTGTGCCCTTCTAGACTCGGTTAAGCCCATCCAGGTCCTGGCAGGGCCACCTACGAGTCCTCAAGGTCTAGTTAGACCCATTTATGTGTCCTGTAAATTCAGCTAGACTCACCTGAGTGCCCTCTGAAAGTGTCTAAGTACATCTAGGTACCTGCAGAACTATATCTGCCCTTCCAGACTCGGTTAAGCCCATCCAGCTCCTGGTAGGGCCACCTACGAGTCCCCAAGATCTAGCTAGGCTCGTCTAGACTCAGTTAAGCTCGTCTAGACTTAGCAGGCTTAGCATCTGAGTTCCCTGTAGACTCAGCTAACCCCTTTAAATCTGCCCTATCCTCATGCAGCCCTATCTACGTCCACCTAGACCCTGTCCGGCTGCAACAAAGCCCATCTAAGAGATCAACCCAAAGCTATATACCATAAACCTTACCCTTCTACACCTGTGCAGTCTCATCCAAACCCGTTCGTTTCCTCAAAATCCACACAAAACGCAGACGATTTCTAAATTCTGAAAAAAATGGTACCTAGCTCAGTGACGTGTTTAGACGGAGCCAGGCCAGTTTTAGGGATCTCCGGCTGGAAACCGAGCAAAGATGAGAGGTTCCCGGCAATGACGCGATCCATCTCGAGACGTCAAAGTTCCTGCCGACTAATTACGACGCCCGCGCCCCTCGAGGAGCCAGGGTGCCGGTACTAATGCGACGGAGTGAGTCTCGGAGGCCGGGACATCCGTCAAATCTCATTTGCCTGCTCTTAGCGTAGTGTTCCGCCGCGCCGTCGTCCGTCGCGGACCCGCTCTCGTTTTCAGCTCGCAAGCAGAGTCGAGCTGAACCGCGGGACCAGAGAGAGAGGGAGAGAGAGAGAGTCGTTTACGTCTGGAGCCGAGCAGCACGGTCAATAATAACCGGCTCGCCGGGCGTAAAATTAGTTTCTGATTGGATTAGCCCGGCTAGTCGAGCGACGTCTGCTGCCGCCGTATTTTTCAACCGGATATTTTGCGACAGGCTGCGAAGTCACCAACGTCTACGACGAACGCAGATTCTAGAATACTTGGATTCCTAAAGCGGATCCGATACGTCATACTCAGACCGATTCACAAATACCTGTTCAAAACAGCTCCAGAAATGTTTTGAACGTCTGATAGTCAATTTTCTTCTTTTTAATCCACAGTCGCTGAACTCTCTAAATTGGCAATGTTTCCGTTACAATTTAATGTTCCGCGCTGCTCATTTGTCCCGACAGGACGGGTTTTGACAGGAACCCGGCCATTCCATTTCGCTCGACTGTTCCATTAGCACGACTTTAATTTCGAGCTTCGCCATGTAAACTCTTCTTCCTGATGTAAACGCAGAACAGCAAACCGGTTGGGCCTGTGATTAAGCCGCTCCAAAATAAACACGCTCGATTAACAAAGCGAGAGATCCTCGACTCTCCACGCTTCCATGGTAGACGCGTGTAGATGCGAAACGCGAATTCAATTACGACCAGAGAGTCTACTATCGTGGAATTCGTTCGGCTCATTTCTGATTTGAATTTCTAATTTCCCCACGGTGCCCGCTGCTACGAGAACCACGTACGAAAATGATTTTTTGGCCGCGTCTTTGGTGATGTCGAAATATCACTGACAAATCTGGCATTTGGATAAAATCGTGTATAAATATTTATAGAATCTATGCAACTGAATCATTTACCGTGAAATATCTGGTTGAAAATATTTGATCGCTCTCGTATAGGTCCCGTTCTAATCAAGGCGTGTTTACATAGTAGATCAAACTGGCTGGAAAATAATCCTTATACCATTATTCAAAATACTTACATTACATTACATTACTAAATTTGCATTCAATAAATTAGATAAAGTAGAAGTATTTAATGTTTTCATAAACTACTCAAAGTATTGTATCAGTTCTAGATCGATATAATAAAAAAAAATCATGTTTTCGAGTTAGAATAGAATAAGATCGTGAGGCAACTCTAATCCTATTTTGTTCCGTAAGTAGGGGTGGTAAGAGGGTAGCAAAAAGGCGTTTCGAGCTACTTCGTTAGTCATGAAACTTCGAGATTATCGAGGGATTTCCGTGGACCGTTGGCCGTGTAATTAACCGGGCCGCTAAATTATCCACGCAATTCTGTCCTCGTGTTTGCGTAATAACTTCATTCCGATAAAACCGGCTCTAAGAAGCCTCGAGAGAAGCCGTGCCGGCGAGGCGCGTATTCGGGATGTATCTTTACAAGGATCTTTTTAGCGGAGCTCCTCGCGGCCCGGCCGGCGAGTATTAAAGCGAATTACCTACCCTTATCGGCCATTATAAAATATTGCGATTCCGCAATAGATAATAATAAGAGAACGGGGCCAGAGAAGAGGTAACACTATATTCCGGGAACACTCCGGCGGAACGTTTAATCTTCGTTTTAATCTTCCGATCTCCGTGGTGCAGGGCCTGGCCACGGTTTTACGTATTAAATAACCCCGTGGTATAAATTTTTCACACCGCCCGGCCCCGTTATGCCCGCCATTTTTCCAAATAAGGCGGCCGCTAACTTCCTTTTATCTCGCTCGTATGCCGACACGTGTGAAAAATCGCTTAATCGACGCTCTATTTACTCCGCGCACCGCTCGCCAAAATTCTGTCCCAGTGAAATCATTCTCTGTCGCTATGCAACCAACTATTTGAAAAATTTATTCGATGTTGCCCAAAAAAATTTTTAACACAAATTTTCTCCAAGAACAAATGAAAGAAAGATTTCTTATGAAAGCTTATTAAAATTATAGCTCCTCTTCGCAATTTCATGAAAGCTTATTAAAACTACAGCTGTTTTTCATAATTTTATACAAGCTTATTGGAAATACATTAAATGAAAAATAAAAGAAGCTCGCGTGAAAACTAATTTAGCTCCTGCCAAACCAAAGAAGAAGAAGCCAACCATTCCATACGCAATCCAACGGTTGTCATGGGAGCCACCATTGTACCAAAGCAGCAAAAGACCGGTGACGGGAAGCTGGCGGATGAAGTTCGCCGAGCAATAATTATTTTTCCGGAAGGTTTATGAAGCTCGCCGTCCGTCGAGGCGTCAGCCTGCGTTGACGAGCGGCCGTGGCTGGAATTTTGGAAATCTCGGAAATTGCCACGGGATCGGACTGACTAGGGACAGCCTGGAAAATTTTTATCAAGACAGAATCCGGGGAAAGAGGATAGAGCTGTTCAACTGTTTCGTAACTGGAGGGTGATTTGTTTAAATGCTGGCCAGACGGGTCGAACAGGAAGTGATGCGTTCCCATGGAAGAGGTTCGTAGGGGCCACCGTTGGAAAATTGTAGAATTCTATTTGATTCGCACGCCGGTACACAAAACTTGCGAATGGAATTTCACGTCCGATCGGTTTTGAGTACAATATTTATTTTGGCTCTCGCGCGAAATCGAATTCTTCTCTGTCTCCCTCTCTCTGTCTGTCTGTCTCTCCCACTCCACTCTTTTCGTGTCCCGCGTAATTATAGGTTAGTGTTTGTTGTCATTTGGCCCGCGGCTATCAATTTTACTCTTTTTCCCGGGGGTTTGGTTTGCAAACGGGGAATCGAATATCTTGTCCGTTTAGCGGTTGAATTCCATTTAATTCCTCTTGCTTTCCTACCGAATCAGCCGCCATTTTTCAACGGCCGTCGAATCGGCTGTTTTCGAATTTTTATTGACCGATCAATGCGCGGCACAACGCGCTCTGTTTAAAGAGGAATTTTCTAGGTGAACGCGCGGCGCGTTCTGTTTCGCTCGAAACTTTTACAGTGCCCGTTTCTAGTTTCTAGACAGCCATTTCTGTTTTATGATCGGACGCGCCACATTATTCTTTCCTACACCTAATACTTCTTCCGATATCGGCTCGAGGCATAAACCGTTTATACCACTTAGAGAAGAATGACTGGCTATCATAAATTTTACTGGCAACTACAAATAAAGCGCCCCGCGAGATTTCTTTTTGAGCCACCCCGATCACAGCCCGAATTTTCGCCGAGGTTATGACGAACTTGGGCTTAACGAGATTAGATTAGAAAAATGTTTGAATTTCAGTGAATAAAATACAGCATTCAACGCAATCGAACTGATTTTTGTTGCAAGTTGATTTATATTTAATCCACATCATTGACAACACCAAAAAGGTTTACTTACAAAATTATGGGTTAATGATACAGTTACGAGATTGGATGGCCCAGGGGCGCGGGAATTTTCGAAAAGGATGAATCAACAGTTTCAAACAACGAGGTAGGGAAGCACGTTTCTTTCGGTAACAAACCGATCCGGTGTGCTCGAATGGACTGCAGCTAGGCATCAATAGCAACAGCACCGTCCTCGGATACCGTTATCGCAAACGGCGTGCAGCGAACGCGACCCCTTTTGTTCACGCGATTCTGCATAGAACTGGTTCGGAACAATGACATCTCAAAGGACCACATTGCCGGACAGTTTGTGAACAGTAATATCGCAAATGACGATGCGCGCCGGCTGAAAGACTCATGATGTCTCGGCTGTATCGTCCGTTGGATGCCACCCTCTGCTACCCAAACACTTGCCCCGCAGCCAGCCAACCCTCGTGAAAAGGGGAATTGTCATGCGAGCTGAGAAAATACGGAACCGTCGCGTCTCGTCGCTTTTATCTGACACAAATAATATTTTCTCATATCTACCGGTATCCTCGCCTTTTCAATCATTCCGGCGACGACGTTTATGCACGGATTACACATCTTTGTCGTGTTGCACCAGTCCTCGAAACACCACCGCCTCGTCCTTGAAGGACATCGCGTGCTCCCTGATGAAAAATGAACAGAAGAACCATCGGTTATAAATTAATTAGTATTCCAAACACACGATTTTAATCTAACAAGATCTAGGAAATTGTAGTAACCATTAGCACAAATTGTTGTACCAATATTCTATCTAATCAATTACTGAACATTTAGGTATTGTACGAGGCATTGTACCAATTTCATATCCATAAAAATTCAAAAATCATAGGAAATGGAAATATTCTAGGACGGAAGAAATGTTTAATTTTCAAGTTAAAATTGCTCCGAGTGTGCAAAGGGTTAAAAATCACACTGCTACGTGACAACGTGGCAACGACGAGGAATAAGATTGTGTGTTTTCATATTTTATGAATCAGTATCTACGGTAATGGATTTGCATACAAGTTCGCAGGTTCATTAAGATTTTAAAGAACAGAAATGGACAATTCAAGCACAGTTACCATCGCCACGTTGAAAACCAGAGGAAATTCGGGTCAGTCTATGGGAAGCTCTCCGAATTTGCCTAAATTGGAATCGCGATTTGGAAGCGCGATGGCAGCGCGACTAAAATGCAAAACGGCCAATCGGCTGACAAGATCGTATAATAAGCGGCATAGCGTAGCGGGCTCCTCGAAATTCGCAATCCATATTCGACGGGAGCTGCGAACCGAACCGAAGCGAATCGATTCGGCTGGCGCGACGATCGCCGGAATATAGAACGCGGGAGAGGCTCGATCGAATTAATTGCGCGCGACATTATCGCGTTTCCAGAGCCCGAGGTGTAGACAGTTCACGCGGAAGCCTCGACGAGGGGTTTCTATCCTCCGTGTCGCCTAACCATCCCTCCACCCCGCCTGTTCGCGGCTGCTACATATTTGATTTATCCGGAAAGTTGTCGCACCCGCGGGACGGCTGGTTCGCTCGAATTAGCTGAAAAGTGAGCGGCAACCAGACGGCAATCATTGTTACCCGCGCCGCGCCGCGCCACGCCGTGTCGTGACTGGGTTAGCTGTTTGCCCGACGAGTTTGCGCCTCGTTAACGACGATCGGCTGTCCTCGCGCGCACCGTCGCATCGTCTATCCGCGATTTAATTGCCGGCTCAAGTATTCCATCGGTCTCGCCCCACTTTTCCACGCTCGTTTTGATCGTTTCGGTTAAATCGTCCGAGAAAGCGAGAGTGAGCTCCGATCGAGAGTCTCGATGCCGCCGGATCCTCTCCATTTCACTTGTCTGTTCCTCCCCTCGATAGGGAATCACGGGAAATAAGAGTCGAACACTTTTTAAGCGCTTGACGAAATCGGTCGAAAGTTTGCTCGCGAAATTTTCTCTGAGAAATTCAAGTCTTTTGCCTGCTCCTATATTATTATTAGACTGCGGATCTTCATGCATTTATAGCAACGTTATTAAGGGAAGGAATATCATTCTATTGCGTTTCCATTTCTTGCAATCGATGCAGACAAGTTTTATTTTGCACAAAGATCCGCAGTCTAATTATTACATAATTACAAGACACAGGAACATTTTTGTTATTAATGCATAAAATCCGGAGTCTACTAATTATTTTCTTAACCCTCAGCACTCGGGAAAATATTCGTTCCTCGGAACCCGTTTTTCTGCGGTACGCGTCGTCGATCAATTGCAGTCAATTCCAAAGGGGCCGGATATACAGAGCGGGCCTGGCCGGATCGAGCGAGGAATTTCTCGCCGAGGGAGAAACATTCTCCCGTTTTCTCGCAGTGGATAAAGAATTTGCTGCTCGTCGTGAAACATTTCTTAATGGCGTAACTGCTTATGCGCCGTGCCGTCCGGCGGCCGCGGAATTTCAATTCGATCGGAAAAGCAAGGAAATTATGCATGATCGATGGGGGGTGGGCAGGGTCGTTCTAAAATTATTCAAATCATGCGAGATCCTGCGTCCCTCGGCCCTCGGGGCTGCCACGGAATATTAATAACGGAATAAGTGAAATTTAATACGTAATTTCGCTACATAAACACATCTGAATTTCATGAATTTACGTTTCGCCTGTTGCATTATTCATCGGCGCGTCAGACGAACGTAAAATTTCTCTTTTCAGTGGTGTGCTCCTCTCCGTTCACTTTTTCTCTTTTCGTATAGCGCGCGCGCTCGCTCGCGCCGCTGCCGTCTTAACTGCGCCGTCACATCTAATAAATTCCGCTCCGCCGTGTCCCGTTTATGCAAAATTACGATTGTTCGCCGTTCATTATGAAAACTGCGGGTGTCACACGGGGAGGACGTCTATGTCTCTCTCTCCTTCCCTCTCTCTCTCGTTATGCGACGCGCGCGCTCAGATGATAAAGAAATTCCTTGCGTGCGCGCTGCAGCTGCAAACGAACCCTAAAAAGGAATACGTTGCCACTTCATAGACGTCTAATGCGAAACAATTTGTCCGGTACGCTCTGCCCGGCCGAGAATAAAAGCAAAATATCACTGCCCCCGACGGACATTTTAAAATACCTCGCTGCAGACAAAAATGAAAGCATGGCTTTTCCAAATTCTTCTCGAATGAAACGCGACGGTACAAACGCCCCTGTAATTCAATTCTGCGAACATAAACATCGTTAATGTCCCTTCACGTCCCATCAAACGATCGCGTTTAATTTTTCCACTTTTCACTGAACAATTTCAACATACCTTTTCCATACGATAACGATGGAAACTGTAAAATCTGTGTCTGTGATTAATGGAACTGGACGATATTCTAGGATAATGGAATATATTGTTATAAGATACCGGAAACTTAATCAAAGTTGAACCAGAATTAAACCTGATTCAGTCAAGTTAATCTCTGTCAATCTATCTTAATCATAGCAAAGCGAGATCTTAATTGGATTGGTTGCGATTGGCATTAGTAGACTGCGGATCTTTATGCATTTAACAGTAAAAAATTAGAAAACATTTTTACAACATTTTTATTTTGCATAAAGATCCGCAGTCTGGTCGTTAGGTGGGACCAACTATGAATTCGAATTTGTTATATCCTTTTTAAATTCGTTTCTACAGGATATCATTTCCCTATTTTAACACTAGGTTTACAAAGCTCTTGAAATAACTATTTCACATTATTTTATAAACATAACAAGAATGTGTCTACCCAAATTTTTGGCCATTTTTCCAACAATATTCACGTACTAAAAATATACAGTCCTCGAAGACGACCGGTCAAGAATAACGCAGAATCGAACGTCAGCCTGAATGAGGAAAGTAATTTCGCTGAGTCGGATCCTTTTAGGAGTAGACTGACTTTAATTCAGAACGGGAAGTCGATTGAAACGCGTGAGATTGACTTTGTCTTCCACTCGATCGACTATTTGAAGTATCAGTTGCGTAATTGAATTCCTGTAATTGAATCTTTGACATCGACAGACTTCGCGCCAACTATATTGACTTCTTGTTGACTTACATGTAAGTGGATCGATCCTCCACAATATCGTCCATCCTGTTGCTTGTTTTTTCCAATCACAATCTCGCTTGACAGCTATAAATCAAAGCTACAGCTTTTATCTTATCCTTCAATATTATGATACCAGACTGGGTTTAAAATATGTACATTACGAATAAAAAAGCAAATTCAATATAAAACAGATTTCCATTCCTACATGAAATTGGATTAATAATTGGTACGACCCCGTTATTCCAGAAAAATCCAATCCCTGGATTCCGTTCTCTGTACCCTTCATTTTATTCAATTGAGGGGAAAATTCGTTTTTAAACAACTGCAATCAATTTCATTTAATTAATATACATTCAGACTGAATGATTCCGCTGTACATCGCGGAGAGAATTCGCGGGAAAATTTTCGGTATTTTATTTTCAATGTTTTCACTCGATCCGGCAGGTTTGTCGGGGATAAATGTTCGGTAAACAACATCGTGCTCTAGTTTCTGGACCTCTTCGCTAATCAACTCGGCCAAAAGGACTCATTAGATAAGTGTGCAGCTCGCTGGGAAATCGGGATCCCTGAATTGCGAGTTTCGCGTATCCGAAAGTTTCTCGGGAGGACAAAAGTCGAAAGGAAGATTGCGTTCCCTTGCTCTCTGGAGGGTTGGCCAGGGATTCTGTTATCAAGATTTTTGCTGCTTTGGCTTCGCCCTCGGCACAGAAGTTCGTATGTGTCTCAAACGGGACGCGATATCTCTCTTCCACTCGCTTCTGTATCGTAATAACGTGTTCGAGCCTCTGTGCGGTTCGGGAAAAAATTGAACCGTTGGAAACAAACGAGTTATGAAAAAAACCCAGGGACATATCTTCCTCGAGCGTGGTTTACCCCAATTACTTCCGAGGGATCAATCCTGATTACGGCGGTTTTTTGCTCTTTCTTCCCGTTTCGTTCGCCACCTACGTCTTCTTCGTCTTTCGAGGACGAGCGAAAGCTTTGAACAAATGAAACCCCTCGCCATCCCGTTACGGCCGCTAGCCCCAAGAAACGAATTTATCGTCGAAATTCAGGTCAAAGGTCCATCGGGGAAAAATTGAACTCTATCGAATTAGAGACGGGGAGGGAGGACGGAGGAGTTCGCGATAAGAATGTCGGCGAACTTCCGCTCCCCTTCCTAATGACAGCGGCGAGTGGCTTCCGACAGAATTGATATTTTCATTCAATTTTCCAGTACACAGACCGCCCCGGCCGAGTGAAAAATACAAATATCGGAGATCGCGTCGGACTGCGTAATATCCCGCTTGTTTCTTCCCATTGTGGTCTGTGCTCGTTGGTTTGTGATTATTAGACTGCGGATCTTTATGCAAAATAAAAAATGTTCGCATTGATTGCGGGACACAGGAGCCAAATAAAAATTGTATTCTATAAGTCGAAACTAATACATTGATGTCCATAAATATTTTTAACATGTCCACTGCTTTTTTTGAAGAAGTGTTGGAAAAAATATACACCTTTGTATAAGGCTTCATTTTTAATTGTATCAGTATCAGTCTAGTAATTATTTGAATAAAAATTACAAGGACCTGTCAGTGGACAAAACTTGGGAGTATCGATGTCCGGGTGAGCCAGCTCTCGCGGAGCCGGACTCTTCCTGGCAACGGAAGAAACATTGTGTCACCGGCGTAAGTGGTGTCGAAAGCTTGGAATAAAGGGCGGACGACGTGAAAAGACGCGCGAACGCGTGAAAGTGACAGCGGATTATCCGGGCGGCTCGAACGAGATCTTGCCACGTCGCGCGTAGAAACGCGACGGTAATACAGGTCGGTAATCTCGCATCGATCTCCGCGGGAACAACCCCCCGGCCTATAATTCAGCAGCCGAAATCGCGCAGTCAGCCCTAACACAATATAACCTCGAGGGCCCCGAGATCGAATAATGGTGCTTCCTATGTATTAAATTCCCAGCCGGCGTGCAAAACCCGCGACTACAGCGTTTATATTTTCCCCACCGTCGCGCACCGTTCAGAAATTATTTACTCGAATCGAATCGCCGTACGAGACCGAGCTAGCGTATTATCTCGCGGGCAAATTGCCCGTCGCGGGAGCACCGTTTAACAGGAATATCGAGGTTGCTCGAGGGTTCTTCCCGTGGCTCCTTCTCGCGGGACAAAGTCGCGCACCGAGAACGCCTCGTCGGATTGTCAAACGCACCTCCGACTCCTCCGTACATTTCCAGAACATCAATTACGGAAATTCAACGCCGCTGGGTACTCCTCACATCGATCCTGCCACTCGATTGTTCCTGCGATTGCGTTCTTGAACCCTGGTCCCGCAAATTTTAGCTGGGTCGGGTTCAACGTTCATTATTAGACTGCGGATGTTCATGCAATTATGAATTTTTGTAGGCAAATTTGAAGAAAGTGGAAACAAATGAGAACTTAGCTTCAGTGGTGGTAGGCTTTGTAGATCTGAAATTTTGTGGAATTTTATATTTTTGCATTTTTTGAACAATTTTAGAAGCCATAATTGCATAAAGATCCGCATTCTATTGATTATTGTTGTCGCGAAGATGAAGGATTTTACAAGTTAGCTCAACTTCCTCTGTGCTTGATGGGCAGAAAACATCATAACACCTAATTTAGTTTATTTATATAACTGCTGTATGTACCTGTTTCGGATCCTCCCCAGGTTTAGGGTGGGAGTGACCGCTTGTTTCCCAGATGCTTACTTGCTACCTGAACCTTCGGCACTGGAACTTTACGATAATCGTGCTTGTTAATCTGTACCGCATGTTAGCTGCAGACTTTTCTCTGAGCAAAACTCGAACAACTTCCCTTAGCGAAGGTCAAAGACAAACTAAGTGTAAAGGTTGCACGGAGCACAGAGTCAAAAGGGGCAGCTACTGCTCGCGCTGTGTCTGTCAGATGAAATGCGCCCGACGGAAGGTTAAAATCGCGTATTGCCAGGCTATATAGTCTAACGATCCGGCGGGGCGGATTTTCATGGGAGGAGAAAGATTGCCGGGAGCATGATCCGGTGTCCTGGCTGGCGGCATAACCCGATCAGAGGCAATCGGAAGGGGCGTTTATCAAGGCGAATTGCTTTCAATTGGGACGGAACGAGCCGGCAGAGAAACAGGCTATTCCTTATCTAAGCGGGCATTTCCGAACGACTTGATACAAATGGGGTCGTGGCTTGTGTTACAGTTTTAAGAGAGAGAGACCATCGAATAGCTCGAGGTGGAGAGGAAGATAGAACGAGATCCAGGGTCAACGATCGCAAGCACAGTTTCGCCGGATGAGCCTTGTGGACCCGGCAGGAAGTGTTCATCGACGAAACGAGGCTAATGCGTCTGGCGCACGTGCGCCACGTGTGTGCACGGTTTATGCATCCCGCATAAGCACGACACACGTACTTGCACGCAAATTCCCCGGCAAATCACGACTCTCCTCGAGGCTCTCCCCTGACGAGACTCGCTATCATCTCTCGCCACCCTAATTACGCTCGCCGCGCCGCTAATTTTGTTAGACGCGAACAATGCTTTGAACCTGCCACCCCTACGGTCTCGTAGCTTTTCGGAAGTCCCATTTGCTGAAAGAAACATGAGACCCGGGTTCTCGCAGTCCGACTCCTGTACCGGCCATTACCGCGCGCGAAAGTACTCCGACAAGGTCGCGCTAGACGCGTCGCGGGATACTAACGAGATTTTTGCTCGCGGACCTCTTATTCCTGGTTGGAAATTATTTCTGTTGCAGGAACGACGAGGTGAGAGTTAACTGCGAGAGAAATGCGCCACTAAAAATTGCAGTAGCACTATTAAAAATCTTGTTTTCATGATTAAATATGTCGGTGTGTAATCAATTACTAAACATTTCGGTATCGTATGAGGTACACGTATTATATCAATTTTATACTCGTACAAAGAAAAAAATTAATATAGAACGGAAATATTCTTGGAGTGCAAAGGGTTAATTCAGCATTGAAAATTTGGTTGTGTATACGTCGCTCGAATAATTTCCAAGTGACCAAAACGAAGAAATTGATAGAGGAGGGGAAATGGATTTAATTAGAGCGTATGACTAAGTGGGATTGATGGCGGGAAGAGAGAGAGAGAGGTGACCCACAAGGATTCCGAGCCGCAGTGTAACGACAGTGACCCGCATTAGCAAGCTATTCGAAAATGCATTGAGTCACTGCGTGATTAGAGCGGTGACTTATCGCGAGCCACGTAGTACCAGCGGTGCAGCATTCAGTCACGCTCCACTTATGTAAGCGGCAGCTTTAAATAATCGCGAAATTATTTCGCTGATCGATCATCGGATCCCCAGAAGTTACCGCCTGGTCTGCACCGCGATCCAGGTCACTCGAGCTGCAACGTTTCCAACCGGCCGCGACCACCTCCCCCTCCCCAATCCCCGTTTTATTCGAACAGGGGGGGCACCAGGGTTGTTGCAACGGATGCACGTTCCCAAGTCGATGAAATGTCTGTAATTTCCGGCCACTATCGATCCTTATGTTTCTCCCGACGACGACGGGTTTACAAGAACGCCCGAGGAACCTGACTCGGGGAATCCTGCGGAGATCCCATATTCAACCGCGAAATTTCATGCGGTCGTTCGCGAATGGAAAATTGGATCGTCGTTACGGGACTCCCAGTCTACATTGTTAAAATCAATTGTTCGTAACTCGAGCTCCGCCTTGTTTCAATCCCATCGACTATACGCGACTGCTAATACAATTCCCTCCAATCCAATGTGATTTTTGCAAAAGTCTGTCCCCCGCTCCATGGAACAATGTAGACTTTACTTTCAGTCGGTTGACTTCTTCAACGGTCTATTTAACTGTCGACCTTGTATCATACGAAACTATTATTTTCACTGCGTATAGATCGTTTGAATTTCGAGGAAAAGATTCCTCTCTTGAAAATCATGGCCCAGACTATAACAGTGATTGCAAAGAAAAACAGTTTCTGCATTAATTGAGCTTTATAACAGGTTGTCCCAAAAGTTGGTTTCCGATTCGTGCACATAATACAAATTCATGTTAGGAAGTACTAAAACATTGATTTGTATGTGTTTGAAGGAACACATTCTGAAAGAAACTTTTGGGACAAGCTAATAAGTAATAGTATAGGATTTACGTATGTATTTACCAGAAAAGAAGTCATGAAAAAACATTAGTGATCGAAACTTTAAATGACAATATCTCCAAAGTGAAAGTATGTGAGATCTGGCGTTCTTCCTGACAGCCACAGATATTATGTAAGGTATAAGAAAATATTGTTGTTCGATATATATATGTACATGTGATAGTAGAGTCGACGAGCTTCCAATGGCTTTTGTCCCATGTCGATATCTCATCCCGTTCCTGAGATATAAGCGGTTAAAGTTGCGCGTAGTAGATTGGGTGGGGATAGAATGGGGGTTGGATGGGGTGGGGGGTCCATTCATAATACGAATAGTAAATAGTAAAAACTGACCTACCGTAACTGCGTCACCAAGGGTAGGTTAGTGACTAGTGTGCGAGAAAGATAGACATAGTCACCGTCGAAAAATTACCATCGTCTTTAAACAACGATATCTCGGGAACCAAGCGTCGCATCGTGTTGGAACAAACACCAATTTACAGGGAAGGCTTCCGGCTCTCCAACTCCGTAAATTTTATTAAAATAACTTCAATAGTTCCAAAGTTACAACAATTTAAAAATGAGCCAATTTCAATACGATTTCTCCGTGAGTTCCACGCAGTTCAACGGGTCGTACTACATAAGTCAATATCCTTTATTTTACACCAGTTAATGTATTGTTGACAAGAATTCTACCAACTGTTCAATAATCGAATTATTAATGTTATTTGGACCGGACTTCCCACGCGTAATGCAATAAAATAGACTTGTTTACACATTTCACATTAGAAAAACAAAAACAATTTCATAACTGCACGGAATAGACTCGCAGGCTGTAATGGTAAACAATTGTACATGGTAACTGTATCCGAATCAAAGTACAATCGCGTTCACCAGTCATTTGTTTCCCATTACGATCCCATTGACGCGACACGTTCTTTATTGAATAAAAAATCGTGATCCCATTGTTGCGGTCGACTGTACGCCAAAAAAAAAAACGAAAAATGGGTCCGAAAGATTTGTTCGGAAAAACGCGTATAAATCGAAATGAAACTGTAGCCACGTTCGCGCGGGGAATATTGCGTGGGATCAAATATTTTTTGCCGTGAAAGGGGAGGATCGTTTGTCGGACCGATTAATCGTTGGGATCCCAAAAAAAAGGAAAAACCGTGATACCGTGGTCGATCAGGAAGAACGCGGACGATTATTGAGGTCGATTAAACGGCGAGGCGTTCCGCGAGCGGAAACGGACTGTCTGCGCGGGTGGGACAGGATCGAGGCGTCCAATTATCAAGAATTAGTTATAGTTAACGGCGGGGGGGACGCGCCCGCGTGCGGGGGCCACGCCTGTTTCGAGTCGGGCGCAATTTGACGGTGATTGTCATAGCTGGGGCCGATCCCCCTCGTACTCTCTGCTCGCTCGATCGTCGTGGCACACAGCGGGAACACGCGCGTGTGCAACTCGCTTTCCAGGGGTGACGCGTTGCATGCGCGCCGCATATAGATGCGCGCGTTAAGCTGACTGCCGATAGAACTTGTCCAAGTTGCAGAACGGGGGACGGCGCGGTGTGTTGCGCTCCTTACGTGTACCGGCTGCTCGAATTTCGCATTGGATTCAGCGGAATAGTTGCCGCGAGGAAGTTTCCTAGTCGATCCCGTATACCCGCGCCGGATTAACGCTGCTGCTTCGGGGAAATTTTGCAACTCCGCGCCTCGCCCCCGGGGGAATACGAGACGCGCTCTGCCGATATCAGGAGACGTTTTCGGCAGTGCAGAACTCGTTTGCACGGCCGTACACGCGTCCGACATCCGCTCCGCGGCTTCAGTTTTATCGGAAACGACACGTAATTGCTCGTCTTACGCGCCAGCTGTTGCTGCGACGCCGAACAACTACGCTCCGCTTCGATTCATAGTTGTTACCCGCTTCTTAGGCGACACTCCACACTGTGACGAGTCGCTCGAACGATTCAGATGTAATTTCAAAAGCAGAAAAGATTTTTATCTTTCACTTCTCATGTCGTATGTTTATTTCCAGACTGCGGATTTTAAGCATGTATCACAAAAATTGGCAAAGCAAACATTTTTTATTTTGCATGAAGATCCGCAGTCTACTTATTTCAGATTAGACATACTGACTTGGTTCTAGGAATATATTGTGTTGTGGATGATGGCGTGAACGGCGGTATGTTTGTTTTGAATGTAAGAAGACGAAGAAGTGGTGAACGAGAGAGCACGTGGTTAGTTAAGATCAATTTTCCTTTATTAAATACATACATCCTAGTAAATATAACCGTGTGTCATTGACCAACCACAAGACAAGCGAAAATTGTTCGCAAGCCCACCGAATATTTGTAAGTTCCCCGGCTGGTTTATGGAAGGGAAGAATTTTATTTCCTGCGAGGTTCGCATTCCCGGAGCAATACGGCACAACTAATTCAAGGAAAATCAGGTTTTACGTGTCCCGAAGAAAGGAAGTCCGACGACCGTATAGTCCCATAATCGCAGGGATTCTGCCATAGAAGTATTACGCCGTTCTTATATTTCGTCGTCGAAAATATTCTTCCCCGAGGAACACCGGAAACCGTGGGTATTTGATAAAATAAGAAAATACGGGAAGGAAAGGAGGGAAAAGCGACCAGCACACATTTGGCTGCGTGCTCTCCCTGTACCGGAAAGAGTAGCAAGTGCTCGAATCCCGCCGGGCGTTTCGAATTTTTCTCGGACACTCTGGGAAACTCGTTCAGCTAACGTTTCGTCTCCGGTGGTACGAATGTATTTTCTACGTACTACTCAGAGTCAGGTTGGATCAACGCGAACTCCGGACGGTACCGACCGGCGAAGAATTTCGATAAATTCGACTCGGAAACGCGAGAGACCCCGTTTCATTAAATTCAACTTCACCCATATTAAATACCGACAAACTGAAAGTTCTTTTCAAGTTGTTCAGTAGGGCGTATAAAAGTTGCAGTTCTCCCCGGGAAATATAAGTTCCTGTGTTTCAGGGCACCGGCCGGGCGGCAGCCCTCTCGAAAATAATCTTTCCTTCCGTCTTTGCTCGTTACTCCGGCACACTTTCATTAAAATAGCCGTTCCTACTTTCCGCGTGCTTGTCTCGCCGCTTCACAGGCTGCGGGACTCCGAACCTAATCAATTCATGCTCGTTTCCTTCTCCTCCTTCGTATTATCGCCTACTTTAAACTCCAGCCAACGGCCGAATATCTTCCACAACGTCAAACTATTAGGTCGTCGCATATGAAATGTCCGATTTTTAGCAATGACATTAAACAAACGCAATTTTATGCCCAATGTATTCTATCAAGAAATTTCAAGTTTCTTGATTGTATTACGTAAAAATATAAATATAAAAATGTATAAAAATACAGACTTGTAATTAAGAGATACAACACACATCAATTTTACTTCAATGAAATACCTACTTTAATGCAAAATAAGCATTCGCCAGCGCGGTCGATACCGTTGTTTACGCTTGCAAACACTAAATTTCAAATTTCCAGATTACTACATGCGAGTAATTAAAAGTTAAAACCGGGCGCTACCTCGCTCGGCAACAATTCATCGTTCAGGCTTTCCCCAAGAAGATCCACAATAGAATACTCTTCTTTCAACACGTCAGCAACTGACCAAGCAAACAAAGCCTCTCGCATCTTGGTTCATTTTTATTTCGCAGCCGGCCGGGTAATTCCAGGCCGCAAACAATCCTCGAACACGCATCCATCACAGCCATCATAACCACTTCCGTTTTCCCTCTGTTCTTTCTCGGTGGAAAAAAGGCGGAGCGCGGAGGGGTTTTGCGGAAGAGTGGGACGATGGGGAGGCTCCGGAAAGCGTTCGTGCGTTTTCCATGGAACTCGTGCAGGGTGTGTGGCGTGTTCTTAAAAGCAGGAACTTTCTCCGGGCGGCATTGATTGGCAGCGTGTCGGAAGGAATTGTCGACGGGCGAAGGACCCCGACCGTCCCCTCCGTCTTCTTTTCAAACCCCCACCCCCACAGCTTAACATCCCCGTCACCGTTTTCGAAAGCCCCTCTCGATCTCTCGGGCATCGCGGGCCTCCCACCCAAGGCCGCGATTACCATTTTATCGGGTCTGATTTGCGAGCACTTTACACGAACCCTGTTACCCGTAGGTGGATTGCCGGCGAACGGGTGCACTTACCACCCGGTCTCGTCGCTCTTTCGAGGGTTTTAGCCGGGCACCAGGTGCCACGTATGCGTGGAAACGATCCACACATACACACGGCATGATCGCACAGGCTGCACACCAGCGTCGCTGCTGCTGGCCCCTGTTGTACCGAACGCTTTTCTCCAGACACTTTTCGAAAAAGTCGAGCTATGCCTGGAACAATCGTCTCGCTGAGTGTGCTCGCCGCCGGACTACTGCGAGTTGAATGCGAGTGGATTTTAATGCGAGCTGCCTGCCTCTCTCGAATGCAAATGTAATGTTATTAAATAGAAATAGGCGGATTAAAGGCGCGCGCTCGTGTTCTCAGCTTTATTCCGCCTCCGACTCGAACGGATATCCTGGACACAGAATGTGTCAAAGTTCAGAATCGTTCGCGTAATCGGGACGATCTATCTATGCATACACACGGCGTTTCGATTCCAACGAATGAGACTGCGGACTTTTATGCAAAGGTTTTATGCATTTATGAGTAAAAGTATTAGAAGAATTTGAAAATACTATTATAAAATGAATTTCTAGCTCATGCCAGTTTGCTGCAATTTAACCCCTGCCGTACCATTTTCTTTACAGTTACAGTGATTAAAACATGACGACAAAAATGTAGAAGGGAAAAGAAAATTTATATTTTCTCTGTGACTACATTTATTTTAATGCTTGAATATTGACTAGAAACGAATCCAATTTTATTTCATCCAAGAAGAAACACATAATATTCATATTTCTTAGACTTTGTTGAAATCGTCATGACGAGTCTGACTCGTTAAAATATGGCAAGTGGTCAAGTACATAATTTTTTTTTTACATAAAGATCCGCTGTCTGATTATAATATACAGGAGTTACGTATTAAAATACGCCAAGGTGTTCGAACAGGGAAGAAAGCTGGAGTTCTAATTCTTTTCGGAAGAAGTGCACAAATCCTGAGGCCAATTACGAGACACGGAACAAAAAACTGCATAGCTCGTTCTCCCGGTGGTGTATTCACTCGAATCGCCGCATTCTGCATCGCGGCCGAATAAAATCAATGTTTACAGTATGTAAGCGGTTCCGGAGGTGCGCTATCGCCTTTTCCCACGGATCCTGCACGCAGACCCTGGTATTCGGTGGTAGCAAACGGTCTAGGGGAACGACGATCGTGGAACCGGTCGTGTCGAGTCTCTATCGTCGGAATCACCGGAACCGAGGTTGAGCGCATACAAGATTTAAAGCGGACTAGCGTTTCACGCGAACGATACTCGTTCCGCGTGAGCTGCCGCCGATTTTATGGACCGCTTTTCTGTTCCTCATCGTTTTCTCCCTTTCTCTCACTCTCTCATACCCCGACGTTCGAAATTTCGAATGAAGAGATTGGATTGTTAACGCCCGCGCCGGCGGAACGGGTGCTCGCAGATTAAATGGCGGTCCGTCGCCTTTTCATGAATTTTTCGAGATCGCCGACTGCGGGGCAGAGACGGGCATCGAGGCTCTATCGAGTGGAAATGTTCGAGAAATTACGATCGATCAAGCCCGCCGACTCTTTTTTTGCATTAACGCCTACGAACTTCGCTGACGGAGTTCCCACGCCGGCATACGACCGTTATTATCGCCGCTGCACGACGTTTTAATGCCGATTGATACTTCGTCGGATCTCAAACGGAGATTATCTTCCGCGATACAACACTATCGGTTTACATACCGGATGTATAAAATATCGTTGTTATGGAACAGCTGGATTATTAGAAATATTCCCTCGACTTCGGAGGAGGTACCAGTCGCAAGCAAATTGATCAAAGATTTTCCTTTTTAACGATTTCATTTTTAAACCGATGATCTATTTTTGAAAATAGGGTATTGAGATTACTTTCCACGGTACTTTATCGATTTGCATACCGGATGTATAAACTAACGTAGTTATCGAGCAGCTGGATTATTGGAAATATTCCCTTGACTTCGGAGGAGGTACCAGTCGCAAGCAAATTGATCAAAGATTTTCCTTTTTAACGATCTCATTTTTAAACCGATGATCTATATTTGAAAATAGGGTATTGAGGTTACTTTCCACGGTACTTTATCGGTTTGCATACCGGATGTATAAACTAACGTAGTTATCGAGCAACTGGATTATTGAAAATATTCTGCTGAGTTCAGAGGAGCTATTACTCGCAAGCAAATTGATCAAAGATTTTTTTTTCCTTTCTAACGATCTTATTTTTAAACCGATCATCTACATATATTTGAAAAACGGAGACGCAGATACTAGGATTATTTTCCACGGTACAACACTATCGGCTTATACGCCGGATGTATAAAATAATGTAATTATCGGGAAAATTATTGGAAAAATTCTCTCGACGTCGGAGGTACCTGTTTCATTAAAGAAAATTGCGACAGATCTTTTCGGAAGCTCATTCGATGTTGAACTCCCCTTACCTGCCTATCCAAACCCCGTTATATCTTGATTATATTTTTAGACCGTCGATTTACATTTATAATTCTGACAGAGACAAAGTCAGACGCTCATTAATAATGCACGAGCTCCGTTCGTCATTGTTCGAATGACGTTCAATTATTTAACGAGGCGTGTCGAGAGACTAGGCTCCAATATCGCAGCACTTAGTTCGAGAATCATTTATTAACATCGTTCAATCGAAGCTCGTGGAATATTTCATTCTCCATTGGTAAAATAGAGGTGGCAAGTTTCAGCTGAACGTTTCAAGCACAATGGACATTTTTTAATCTGGAAATGGTTACGATTCCGTTGGATTAGGATCAATGCGGCGACAGATCGGAAACGAAACGCCACTCGAAACGAACCGTGTAATCGTATATCGGCAGAGAAATGCGAAATTAAAGCCGGCATATCATTATAGGTTATTATACGAAGCCGATAATCTACGATATTATCGAGATACTACGGGGCGTGCTGGCCCGGCCAATATTTGCATATTTTCGCCGCGCCGGTAAAATATTAACAATACCTATAAAGAACTTTATCATGCGGCTGGAATGGCAGCGGGCGCGTCCAGCCGTTTGTGTTTCATAATTTTCGGGAAGCTGTTATTCCGATCCGGCCGTTGCTGAACTGCTCTCGTCGTCGGAATCGAAGAACTGTTTACATTTGCTTTCGTTAACCGAAAAATCATCGGTTGGATTAACGTGTGATGGAGGGGGTGAATTTCCGGGTCGATTCCCGGTCAAAGTCGACCAACGAGGATATCGAAGTTTATCAGCCGGACAGGCATCGTTTCCCAGGTCGTTTAATGCCGGCCAATTCCCCGATTTCGCATAGCCGTTTGGATACGCGCGTAATCGATATGCCATCCTCCCCTCCCATCTCTGTCTCTCTCTCCACGACATTAGAAATATCACGCGAAGTCGGACAGCGTTTCAATTATCCCGGCTAATTGTATTACTTCCGTGCCGCGCCGTTTCAAAACTTAAACCGGTCAGTGACCCGAAATTATCTCGACCCACTCACGATTGTCCTGATAACAACGTATCGGGTTACCCGACGATTCCCACCGTGATGATTTATAAACCTCGTTTTTTTCAACGTGGCTCGTCGCCGGTCGTTATGATGATTTTATCCTGCGAACGGTTTACGATCGTTACGTGCGGCGCGCTGAATTTGATTAAACCGATTAAACGCCTTAACGGTCTACGGGACATTTACTATGATGTTACAACTATGTTCGGAGTAAACACTGACTCCCGGCTCCGTGGACGTCGCCGCACAGTGATCCCGATTGGAAAATCGAGTGACATCTTGTCGAGAAATCTTTTTCATATCGACAAGTACAAAGTTCGTATGCTTCCTAAATATCCGTCAACCTCGAAAATAAAGAAATTAATAAAATGTAATAAAAACTACAAAGACATCTTTCACGAATTTATAATTTCTCTCTAAATAAACGCGAAACAGTGTTTCTTATAATTGCCACTAAACAAATCGCTCGGGCGGATCATTAAAAGGCAATTAGGATAGTCG
The DNA here is from genome assembly GCA_028455795.1 of Lasioglossum marginatum. Lineage (NCBI taxonomy): Eukaryota > Metazoa > Arthropoda > Insecta > Hymenoptera > Halictidae > Lasioglossum > Lasioglossum marginatum. The sequence goes on along the minus strand of CM052245.1, from coordinate 12,448,196 downwards.
CGCGAGAGAGCACATTAAATTATAAACCCAGCCAAAGTGAAGCTAGTCATTTCTAAAACATCCTGTACAATTACGCATCATCGCACGCGCAGATTTTCATGAAATTCGCCTATGCGGAACAATTTAAAGCCAGTGCTTTTGGATGCCGCAAAGTGCTGCAACAAATCTGAATACACTATGTAAACAAAAGTCGACATAGAACTTCAAAAAACACAAATCCTAAAAGAGCCGCAGCCCGAACCGAAAATCCCCAATTTCGAGCCGCGACCATCGGAAAAGCAAAATCTGCCAGCGTGTAACGCGGACGTTCCGCGCGTCGCCGCGTCGAGGGAAAAATTTACGTAGACCACTTCCGTCGGTCTGTCTAAGCGTCGACGCTCGCGTTTCACGCTCATTATAATTTCGCTGAGGCCGTGAAAACCGGCGAAGTGTTTACGCAATACGAACGAGGAATTAATTAGCGGAATTGTAGGAGCCTGCGGCACTTTGCTGGCCGATTCGCCGGCTGTGTGCGGAGAGGGTGGAAGAAGCTTGCGTGTTTCGGCGGGTTGTCGCCTTTCAGAATTTCATTCGTCGAGTCTCCTCGATCGGACGGAGTTCAGTGACCCTGGAGGTCGATCCCGAAGAGGATCCAGGGATTTGTGATTTACCAGAGCGTCCGGGGTGCTCGAGCTCAAAGAATTACCCGGACGAGTGTAATTTAAGAGGATCGAGGGTTATTTAGGGTTATTTATTAGTGCAAGGTCATTATATTTGTTTCTAGGATTGCAACGGTGCGGGATGCGCCATCTCATTTCTCGATAATGCACAGATGCGGTTTTTCAGTAGTCAAAAGCGCTAGATAAGAGATCAATCTAGGCCGCGATCGCCCGCAAAAGTCCTATTTTTACTAATACTAAAATTTACTTTAATTTGCATTATTCGGAATAAAGCTGCGATAGCTCCATGCTGCCGAATAAAGCAAATTACGCCTCGTAAATTTAAAAATAGGACTTTTGATTATTGAATCTAGCGCTTTTGATTACTGAAAACCCCATCTTTGCATTATCGACAAATGAGAACGCGCATCCCGCACCCTTGCAATTCTGGAAACGAGTCTACCCCCTTAATACTGAAGAAAGTAAGGTGACCTTCAGTATTTGTTTGAAACCATTTCTGTTCAATCAGAGAATCTCGATAGGTGCTCGGGTGGCGCACTATAGTCGAGACATCTCGATTCACAGTTTGTTAGCCCCTCAAAGCTAGCAAACCGCGAAGAACGCCGACACCATGCTCCCCAGAGTGAGATAGAGGGAACAAACACTCTGTATCGGCGAACTTGCAATCCGTGATTATCCCGTTTTGACGGTGTTTGAGTCAGGTCCTGAATCGATCACAGCTACCCCTGACGAATCGATTTCGATCATAAACAGACCGGCGCGGCGGAAGAAAGCTCCGTGTAAACACCGATTTAATTCGATTCGGTAATTTTCGACGACGGGATTAATTGGAATCGAATTCGGTTAATGGGAATCGTGCTGGCCGGCGTTGAAAAGGGGATCGACGCCGCATGAATGGGATGGTAGCCACGGCGGCATTCCCGCGCCTCGATGACGGCCGACACTCGATTATATCCGGCGAGTTTTATTCGTTTCGGTGTCAAACGCACTTTTAATGAGGCGGCCCCGGACAAAAGGGACCGTTCCCGCCCGGCGATAATTGTTCCCGCGAAATTGTTTCTCTGATCGAGCAGTCAAGCGAATGGAACGAACCGGAAGAAGATGGCAGGAGGCGTGGAAGTTTTTCGGGAAATTAATGACAAACGTGCGCAGGACTGGTGAATCGCGTCGCAGACAATAGATATTTCCTGAAATTCTGCAATTTTTCAATCGTCATAACTTGAATCCAAAAATCCGGAGTCTAATAATTAGACAGAGGATTTTATGCGTTTATGACAAAAATAAGAAAGAAAAGAAATTTCCATTTCACTCCAGTTTGTTGCAAATCGGGTGGAAAATGTTGCTGAAAATGATGCTAATAATCGTCGGCAGCTAACGTGTTAAGAAAGGAAACAATGTTTCGCTTAATTTCCGTTCGGCGAACGGTCGATTAAAAATTAATTATAGCTATTGGCTGCGAAGCTAAAACGAATGTAAATAACGCCGGCGGAGAGTGCTCGAGACTTCTCCGGACTGATTAAAATTGTTGATAACGATCGATGGTTAATCGAGCGAGCGTACTTTTGCAAATACAACGGGCCGCTTTTTATTTAGAACAGAGGAGCCGTCGCGCCGCGGCTCTGGATTCAATTATCTCGGCCGTAGAAGAGAGTAGGGATCCCGTCGCGTCGCGTCGTGTCCGTTCTCAGCGCGCCGGAATATCGATTCCCGAAAAGCAATCATCCGCGGGTTCGACTGTTCAAACAAACAAGACAAGAAAAAAAGTCTACGTCTCGTCGGGGGAGCCGCGGCAATGAAACTGTTGTTGAAAATTAACGGGCGCGCCGCCGTGCCGTGTCTACCGATCGCTCTCGGGGGTTGGTAAACAATTATTAGCCCATTATGCCGCGATCCATTCATTACGGCTGCTAAATCATAAATTCACCTGCGTAATTACCGGCTCGGGCGCGCGAGCCCAGGTACCGTCTCGCCGCTCCGGCCCGACCACAAAGAAAACGCAAGAAGCCCTGGCGAAATTAGATCGTCCGAGGAAAAGTTGCGCCGCCTTAAATCAAGGGAATATTAATAATAATGAGAATGCGAAGCGTTTTCATTAACTCTCGGATAATGAAAGGAATACTCGATGGAGCCGTACGGCTTAAAGAGATGCTGTAATATTCATAATCATTGTTTTTCATTGTTACGTTAACGCACGCCACAGCTTTTTCTGTAGCTTCGTTTTAACACGTCTGGTCTCCTTACGATCGCGCCGGGGGGCGTGGCTGAGCCTACCAATTAGGAACGGGCGAGAAGGCAGCACAGCAGAAACTGTAGCTATAATTTAGTCAAGCCTCTTTGCATTTATTAGAATGTATTTTGTATTTTAATCATTTCAATAATTGATAATGATCTCGCATGAGTGGCCAACAACTAAAACGAAGCGATTCGCCGCGAACTAAGGTTAACAAACATGAAAAAAGGGAGAGGGACACGTTAATTACGAAAGAGGGAAGATCAGAAACTATTGCCGACTACTCTGAAAGCAGGAGCTCTCGGGAAGTGCACGGCCGCAATAAAATCCGGCGACGAGTATGAGAGCGCCGTGCGTAATCACCCAGCTGGAATCCCATTTTTCCAGACCACGCGACCGTTGGTCATGCAAGATGCGTAATTACCTTGCGTAATTAGCAGATAACAGGTAGACAAAGAGGCACCCTCCAGTGGTCTTCGCATCCGGCACGCAGAGCACGTTACACAGTTTTACAAAGTTACCGGGTGCGATGCGAGAATAACGAGTCTGCCGCAGTCGCTCCCTTTCTGATTAAAAAAAAAAGGTGAACGAACGACGAGCCACACAACCCTTCCACGAGGGAGGGGTTGAACTGTTTAAAACTTCCGCCCCTGAACGGCGATTTAAAGGCTCGACGGCGAGCTCTGACAAATTCCGCGTTCATTGCTGCATCGATCATCTCGGCGATCATCGTTTACTGACCGGACCAGCCAACTACTTTGCAGGGAAAAGTGATTCTCCTTGATGCTCTCGAGCGTGCACAAGGGTGCATAAGAAAGTACTCGCAGCAGACTTGAATCGTTTATCGACGAATGGATCTACATTTTATGTGCACTGTTGCTATTAGCTGTACAAATTAATCCGGAACTTTTTCATTTGAATTTATCGATTATCAGTAGACTGCGGATCTTTATGCATTTATAATAAATCCAATAAAATGAATGCGATTTTTATTTAGTTTGGATCTACAGTGGCCATTGCCGATGAAATTGGGATTTTATTTGGTTTCACTTCCTTAAGATTTGTCTAGGAAAAATGAAAATTGCATAAACATCCGTAGTCTAATTATCAAGCATCAATGGCCGATGAAGAATTCCACGACACAAAGAATCAATTAGAATGTAAAGGGAGGGGGCATTCGTGTCCGGTCAATTTCGAGCAGTTTATAAAATTCACGTGTCCCGCTGGCAGATGACTTAGCGACGCATGACGGTCCGACTAACGAGGCTAATTTCCACCCTGCCGCATGCAATCTCCATCCCCTAACCCAGCAGACGATGCGGGCAGTCAGTCACTGGCTGGTCGGTCATTTAAGTGAGTTGCCAGGAGCATAAAACCTTCGATGGGGAAAAAGTTGAGGAGATGGCCAGCAGGGTGATCGAAACTGTTCGGAGTAGTTCGATGATGATCGTGGGGTGAGTTCAGACCCGTAAACGATGACTCGTGGACGGATCGGTGGGTGCACCTGGTCGTTTGCGTGGATCCGTGGGTGATTACCGAGTCCTTTGGTCCTCGGCAGAATCCGATTAGACGATTTAAAATCGATGAGAGCCTCGTCTGCTGACTGACGGACATTAGGGGATGGGTATGGGGGTTGGTTGACGGGGGTGTAAAGGGGGCAGGAAACGCCACGACGCGAGACGGGCGGATGGACGTGCGACCGGATGGCGGCTCGCAATTACCATTCATTACTTTGTTGGGGCCAATTGACATAACTGATTGGTATTCGGCTGCCACGCCACCCTCAAAGGACCCTCGACTCCTGGGAGGAGGGGCTCAGGGGGGCTAATTCAGTTAGCAGAGAGCGCGGGGGTTACACGCGCTCACATCGCAGTCGGATTTGTCGATGGCCCGTGTAACAATGCCGCTCACTATTTTTCTCCTTTTTTTTTTGGTTCGGTTTTCTCTTTTTTGGTTCCCGGTCTCCGAGAATCGCCTGGCGTTGACGGGAAACCTTTTTTTGCGGCTGATGGCTGTTGGTTTGCCGTGGCCGTGTTTCGTTTCGGCCGCGGATTGACATTGAGTTTTTGTGCGCGACCGGTGCAGTATGCTCGCGTCGAACACGCCACGGCAAACTGTCCGGATTTTTTAAACAAATAGGGTTAGCCGGACGTGTCTTCGGAAATTCTGCGATTTTCCAGAACTGTCTGCGAAATTTTTCCAACGTAGCCGTGTGCCGTTTTCATAGTACATATTTAGTCTGGTGTGTAGGTAATATCGTTTGTTAAAAATTATTTGTTAATGTGCTCGTAGTATGGACGTCGAGGTCTTCAGGCTGGAAACGGGTAATGGGTTTTTTAAGAGCAGTAATGGCCAGGCTTCTTTTATGTTGATTATAATGAGTCATTTCAGTGGTCTCGTAATGGTTGTTAACCATTATGTTCACACGCTGGCGAGTATCTTGGACGTTCATGATATATAGAGAATTTCTTAGAAAATTGTTTAATGGAAATGACAATTTCGGTACTATTTTTTCAAGATTTTTCCTACATCAAACGTCCCTAATTACATCGTGGGAATATTTTCTTTTCCGTCAGCCGCGGTACGAAACGCCTTATCAAATACTTCGTAGCTTCTTAACCACTCGTCGAGCGCAGAGTAAATATATTTTAGCCGTAACGAAGTCCGTGCCTTTATAATTTAACACAGGGGAAGATTAAAGGTACGGAATCCTTTATTCTGGTAAAAAGCGGCCTCTCCGTGCCCCGTCCCCTCCTTCTCGCCGTCGAGACAGTCGTTAATGTTTCCGACGATTCATTGAACGACGTAACGTCGTCGTCGTCGGTGCGTTTGAAACAAAAGTTACCCCAACTCGCTCTCCAACGCCGTTTATGATAATTAAATGACACGCTATTAACCATAAAAGCGTCGCAACGACAATACGGCCTGGAGAAGTTACTTTACGACATTACGCGACGAGTTGATGCTCACCGACTGATAACGTTTTAACGTGATAGGAAAGTTCGTTAACAGGTTGAAAGCGAGTTTCCACCGACCGACAACGACGACGCCCGTTGACAAACTGCTCGCCGCCAAAAAAAAACGAAATCTCCCTTGTCTATCCCCACTTGTTTCGCAACGTCTCCACGGTGAAAACCGTGGATCTTCTTACGTAACATTTTTAATTGCTCGGCTAATTAACACGTTGAACGGCACGTGAGTAATTGCGACGCGCCCGCCAAGCCGCGGAATTTATGGACAGTGCGCTAACGATGCAAATTTAAGGATCACTAAATTCCCGCCGCGTTCAAACCGCCATAAATCGGAACCACAAAATCGTGCATCAAGTTTTCTACACTCGTCGCGAATAGGAGATTTTAATCTTCGGGATCAAATTTCCCCTGATTAGTGTACCGGTGGAAATAAATAAATGTTTGAGAAAGAGAACTTTTTCTATGTAAATTACACAGCGAGCTGAACATCCCGGCTGGCGTGTCGGGTGGCTCCGCGAACGAGAATTATCAAGAGAAGTTCGCCGCTCGCGTGTTAAATTAATTTCACGGTTCATGTGCTCGACGTAAAAAATGTATTTCAGGTTCTTTTTCGCTGTGTTTGTTCGGCCGGCTTTCCGTTATTCGTTTTGCCGGAATAATCGCATTTGAGATTTCAAGGGGTTACGAGAAATTCCCCGTTCGGCGGGAGCAGCGAAAATCTAATAATTCTTTCGCGCGGGGAAAAAAGTGCCGGCGGTTAAGTTGACGCATTAAAAATATTCCCGGGGTTCTTATCACGTCGGTGAAATCGAACGGGACGAGGCGCGTACGGGGGGAAGCCAACCCCCGTAAAAAATGAAGCGGCCAGCGGGGGCCGAATTGAGTTTCATTAATAAACACGGTGCCGGCCGCGCGATAGAATCGCGAGAAATCACCGACACGTTTTATTAGCTATCGCGCCTCCCTCGGGGGTGGACTTATGAATTGAAAAAATAAATTTCCATGTCGCTCTGGGCACACCGAATCACTTTCCCCTGTAATCGACAACGTTCGGGGCTTGGACGGTGTTACTATTACAACTGGAAATTAATAAACTCGCCCGGCAAAATTGATACCGCGAGGGAAAAGTTTACAGACTATCACGACGATGAGGATGACGGTGGCTCACAAATATTTTTTTCGCCGAACGAACTTAGGCGAGCGAGCCCCCGCCGGCACGGAGGTATTAAAATCTTCAGAGTGCATTAGAGAAGATGACATGAAAATTGGAGGGAAAATTCGTTGCATGACGGGATCGCAAACTCGCGAAGAACTCCGGCAGGAGTTGCGAACTTCGCGGAGCATGCGAGCCATAGTCGTCGGCTGCGGGAAAAGGTAAAACGAGACCGGCTGCTAATCGATCGTTAAGCCGGAGACACTGCGGCTCGAAACAGTATTAGCACGGTTAACATTTTTGCACATTCTTCGGCTGCTTCGAAAACCTTTTCAATTTAAAAATTCCCTTGATAATATCAAATTGATGAATATCTTGAAATTTTTTATTTGTAGATTTTTCCAATCTTCAACGCATGGTCGCGTGTGCTATCTTTAAGATAAAAATATACCTTCTGCGAAAATGTAAACAGGACATAGATTGACTTTAGTTCAATGAGTTCTCTTACAATAGTTGGAAGAGGAACACATAATCTGACGCAGACAAAACGATAGCACACTGGAACTATTTTTACATGAAAGAAGAAAAGTAGAGGAAGGCTAGCAGCAGTATCAGAATGCGATACACGAGCAATAATATGTATCTAGCGCGCGTGAAACCGCCTCGTTTTCACGTCTAAGTGTGTTCCAAAATTGTTGCACGTCGACGGGAAAGTCAGTGAAGTATTAGCCCGCTATTTATCAGTTAACTTTCCAGTTCTGGCGGACACCGAACGCGGAATTACCGCTTAGTCAGGAAGACGAAGAGTTTCGGAGCACATTGGCCGGGGCGAAAGGGAGTGGAAGCTGAAGTCAGGCTAAGAGTCCCCGTTCAAGAGGAAAGTTCCTGGTAGATATATCTTTGGCCTTCTTTCGTTTGACATCGCTCCGCGGGGCTGGTTCGGGGAAGTTTTAATGATTTCTGGCTCGGCCGTCCGTCAGAACGGCGCTCCAGGGAGCCAGGCAGACTTTTGCAAAACAAACGGCCGGATTTTTTCAACCGGTCCTGCTGGTGCTCCTTAACCTCCGTCGATCGTTGTCGAACGGTGAAATATTGCTCCTGAATCTGAGAGAAAGAATTCTCGCGAAACGGCAGAGCTTAATCGATACTTGAGGGTGGCTGGAAACTCGAGGCTCACGGCCGGGTGTTAATCGGAAACTAAGCCGTCGGGGGAGCTCCGTGATTGTCAATCGGTCAATTACGCTGGAAAGTTATTAATCATCGAGACTCGAGGCGCCGCCCTTCTGGGACGGTGGTGCGATACAATCACTTTTTCCCTTTCGATACCATAGCGTCTTAGGTGTAAGTTTTTAGGCGTAACATTGTACAGCTTTCACTTTTACTATTTACACATACATTAAATACAGGATACGCGGAGACAGTGTCTCGTTATTTAAAGCAACGCTTTACAATACATTTATGATAAAAATGGGTACGTCTAATTCATGACAGTAAAAATATTTGAAGAATTTAAACACATTACTATATTATATTAAACATATTCAGCAAGAAATTAAATATTTATTTCATCCCAGCTTGTTGCAGTTCAGAGAGAAAGTTTTTATTTTGCATAAAGATCCGCAGTCTACTAATAAGTCATCTCCATCTACTAATCAGTCATCTCCAACCCACGCGACTGCGATTTTCGACTCGCAGAAGCATCCAACGGGAATCGAAAACGAGCGAGCAGAATTCGCACGGTGATCGAATAGCTCGCGAGCGTTCATTCGGGTGGAAAAAAAAGTGAAACACTGGGCCAATAAAGATGTGTAACGCGTGGCTCGGATCATCGAAAAGCAATCAGAAGCGATCGTGAGAACAGAGAAACATTCGAAAAAAGAGAGAGAGAGAGAGAGGTAGCGTTCGAAAATGCGCGTCGAGTCTCTGTGGGCGTAGATAATCGAGCCGATGGACGTTAAAAAAAAAAGAGCGGCTAACTTTATCCGCGACATGAATACTAATTGGCGACTGGCACTCTCGCAGTTCGGGATCGGCGTGGCGCGGCGCGACGCGACGCAGTCGCACTTTTGCGAAAGCTCGCCTAATTCGGCCCGATGTCATTAGCGTCTGTGATTCGCCGATAAATTATTCAGGGTAATTGGATTCGGGCCAGGCATAAAATCCGCCTGGCGAAATCGTCGAACGAAGCCTCTGGCAAGCTGAGCGAGCGAGCGAACGGTTCACGAGCGTGCACGAGCGTTCGAATAGGGTGCGATGGTGGAAGCGCGCAACCCTCGCGGGAACCGTTTCGCACGCAGACAAATAAGGGAGAACAATCAGGATCGGTGTTCGCTATTTACCGATATGACGGTAGCTTATCGTCCGGCTGCGCGGAAGGCAACGTTGAATCCTGTGAAATGCGTCGGCGCACGTGCTGATCGGTAATCGTCAGGCTGGATTAGGCGAAACTGGATTCGCAGCTGAAAATTGAGCTGCAGATGGAGAATTAGGGACGTTGCACCCGCCCGTCACCGCGATCGTGCTCCCGTGCCTCTGTCCACTGTTATGCCTCTTCATAAACGTTTCACAAATCACCGAGATAAGCAAAGAATGGCATCTGTCCGATATACTCATTCGTAATGTACAGGGCCTTTCAAAATTATATGTCGCGACCATTACGACGAGATTTATTAGAAAAATGAAAAATTAGTAAAATTGAACTTAACATTAACTATATTTACAAAACAAGATACAACAATAAACCCAGACTCATTTTAGCGTTCGTTTGTGAAACGCCCTGTACGCTTGTTAAATTCGGCTCGATCGGTATAAATCGCGGATATAAATTCCTGCAAATGCCCGGCTTAAACCGGGAATCTCCTCTATTGTAACATTATAATCGAGATTACCCGTCGAATTTATTATCATTAAATTAATTGTTGAATATTTCGACATCCATTCGATAAAGATTTACACTGTCAAGGGGACTCTTTGAAGCGTTCGGATTCGATCGTGCCAGAAGTGGGATCTGTTGGATCAGCACCATATCGATTTGCGGCTAAACAGCTGTTTATTCGCGCATCGTATTATGCAAAACTGCTCGAAAAATAAGAGTGATCTCGATCGGTGAACGAGGATTAATAACAGAGCCCATGGGCCAGCGAAAATGATTTTTATTTTCAGAGTACTGAAGTTGTATAATGATATCGTATTTTCTGGTGGAGTTTCGACATAACACACTTTTTATTTGGCTATTATGGTATAATTACATTTACGTCGGAAACTTTTGGCAGCCACTATGCTCGGATAATTCATACATCAAAACCAGCGTGCAGTCTCATCATTAAAACTTATAATGCGGAGGTATTAATAAAAGACGGTGAATACGTGCTCCACAGCGTACAGCATCACACACTAGGATGGATTTCATCTAATTTAGTTCTATTCAAAAATAAATTTCAACACAAAAATTTGGATACGAAGAAATCATTTTATGTAATCTCGTGAATTCCGCCGTAACTCTCGGAATGAAATCGTAAGACAAGATTTCTATCAGTTATTTAATGAGAAATAAGTTAGTTCCGATATTTTCCATATTACAAAAGTTTCCGCGAGACATCGAAGCGAATGAGACCCCAGCAGGATCGACAGCCGACAGATTATTAACTATCCGACGTCTCACTGTTGCAGGAGAGCACGCGTCAGTCGGCCAGCCACCCGGTTGATGAAGTCAAGGATAACCGGCTACAAATAGGATACACGTCGGCAGGAGGGGGGTGAGTCGAGCTATTTTTAATTGGTCGACGGTATACGCTCGTTACGTGTTTCGATTTTATGATAATGCGGCCCCTCCTCGCTAACGAGGCAACGTTCGACGCCCGATAACCATCCGAACGGGGGTGGAAACTGTACAGAGAACGAGTGCGAGAGAGAAAGAAGGGGGTGGGTTTACGCGATGCCCTCGAGAATCGATTCCCTCCCTCTTCGTAGTCGTTTCAGTATTGTGCGAATTAATTGGAGTATCGCGGCCGAAAGGCTCGCTGTTTTTCTTCGGGGGCCTGGCGGCGCCGTTTTCGCCGAATTTATTTGCGAGTGGTAATTGCGCTCGAGCAGCCTAGCCGTTCCCGCACCTCTTCTTTCCACAACGATGAGAGATGAAAAGGGAAAAAGGAGGAGAAGAGGAGATCGGTGCCCTGAGGCAAGGATCTTTGAAAGCCGCGAAGATGAAGAAGGGTCGCGGGGGTGGATAGAGGTTCTTCAGTTGCAAAATTCACGGTTCACGGGGCCGAAGGGAAGGAAATAGGCGTCAAAAGCGGCCGTGGCAAACAGAGAAACACGCCCACGCGCCCGGAACTCGCGGCACCGGGAGACCGCGAATTAATTAAGAGCTGCAAGTTACCGACGTGCGCGCGGCAAATAAGACCAAACTACCCCGGACTTCCGCCGTCAAAATATTTGGTGCGGATTACTGGATACTGGATGCCGGCACGGACCCACGGAATCCCGTGGAATAGTCGCCCGGAATGCTTTGCCCCCGTGCCATTTTCCACTGAAAGAAACTGGGACGACCCCAAGCGTACCGCGCGGCTAATGATGCTTGCTGCGCTCCGGGAATCTTACGGGGAATGTTCACGGATTCCGGCGAACGCGATTTACTACCGAAACTACTGTACTGCCTCGCTCCTAGTCCGTGTGCGTCCGTACGCCCGGACTTCCGCTGGCGAAGTATTAAACTTGCAACCGGGCGGCGACGGTCTTTGCGAATTCTGCGTTATTTGATTTTCTATCAAAACTGCTGTACTGCCTCGGTGGATGTCCAACTTTCGGTGTTAACACTTTAAAGAAATATCGTAAATTTTATAAATTGATAAAATTGGTCAGAATTTCGTCGGGATCTAAAAAGATTCGTCAAATTGGATTTCTATTGAAATCTTCGACGTCGCGGAATTGCTATTTCGCACATCGCGACGCAACGTGGCGCGGTGATAAATGATGGTAGAAGCGAAGTCATCATTTCTCGCGGCTCTACGTCTTCGTCCCGTAAATCATGGGACACACAAAGTTCGCTTTATCGCTGCGTTAACCGCGGAAGATCAATCTCTGCAGGCACAATTTTTCAGAGGCCAAACAAGCATTTGTCGAATTGATTTCCGCCGTACGCGAAAGTATGGGAACTGTACGATTCATTCCGAAAGCGACGTTCCGAATCTCCGAGCGGTGTTTGGGCTTGAATGAAATAGCGTGTGAATGAATACCGCGACATACAATTTTGAAACGCCCTGTACAGAAGGGACAATTTATCGAGTGAACCGCCCACGATCTAGAAGTTGGAACAAAGCGGCGATGCGTCTTGATTGATCCTATCAGCTCGGTCTTTCTGCCTTCGGGATAAAAAGCAAGGGCCAGAAGAGCCATATGGGGAGAGAAAGAGAGAGAAATAGAGGAAGCAGAAGAGAAAAGAAGAAGAGAGAAGAAGCTGTAGAGGAGCGACGTCGAACCACGCCGCGTCTCGAGCACGCTCCGAATGCATGCGCGTCGTGTGTACACAAATGAAGTCGATGTTGTGCGAGTAGCGCATCCTTTCCAAGTGTCTCCGACGACGTCTGAAAGAGGAAGAGAAATAACGGGGAACAAGGGACAGGAGGATAGGTTGAAGAATGTGCACTCAACGTGATTGGTGCAGGCCCGGGCTCTGCGCCCGAGACGGTGTGCATAGCCGCCGCCGCTCGTCTGCATGAAAACTTGAGAATCTCCGATGCTGCGAGCTGCAGAGCAACGGTTGCACGTACGCACACTATGATCCGAGATGCGTCTTCTCGGATACGAGAACGGCCAAACAATGCTGCTCAGCCGGCTCGAAGAGACCGGAAAATTTTCGAGGAACGCCACTCGCACGTGTCGGCGACGCACGCTCGAGTTCGCCGGCTGATTTATGATCACTGTCGGGCTTCTGTCGCTCGAAACCAGTCCGAACTGGCCAACTGATCAGCCATTGGCGCGTAACTTACCGAGCAGGCTGTCACGTAACCTAAAGAATTAGCTGCACAACCGTTTGCCTAACCTCGGTTGCTTTGACCCCTTGTAACAGAGTGCGGAACAGAGAAAGGGCCTGGCCGATTAAGATGGTCATAACTGCTCTTAGAGGCTCTTTTCGACCATTCGAAAGCTGACCAAGAAAAACCCCTGCGAGTAAAATTTCAGCCCTCTAGCTTGCCCGCGAGGGTAGTTACAGGGTAAATTAGATTTCGCGCTTCGCCGCGCATTTTCCGGTCTCCGATGCGTTTAAAATTCTGGAAAAAATGTGACATATGTTGGATCCTAAGGCGCATTTTACAGAATTTTTTCAGATTTTTTTGTGCAAACTATGCTCGTAAAAAATCTTCCCTCGGGGACCCTCTGAGATGGTCGAGTCGTTGTTCCAAGCACCAGTAACATCTATTATACCACGGAGCTCAAAAAGTGTTAAATTATTAGCGATTCGTGCGCGTTCAATATTGATCGCGAGATCCTGGTAACCGAGTCATTATTATTAAAGCATTATTAATCGAGCTTTAGAAGTTTCATCTGGGCGGGGATAGGCGGCTGCTCGGCCGTTCGCTTAATTAAAATATCACGATGATACCGCGAAACCGTAAACCATCGAGTACACGTTGAATATGGTTCTTTGAATGGCGACGGACGGATTGTTCTCGACGAGGCCATAATGCAAAATACTTTTTGTTTAGCAAATAATGAGGTGACGTGTAGAGAGCCCTGGATCTTGCTCCACCCGCGTGTTCTAATTCATTAATTGCGCATGGAACAAAGTGGGAGAGGGAGAAGCTTTGCGTAGTAGTTTGCGAAGCGAAATCTCGTGGTTTCCGCCGAGTAGATCGGTCTTATTTGTTCCATTCGTTAATTATCCGTCCGCTCCTTATTTGATGTAATTACATTATTCAACCGGCCGGTATAGGCCATCCTTCTTGTTCCAACGAGCACCGTACCAGCGAGTTTCTCCATGAAAATTTCGAATATTCATGGAATAATTACGCCTCTCCTCTTCCGCCGAGAGAAAAGTTGTTACGACTGACTCTCTTCTCTTTCCTTCTGCGCGAGCTGCTCGAACTGCAGACGAGCTGCCATTATTTTTTCAACATGTTAGCGTTACATGTTAAATTGAAGTGCTTCGCCGACTGCTTGTTTGGATGAAAAACCGAGGAGCTTTCGAACGAAAAATAAACTAGCTCGGAGAAAATTTAACACGATGCGACGCGCGGCCCGGATATCCCGGAGCCTGCGCTAAGCTCGATGGAAAATAATTCTCGAAAAATAACTTTCATTGGCCGAGCGTGACGTTTCATAAACTGAAACGAATTTTATTGGCTTTTCGGGCGCGACCCGGCCCGGCCCGACCGTAAATATTATTTTCCCGCGAAATGAAGGTCCGTACAATTCTTGGAAGCGAACGCTAATGTCACATACACAGGTTCTATCCTGTTTAGTATTTTCGCAAATTTACTCCATTCGTCGACAGGGCGCGAACTACAGCCGGTTTCCGCCGTGAAATACGATTTTACTCGAAACTGCGCTCATCAGAGCTACTTTATAAAATGTCGCGTGGAAATACAAGAAAATTCACGGAAAGACTGATACTTCTAGTACTCGGCATCGACTAATAGGGATTATGGAAGGAATAACATGAAAACACTTAATTAACGATTAATTAAACATTTTTATTTTGCATACATATACATAATCTAAAGAATCTCATTCTCTCAAGTTTCGTGGGATCAATCCCGGAGTCGTCAGCACAACAGACCCAGCCCCAGGTATTCCAACACTCGCAGTATTGATCTTAGTACCAGTTAAAAGCCCAGACTCAACGCTGGCAATGTAGATCCAAAGCTGCGGAGGCAGGTCAAGGCTAGATTTAGCGTTAACGGTGACAGGTCTGTCGGAAAAGTTGATCAAAAGCGTGGCCACAGATGTTCCGGATTTCCTAACAACTGCCAAGACATTAGTAGCGACTACGGTAACCTGGACGGAGCCTGAAGCAATGATAGGCCTCTTCTTCAGCGCAACTAGAGCCTTGAACACCTTGTAGTGCGAGACACGTGCCGTTTTCTGAGCTGCCAGGTTCAGGGTTTTGTAATTACTATGGACAGGTAGCCAGGTCTTCGTCGTATTAGAGAATCCAGCGCTGGTGGAGTTGTCCCATTGGAAAGGAGTCCTCTCCGGTCCCTGGACTTCAAATAGTACCTGTCTGGTCCAGCATTGCAGCCCGCGGGATCCACAGTTTCTTCATACGTAAAGTTCCTATCGATCATGCCAATCTCATCACCATTGTACACTACGGAGATACCAGGCAGGATCATCGACAGCATGGTGATCTGGTCAGCTCTTCGGCTACCAAACCTGGAAGCCACTCGATGATTGTCATGATTCCCAACGACCCAATTGGCTACCTTGCCATTCGGCACGCTGGCTAGCCACTTGTTAATCTGCACCCTGAAGTCCGCAGCTGTAGATTCGCTATTCAGATCAGCGATGAACATGAAGTTGAAGGGCACGTTTGAACCGCGGTTATAGTACTGGATGGTGAGATTATGTTTCGTGTAGGCTTCCGTGAGAATCAATTTCCTGTCAGAATTGGTCCTGTTAGTGTGATCGTCCAGTAGCTTTCTCCAGGAGCTGAGGACGTTGTAGGTTTCCTGTTGGTCCTTCGTGTACGTGTGAACTAGACTATCGTAATCGTCAGCTGGCAAGTCTGGTCGGTTCGCTGACGGCTCATTTAGCAATTTAGCATTCTCGAACATGTGATTGATGGCGTCAATTCGGAATCCATCGACTCCTCTGTTCAACCAGAATTGTAGAACGTTCTTCATCTGTTGGTTCAACCCCTGGTTGCGATAGTTCAAGTCAGGCTGGCCCCATGCGAATTGATGAAGGTAGTACTGCTTCCTGACGTCGCTCCATTTCCATGCTGGACCTTGGAATGTACTCAGCCAATTGTTGGGTGGTGTTCTGGTATCGTTGACTATTTTAGCGTTCCTCCAGATGTAGTATTCGTCGTAAGGCTTGATCCTCCTCTCGCTATTTACGAACCAGGTGTGTAGGTGAGAGCTGTGGTTTGGAACGAAGTCCAAGATCACCTTGAGTCCTAGGGTCCTAGCCTTTGCTACCAGCTTGCTGAAGTCTGCCAGGGTGCCATAGTCAGGGTCGATGTCCGTGAAGTTGGCGATGTCATAGCCGAAGTCAACTTGTGGGCTCGTGTAGATAGGGGATAACCAGAAAGCCGTGACCCCGAGGTCACGGAGGTGTTCCAGTTTGCTGGTGATGCCATTCAAGTCCCCAATCCCGTCACCATTGCTATCCTTGAAGCTTCTCGGGTAGATCTGGTACACCACTGCATTCTTGAACCAATTTGTTCGGTTGTTTGTAGCACAGGATGCAAATCCTGCCAGCAAAAGCAGCAGCCATAAGCGGATCATGATTACTCTTTGCTTTACTGATCAGTGGAGATCATGAACTAGCTTTTATATGTGTGAAAATAAAAATTGGATTACTAGGTGTGAGAACTTATCCTATCGAGTTGATATCGCATTGATTGCATAATGATAAGATCTGAATTGATTAGTTGGATGGATAAGATGTTATCCACTGACACTTTTCTCGGATTATAGTGTTTACAAAGTCGGTGCTGTTTACAAAGAGATTTTTCTGCCGATTTTAATGTAATCTAGCCTTGAAGATATATTGTGGTTACGCAGAAAAATTATGGTCGGAGGAGCTGTGTTTTTCCAGAATCATGTCGGGAGGTAGTCGATGACTTTGTTTACGGCACGATGATTATGGTGCAATGGAAAACATTGTGAGAGCAGGGATGAGTGTTTACTTGTTCTGTTTCGAACGTTTGAGAAGATTATTTCATAAGAATATTGCTTATCTTTAGTTAGGGGAAGTCGAATGGAAAGATACAACTTCGTTGTTTGTAACCACGTGTTTCAGAGTGTTGACCAGGGATCGGCTGTTTTATTTTTTTGTTGCTTTGTGAGTAGAATTACCCATGTAGATATCCTCGAGTTTGCAGGTCGAGTCTGAAAATTTTTCGATTCGGCCCTCTCCAAGAAAAAGTTTGCCTTGTTAAATCTGTGGAGAGCTGGGGAGAGAAACTAGCATTTTAAATAGTAAATAAATAATCCTATTTATTTTCAAGTATGTGTACAATATTGAAAATAAAATATTTTATTTGATGCAGTAATTTTTGAAAATAAAATAATTTATTTGAGCCAGTAATTTTTGGAAATAGTATTTTATTTGGAGAATATTGAAAATATTTATATATTTTGTCTTTATTTTCAATTTCAATTTTAAATATTATCGCTGAAAATAATGGTTCGAATTCAATACATTTATGAGCGTAAATCGTTTCTTGACGATAAGATAGACTGTATGTTTATGCGTTTTCTCAGAGTATTATAACAATGCAAAAGGTAAAATATCTTATTTCGTGTTTCATATTGTTAAAATAGAAATATTTTATTTTATGGATCAAATTGTCGAAACAGTAATATTTTATTTTGAGGTTTAGATTGTTAAAATAGAAATATTTAATTTTCGAAATTGTATATCTTATTTAAAATACTATTTTATTTAAGCAAAATGAACTTTAAAATATTAAATAGTATCTGAAATATTGGTTTCGCCAAATAATGCCCATCTCTGGTCACAATTTCAGAAAATTTGAGTCTATACATTAATTGAGCTCTATAGTATAGGATTTATGTATTTACCAGAAAAAAGTCATGAATATAAATTCGAAAGGCTGAACAAAATAATGCAATTTAACCGATGTCCTATGTCAAAGCATTAGTGATCAAAACTGACTCAAAACAAAACGGCAATATCTCGGAAGTGTAATTATGTGGCATGCGGCTTTCTTCCTGACAACAACAGAAATAATGCTAACGGTCCCCAAAAAGTGGTTAAAGCAGGTCTTCAGGTTGAACCTGCAGCCATGTACTGAACAACTCAGGTGTACGAAGTTACCTGATACATATTGTCAGTCAAATGTTGACTTGCGCAAAAACGACATTACTTTCCGGTCTCCCTAATACTAGAAAATTCATGGAGAGACTGATACTTCTAGTACTCGGCATCGACTAATAGAGATTGTGGAAGGAATAACATGAAAACACGGATTAATTAAACATTTTTATTTTGCATAAATATCCATAATCTAAAGAACCTCATTCTCTCAAGTTTCGTGGAATCAATCCCGGAGTCGTCAGCACAACAGACCCAGCCCCAGGTATTCCAACACTCGTAGTATTGACCTTAGTACCAGTTAAAAGTCCAGACTCAACGTTGGCAATGTAAATCCAAAGCTGCGGAGGCAGGTCAAGGCTAGATTTAGCGTTAACGGTGACAGGTCTGTTGGAAAAGTTGATCAAAAGCGTGGCCACAGATGTTCCGGATTTCCTAACAACTGCCAAGACATTAGTAGCGACTACGGTAACCTGGACGGAGCCTGAAGCAATGATAGGCCTCTTCTTCAGCGCAACTAGAGCCTTGAACACCTTGTAGTGCGAGACACGTGCCGTTTTCTGAGCTGCCAGGTTCAGGGTTTTGTAATTACTATGGACAGGTAGCCAGGTCTTCGTCGTATTAGAGAATCCAGCGCTGGTGGAGTTGTCCCATTGGAAAGGAGTCCTCTCCGGTCCCTGGACTTCAAATAGTACCTGTCTGGTCCAGCATTGCAGCCCGCGGGATCCACAGTTTCTTCATACGTAAAGTTCCTATCGATCATGCCAATCTCATCACCATTGTACACTACGGAGATACCAGGCAGGACCATCGACAGCATGGTGATCTGGTCAGCTCTTCGGCTACCAAACCTGGAAGCCACTCGATGATTGTCATGATTCCCAACGACCCAATTGGCTACCGTGCCATTCGGCACGCTGGCCAGCCACTTGTTAATTTGCACCCTGAAGTCCGCAGCTGTAGACTCGCTATTCAGATCACTGATGAACATGAAGTTGAAGGGGACGTTAGAGCCGTGGTTGTAGTACTTGATGGTGAGATTATATGGTGCGTAGGCTTCCGTGAGGATCAATTTCCTGTCAGAATTGGTCCTGTTAGCGTGATCGTTCAGTAGCTTTCTCCAGGAGCTGAGGATGTTGTAGGTATCCGGTAGGTCCTTCGTATATGTGTGGACTAGACTATCGTAATCGTCAGCTGGCAAGTCTGGTCGGTTCGCTGAAGGTTCATTTGGGAATTTAGCATTCTCGAACAAGTAATTAATGGCGTCAATGCGGAATCCATCGACTCCTCTGTTTAACCAGAATTGTAGAACGTTCTTCATCTGTTGGTTCAACCCCTGGTTGCGATAGTTCAAGTCAGGCTGGCCCTCTACGAACTGGTGAAGGTAGTACTGCTTCCTGACGTTGCTCCACTTCCATGCTGAACCTTGGAATGTGCTCAGCCAGTTGTTGGGTGGCGATCTGGTGCCGTTCACTATTCTAGCGTTCCTCCAGACGTAATATTCATCGTAAGGCTTGATCCTCTTCTCGCTATTTACGAACCAGGGGTGTTGGTGGGAGCTGTGGTTTGGAACAAAGTCCAAAATCACCTTGAGTCCTAGAGTCCTAGCTTTTGCTACCAGCTTGCTGAAGTCTGCCAGGGTGCCATAGTCAGGGTCGACGTCCGTGAAGTTGGCAATGTCATAGCCGAAGTCCGCTTGTGGGCTCTTGTAGATAGGGGATAACCAGAAAGCCGTGACTCCGAGGTCACGGATGTGTTCCAGTTTGCTGGTGATGCCATTCAAATCCCCAATCCCGTCGCCATTGCTGTCCTTGAAGCTTCTCGGGTAGATCTGGTACACCACTGCGTTCTTGAACCAATTTGTTCGGTTGTTTGGAGCACAGGATGTAAATCCTGTCAGCAAAAGCAGCAGCCATAAGCGGATCATGATTACTCTTTGCTTTACTGATCAGTGGAGATCGTGAACTAGCTTTTATATTGTTGAATAAGAGTTGATATCGCATTAATCACATAGTGATAAGATCTGATTGGATCAGTTGGATGGATAAGGTATGGTTGGACGATACTTTCCTCGGATTATCGTCGCTGCGGTTTACGTTTTTTCACTGATTTTTCTAGCCTTGAAGATGTGTTGTGGTTACGCAGAGAAATTATGGTTATAAAAGAAATAATACAATTTAACCGATGTCCTACGTCAAAGCATTAGTGAACAAAACTTTAAACGGCAACATCTCGAAAGTGAAATTATGTGACCTGCGGCGTTCTTTCTGACAACCATAGAAATAATCCTAACGGTTCCCAAAAAGTGGTTAAAATTATTAGGGTAGTACGAGGCGTGCGATTGTCGGTGTGGTTAAAGGTTTCCGCATAGCAGCCCAATAACAATCGACTGATCCGATTCCTCGGTTGCGAAGACTATGGCCGTGGAGTGTAACCGGCTGGTTTACGGGGTTGCGACACCCCCAGGAGGGTTTAATGCACCGCAAGGCGTGCAACGTTCGTCCCCGATAAGATTGTTCGAGGCGCGCGGCCACTTGGGAAATGGTAAACACCTAAGCCCGCACGATCTCGCGTGTTCGTCGCGTTTATGCGTGCCGCCCTCGTAACTGCTATCGCGGCCGTGGCTAATTATACAGCTGCTGGCCGCCGTCTGCCGGGCCCGTTTCTTACTTCCTAGCTGCCGGTGCCAATTTAAGGGTCGCGCGAGCCTCCACACCCGCCAGGACGAATAATTTCGCCATCCGTCAACCAGCGACCGACACCGACCGCTCCGATAAACGAATTTCTTTCCAGATCCTTGCCTACTCCTCCAATTTTTATAAGATTTATTCGTTAAACGATACGTATGTCTCGAAAAAGTAATAGGACAGATATACTGCTACAAGATAGCATATGAATAATAAATGGCTAACTAGTGGATCGATTACCCTACTATCTGTGTTTACAGAGCAATCGGATAAATTGTACATCATCGGTTCTCGGAAATCCATCATGGTATCAATACCCCGATGCTATTTGATACTTGTGTAATATCTACTATGACGCCAGTATTAATCTCAATTCAATCCAGTTATCACTAGCGATTCCACCGACTGTTTTCTAGAAGCACGATGTTATCTCAAAATTGAGACATTTCTTAAGCCTAGATCATTTTTATTGTATGTAATCTTTCTATATTCTGCACATAACATTGAGCCTGTTTTCGCAATTCATAGAGTGCAAAGGGTTAATAAATTTAACGTTTCTGAAAGATTCTTTTTCTCCGACAAACCGGATACAATATCAAAGATGCGTCTGGCTGGTCAGATGATGAATGGATCGCCGCCATTATCCCTTCGTCCGAAAGAACAATGGCACCGGGATGAGCACCATCGATTTACAAGGGAAAATCGCGGATGGGAGGGCGCATCGTTTTTCGACTCGGCGCGACAGGATTGAAACGATTCATCAAAAGTTTTCCACCGGCCGATAACGACGAAAATTTTCATCGAGTACGCGAGAGGGACATGAAAAAAGAGATATCGCGTTCCTGGTGATCGTTGGGGAGTTCTCGATCGAATCGTGTGGGCGTATTGATCGATCGAGAGAGAGAAAGAGAAGAGAGTGAGTGAATCGTCGCGAATTCGACCCTCCTCGTGTTCTCGCGCAATCGCGCGCGGTTAAAGGCTTTTTTTGAAAATCGCTCGGGAAAATATGTTTTCGCGTGTGTTACTTCACTAGACCATAGCAAAAAAGGGAGCCGCGTCCGCGTAATGGAATACGAGCAGGAAATACGCTTGGATATGACCAGTGAAACGATTTTTTTTTTCGCTACTCCCTTCCACGCAATATTTCGATTGCATGCAGGGATCCATACGCGGGCCAGTTTCTTCCTCGCTGAACAGTGGACGAAGTTCGCAGCCCGGATTCGATTCGATCAATTTCTCTCGGCTTTTTTTCGGGACAGATCGATCCAGCCAATAGGAAGCGATTCGATTACTGTCGAATGGGAGGAAGGAACTCAGAGCGAGATTGCTGGGCGCGTTTTGCGAAATTTTTCGAGCCTTCTTTATATATTTTATCCGATGTGCTTCGGATCGTTGCAAAACAAACATTTAAGTAATATTAGGTTGTGTGGAAAGTCTTACGACTAGACTGCGGATCTTTATGCAAAATAAATATCGTCTGCATCGATTGCAAGAATGATTTTAATTAACGATTAATCATTTTAATGGAGGAGAAATCATACATTGACATCTTCAATTTTTTTAATTTTCCAACAATTTTGAATTTCATCTACTTAATTTTCCTGTAAACGCACAGTTATGTTACAAACATCTTGTTCTATGATCTGTTGCGATTTTTCAGGCAACGACTTAATAATTTACTTGTTCTTCCAAAAGTGAAAATTGTGACGTTTCGATGGCTCGAACTCGTAGGATTCGATCCGGAGATCTTGGTTGAGAAAAAGAATGGAGCGCAGCTCGTGGAGTGCATTCGGTAGCTCGATCGCTGCGCGTGCACGATAACGCAAATATATAATAAATTTCAAGTGATAATAGCCGAGGACAATAAAACGCGGGGCGGTTCTGTTTTGCGAGACAACACTTGGCCGCCCCGTGATTTACACCCGAAGATACACATAGATCCGAGCTGGTGCAGCAACGGTGCAGCGGCTGCGAAGACTAACATGATACCACCGTGTAGGAACGACGCGTCGCGAAACGAGAACAAAGTTTCGTCCCCGGGCATTATTTATGCGCGTAATTTTCTTCTCGGCTTATTGCGAACTGCATTCATTCATTGTTCGCGCCCGCGACGGGGACAATTTCACTGAAACAATGAATTATTCATACTATAAACATTCCCGCTCTCTGTTATCAGTCTTCCTCCGGTGTGCTTCCGGTTCACGAGGCGAAAACCACGTAGAACATTTCTTTTTTTCTTTTGTTTTTTTTTTGCCGACCGAAAAAATTGCTGTATCGGACGATCGTGCCCGGAAGGAGTGAATAAAACTTCGAAGGAGCTCGTTCATATGTAGAGACACGGTTTAAGGACTCTCGCGTGATCATTGCTACTCGCGATAATGACTGCATGAAATAATACCGTAAGTGCTTGTGCTAATTTGCATCCTCGCAGCACGTAAAAAATATTTGCATTCTCCACTTTGCTAAAAGCACAGTAAAGTAGTCGTTAAACTTTTGCTTAATTGTGGTCTGGAGATTGCGAATGCGAACGCATTGTCGTAAATAATCGGTTGTTTCGGATTTGCCGGAGTACTTGAAATTCACTGGAGTGCTACAAACAACTTTACAGCGTAGAGGATCGTGGACTGAGGATTAAGAATTACACAATTACAGAAAGTAGATTACAGCTACAATTTTATCACGTATTTGATACTCAAGGTCATCTGAAGGTCAGGACTCGAATGAAACAGAAATAGAAGCTTTCTTGATAAAAATAACGATGGCCCTGAAAAACCGAAAGAATGACATCTGTTTTTGCGATTAAACATAAAGGAGATATTTAGATGGCCTCCAGTATTTCGCAAAACACAATCCGTACTCTGATTCAAGAGAACAATAAGATTCCGGGGCGCGCATTACACGGCCAAGAGCAAAGAACAAGCATCCTCGAGGCGGTATAGTAAAGCGGGCGGCAATCTCCCTAACAAATCGTCCTTCTTATTCCCGGAGGTTGAACATCGCGGCGGATTAATGCGACAGGGAACTTTTACGATTCCGTTTACCCGGTTTGCGGCGAGGTCGCGTTTCGAGGAACGGCGACAACGTTTTCCATTTGGCTTTCCTCGCGGAATTACCCGCGCGTCCCGTTTTGCGTGGGGATGTATACCGGGGACAGTACGCCTCCATACATAATTTCGCGAATTACGGAGACAGTATAACCGAATGGCCTTTAGGCTCTCTAATACCTCAAACGAAGGGCCGCGGGAAGCCCGAGCGTGTTACGCTGCGGTTTCCGTAGACTAGTTGCGGACGAGGCTTTAAGTTAATTTTCATAGATTCGTCGGAGGGGGTGGGGGATGGGGTGGTTTTCACGATGTGCGATCGCTTCGAAAAGGGCAACGGGGATTGGCGCGTCCCCGTTGTAACGAAGCCACGTTATGTCAGCCACCCTCGGCCGAGGGGTAGTCAAACAACCCCCGCGCAGTTTACGGTCGTAATTAACTTCCTAGGTTATTAGCCCTCGTTCGCGGTCGTGTCCCCTACAGGACTCTACGTCTCGCCACTCTTTCCAGGAAATCCTCCCTCTAGCCTGTCTTTTTCCAACCCCTACCGTTGGAGACGTGCTTCCGCGTGAATTTTGATGGCGACACCCTACCTACCCCCTTGCTCATCCGCCATCCTCGCTTTTGATCACCTCGTAAATTAAAAGAGAACCCGACGGAAGATTTGTTGCCATTAGCTCCGCTGAGTTTGTGGTTTCTGAGCAGAGGGGTTGGTTAATAATAATGACACTGATCGAAGATTTATTTGGAGATAGAGGTTGTATTAAACACTTCAAATGAATTATCTTTTTAATATTCCCAAACGAAGAAATAAATTTTTACCGGTTGTGTATGAATTCATATATGAATTCGTGATGTTATTTTAAAATGGTCGCCGTTATTGAAGAACGAGAATGAATGTCATGCCGGATACAATAGAGCTGGCATTCTCATCGAATTAAGTATTAAATTGGAAAGAGTGCTGGATTGTTTACTGTGTTATTTATGTTTTACTGTACACGTTCGGTTTTCAAGGTAGAATATATCGACGCACGCGTTTATGGTACATCTCTGTTTCGCTATCCGAGGTTTTATTCCGTGCATTTTGATTTTCTTCTTGAAAGCGTTTTATCGCGATAATATTTCACGAGCGGCCGAGGTTAATGGCTATGGTAATTAGAAAGTGACGGAGTAGTAAATAAACCGGGGGCGAAAGAATATCGCGTGCAGATTTTCATTCGAATGTGTCCTGGGCAATCAAACCTCGAGAAAAATCGCGATCGAGTTTAATCGAGGTGATATTCTAATTGTCATTTCATAAATCTCTTATAAAAGCAGACTGCGGATTTGCGTGCATTGAAACCGCTCGCGAAAGCCCGCGACATCCGAAAGATTAATAATTATAAACGAATTCGATGGGACGCTATTTTATTTCCGCTCTTTCAGCCGCGATCCAGTCACTTTGGAACTTTTATGCGAAAATATAAATCTTTTATAAAGTCTCGCAGTCCATTCGGAAGTTTATGGTTCCATATATCAAATTATAATAACACCACCGACACAACCCTGTTCTGTTTTATCTACGTTGATAGAAAAATGCAGATTTGATACTTCCAACGCTTCACCGTTATCTGATAATGATATTTACCATTAGTATTTGCTCTACTTGATATTTGCAATAATATTTCCTAGCGTTACATAATCATTAGAAATCGACCACTAATTGTATCCATTAATTATTTAACAACCGCAAACACTTGATACTTCCAACAGTTAGTAATTATTTGATAATGATCTTTATTGATGCTGAAGTGTTGCTTGGAGTTCCGAATAATAGTGCTCACTATTAAGTAATGCTTACTCTATCATTTCACTCATTTTTACCACTGATTTATCTAAGAATTGTGAATAACGTTTATAGTTAATGGACTAGATTAAAAACTCATTTAAATTCATTTTTAGCGTGTCGTATATACGCTTCAAACCGCAACATCAATTCTCATTTCCGTTTCCGAGAAACGTATAACGGAATACTCGCAATAATATATATTAATAAATCTCTCAAACAAATGAAAATCCCCTTTTCATAAGAGAACCAGAAACCGACTATTTGCATAAAGATCTGCAGTCCAATAATTAGTGAATGCAGAATTTACGCAGCTTTCGCGTGTACTCGCCTGTCAAAGGACCTTCTTAATCATGTGACTGTTTCGTTTCAACCCTCACCTAACCGTGACACCGATGAAAAATATTCCAATGAATATTAATATGAAAACATGCGAACTTTTCGTCTCGCGAACGGTGTCCTAATTTCCGCGATGCAACGACGCAGCTTTCGAAACTTCGATCCCCTAGACTGCAGAATTACGACTTTAAGGCGCATCCTCGCCGGCACTTACAGCTCTCGTTGAAGCGCATTTCCATCGTGTAAGATGCTTTTCAGGTCGGCCATCTGTCTCCATTACGTCGGAGATGAGAAGTTGACAGGAAGCGATGAATTGGAAGTGAAAAATCACGATGGGAGTCGTTCAAGGATTCAATGAGGATATCAATCCCCATGAGGATGCATTGAGGAGGTGACACGTATCCCAGACCGAAACATGCGAATTTTAGTCTGGGTGCTCTGATTTCTGTCGGACTAAATCTGTACTCGCACCAATCAGAGCGCGGTGGTGGGGATACTGGTGGGAGCAATCGGCGGCCAGACTCTACCCTTACGACTTCAGAGGCGTGTCCTCTCGAGCATTTACAGTGAAATAGTTTCCAGATCGCGGCCATCTCTCTCCATTACGATGAGAAATTGACAGTAGATAGCAGGCGATGAATAGGAAGTGAAGAATCGAGACGGAACTCGTTCAAGGGATCCCATAGGGATACCAACCCCCATGTGGGTGGGTGAAAGGGGGTGAAGAGGGTGCTGACAATGGCCACGTTATATCGCGTCGCGTTGGTCCCGCATCCCCGCAATTATTCGAAGAACGTGCTTTCATTTAATTTCATGGTATCCCGGGTATGTTGATTTACCGGATGAACTCGCGTGGACTGAAAATTTAATTAGGATCGCATTGCCGACGCGTGTTGTGCTTTCGATAATAATGCACGTCGCCGGTTAATTAATTTGCAGTGCCCCGCTCTCGCGACCGGTTACCGTTACCCGTGTAACGAACCGAAGCGTTTTCTCTTTCCAATAAGCGGGCGGCGCGGCGTGCCACCGCACAGTGCTCGTCCAATATCTGTCCTCTATCGGCCCCCAATGAAATTTCGTTCCCCTTTCCGTTTCGTACCTCGATCACACACGTGCCGACGAGCACGATCACGAGACGCAAATTCAACTTTCCCTCGAATCAATTTTGCCCGCGATTGTCCGCGGCCACGGGACCGGAAACTCGCGCCGGAGAACTTTGACCAATCGACTAACACCTTCCGTGATCTCTGCGGGAGCTCCCTCGTCCCGTTCTCCGATCGGAAGCCATTTCGATTCAGATAGTAATTCTTTTACAGTGGGAAATCGGACCCGAAAATCGAATTGAAAACCTCAAAGATAGAAATAACGAAGAGCTACATTTCTACATTCACGAAATTAAGGAGAAATACTTGAAGTTCGAGCAAACCACATCGAACGACAGCTGTATAGGATTTGTATTGAATTATCAATATTGCCACGTCATTAATGATCAAATTCTTCTGCATTTTAGAAACAGCTAAAAATTCAAATGTCGTATGAGAATAAAAATCTTGATTTCTGAATTAAAATTGCTTCGAGTCCGAAGGGTTAATCCTAATGTACAGCTTTATAACCCCCTATGGATAGTTCCACTTAAGCTTTCAAATAAAAAGAAAAATCGAATTTGGAAGAACAGAAAGATCAAGAGAATTTAAGAATGTATTGTTTCCTTATTGAAGTTAATTGGCTTCGCGCTGGAATAAAGGGACTAGGGGGTAGAGTCTGGACGTAGAGGGTGGCAATCTTTGCGGCGGACGATGTCGCGTTATTCCGGAATTACAGAGGAGCAGGTTATTCGGGCCAGCAAGGCCACTCTCATTGCACAATGTCGCGTCTACGGTGCCGGCGCTTTTGTGCCGCGCAATTCTTCCCGGGCTAACGAAACCGCTTCAGCCGTCTACGTCCCCGTTTCAACCCCTTTCCAGCCCGTCAGGTCCGTCTCATTTTCCTCGCACGAAATTCCCGCCACGCGAGGCCCGAGCGTCCGTGACCCGGTCTAACGAGATGCCAGACAAGGCCTCGGTTCGAGAACCGGCTGAGAACACGCCTGAGAACAAGACTGAGAACAAGACTGAGCAAAGAGAGAGAGAGACGCGATACAAACGGACCATCCGTGTTTAATTTCTCTTCCTCTCTCTCTCTCTCTATCCCCTTCGCGCCACCGCAAAAACAAAATAACTTCCCATTTCGTAACTCCCCGTGCCTGGTACTCGACATTTTTGTTTTCGGCGCTTTTTCACCTCGTTCCAGAAGTTCCTGCAGTTTGGACCACCGCGGATGAGAGCTCGACTGCGAATGCTGAGAGGAGTGCTTTCTACGTTCTAACGTGAAAAAACGTCGTCACAAAGGCTGCCGGGTGATTTCACCGGGTAATTGTAACTTGTGACGCTGATCTTTTCAGGTGGTAGTAGATAATTAGTAGATATTAGCTTAAGAAATATTATTTTTATGTCCCCTTTTGTTGGGTTACATTTCGTGAACACGTTCTAGCTCTAACGTAATTATTAGTCACTTTAATGCACTTCAATTTAATGTAAAATCGTCTGTGGGGAGATGAAAACGCGACGAGATAAAAACGTATTACACAATCGTAATACAGCTTGAAAGGAATAAAAATGCAATTGGTTTGAAAAAGACCTTTCAAGAACGAAGCAGGATTAAAGAAAGTTAAATGGAACGTTCTTTCCTTCGAATAATGCTTCTTTTTCACTGGAAAAATCGAATCCTTTCAAATCCTGAATTTTGCAATTTGCTAACAATTTCTAACGTGCGGGTGCGAGGAATTACATATTCTCGCAGGGAATTCTAATCAACGAGGCTTTTTGTGCTGTACACGAAGAATAGAAAATAACAGAATTAATTGCAACGATTAATGCGCCGTGATCGATCTCTCCAACTCGGAAATTAGATCACAGGATCGTTAGTGGCCGTAGGATTGCTCTTGATTCGATTTAACACTCAGGGGCGTGCGAAGAGGGTGCCGCGCGGGGGTGGACCATGGAATGAAGGACAATCGGTCGCGTTCTTTTTTTTTCCATCAGATATTTCAATATTCACGGGAAATCGGGCGGGTCGAAGTTCCATATTTTTTGCTCCCTTCCCTAAGGAGTTCCTGCAATCTCGGACACTCGAATTTCGCATGCGGTCCGGCGCGGGAGTTTTGCAATTCATATTTTTCCCGGAGCTAAAAACCGGCTGCAAAGGCCGCCTCTCGAATGGAAATAGCCGGTTTTCGTAGAGCGGAGAGCTCTGGCAAGATAGAAAGCTAAACACGGCCCGGTCCGGCCCGTTGATAGAATTTTCGCGCGAACAGGGAAAACAGAAAAAAATCCCCGCGAGATTGACCTCTCTCGCGAAATTGTCGTCTGTCTGCCTCTCCGTTGGCTCTTGCAAATTCGAACGCGTCGGCGGGAAAATGTTTTTCCCAGCGGCGCGCGCTGCTCTGTCGCGCCTTCATTATCTAAAATATTTCTATGCACGCGAGCCACTTGACGAACGATGCACGCGAAAGTGGCTGCTCCAATTAGAACTGTTCACCAACGAGGACTGTCGTATTCATATCAGTCCACGAGGTATCCGAGCAGAGTGACAGAGAGAGAGAGGGAGAGCTTGTTTCTCACCACAGAATTGTTCGTCCTGCTGGAAACAGGCCTCGCGAATAATAATTTACTAAACGCGTCACGCGATCTCCGAATGAGCAGTTTTTCCCTTTCTCCGCGGCTTAATTGCTCCACAGTTAAATTGGATCACGCATCGGATAGCTAATTGCCATTTCTACGTGTGTAGATGGAGAAGACCTATGAACTCGACTTTTCTCGCGTCTGTCGTTCCTGGCTGGGTTACTTAAAGCCGTGCTAGGTAAATTCAAAGTTGGAAAATTGAGAACATTGAAAATGCCAATATATGATTTTTCCTCTATTCAAATCATTAAGGGAAGAAATAACATTCGATTTAGTTTCCATTTCTTGCAATCGATGCAGAAAATTTTTATTTTGCATAAAGATCCGCAGTCTAGTAATTATAAAAGATGCTTTTTAAGGGATGCGAAAATTGTGGTAGAGGTGGTAAAGAATAGAGTATTTCAACTCGAAAATGAAACATTTCTTCCGACCTAGAATATTTCCATTCCCTATGATTTTTGAATTTTTATGGATATAAAATTGGTGTACTACCTCGTGCACGTATATATACCAATACAATGATTTTTCTGCGATTTATTTGTCGATTACGCTTCAAGTAGGATCGCGTCACGGAACATTGCCAGAGGAGACAGCGAAAGCTCTCCTCGAAATGGAATCATTCGGTCCCCGTGGCTGACAATTCGTCAGAGCGGCGAAGGGTGGCGGTCGGAATGAGGTACGGATATTTATGAGCCGGAGACGAAAAATGCTGCACAGAGCTCCGACGGGGCTGACGCTTTATTCGGGGCTGTTTCGGGGGCTGTTTCTAAGGGGTGTGGGAATAGAGCGTTGGAATGGCTCGCGCGATCGTTTCCAGCCTTCGCGCAGCGCAGACATTCCGCGAGATAAAACGCTGTCACCGCGATCCGAAAGCGTCGACTCGCGTTCTAGAAACCCTCCAGCCGGCTGGATCTAAGATCGACGACTACCCAAGACCGAAATGTCTCGGAACTGGGATAAACCGATTCTCCGGGCTGAACAGGATTTCCCGGGACGCCGAACGATAGCTGCGATCGACGCGACGGATCGTAAACGCGCACAGAGACTCCACGAATTCATGGGGACGCGGACGCCCGGAACTTGACTAAGATCTCTGCGGTCGTCGCTTGAAAACTTGCCTGAACGCCTGCCTGTCGGAAGAGCGGAATTTTCGGCGGAAGTTCGACGAAGATCTTCGTTCCTAGTTCCGAGGTGATTTAGATCCACGAATACAGCAGATCTTATTCTCGAATAATTGAATGTTTGTTGTGCACGTGAGGTTTGAAGTGTTGGTGGTGATTTAATAAAATGATTTTCATCTTTGCCGACAACTTAGTTCCGAGCTTGACGATTTTCTTCTGCGTAACGATCCGCATTTCAGAGAATCTCTGTCAGGCCCGGCCGAAATTTCAGCGATCCGAGCCGTCAAATTGGTATGCCGGCTAGGTGGAAAACGATGGCGGCGACACGCGTGCTCGGCGTTCGGTATTCATTCCGGTTTCGCGACACCGTTCGCAGGCACGCGTAATTAAAATAATTAATACGAATAATCTCGGCTCTAATAGCGTGACGTGCTCGAGGGTTAGTGCGCCGTCAGAAGAGCGAGCCCCGGTCATAATTAAAACGCACGAGCAGGGGGGGCAGCACAGCACTTGAATCGCGAGCGGCACACGGACCGCTCACGCATTTTTACCACTTGAAAAGCAAGCCTGCGCCTAGCAACTGAACACCGTTTTTCACTCGGAATACCGGTAGCACCCTGAGCACAGCACCAGGCCAGCCATGGAAAAAGATTTTCTCCCGCCTCGTTTCAATGCAACCAACCCCCGTCGACGTCGACGCCGACCCCTCGAATTTGTTCCAAGATCCTCGGCGACGCGACGCAATGCGATGTTTGCCTGTTAACCTGTCGCTTTGCACAGGTTCCGAGGCTGCCGAGGGTCCGACGTTTATGCGGTGAATATTCCTGCGGGCGGGAAACGAAGGGTGAGATGATGTACCCTCGAGCTCTTAAGCTGTTGTGACGAATAGAACCGTCGCCGGGGACTATAATATTTGCTGACGATTTCCCTCTCTGCCAGCTCCTAACACATTATTCTACGTTCACGTTTCTTCCACCCCCTAGAAACACTGGGTTCTATATTTGCGTGTAACTTTTCTCCCAGCAGCGGCAATTGATTTCTATTTGCGCCAGCGTATTCCTCGTGAAATTTCAATTAAGAAAGATGTGTAACTTACTTAGCACAGAATATTGAAATACTCGAAAGGGTTAAAATACTCGAAAAATGAGAGGGTGTCATTCCAGGATTAACAAACGTCCCGGAAACGTTTCGCCGGACTGGGATTCGTTGGTGGCAAGTGGTTCCATCGAGGCGTGGTCAGCGTCTGATGTCACACTCCATCCCGCGATTACCGGTCTAGCGTGAAATAGCCGGATACCGGGCCGTGAGATCGCATTCCTACATTAGGCGTTCCACGTCAAACGGAATTCGCCGTACATCCGTCAGTTTGACGGACATCAAGGCGACGCTAATGTAGTTTGCGACGGGACCCTCCTCACTCCCCCACTTCGCAGCTGGTTACTCTGTCAGAGGTATTCGGACGGATGACGAGCTTTTCAACCCCGAATTCCTCGGAAATTAACCGTCCCAGTCACTTTGAACGTCATAACTCGGACGTCGAGTGACGTATCACCGGCGAAACAAGTACCCTCTGGCCAGAAAAAAGAATCTCAACTTGAAAACGCTCCGAAAGTGCCGGTGGAAATTTAATTTATACATTCGTCGAATCTCTTCTAGCAGGGTAAAATTGTTACAAAACATAAGGTCTTCTATACCGAATTTATTAATTGTTCTTCTGCTTAGAAACCATCTGATACCTATTCGAGACCAGAAATTGTCCAGCTAGGGTTAACGAAACAACCACGGAACAGCGAAAAGGACGCTGGCAGGTTCTCTCAAGATACCGATGGAAGATTTCCATTCTGATAAAACAGTCGGACCGTTTCCGATAATGGAAACGAATCTCGGTTAACAGCTGCTATCTAACCGTCGACAATGTACATTGTTACGAAACGCGAACGGCTCGCAGTTATCTCTGTGTACTGTCCCGTAGATAAAGCCATGATTCACTAACAAGAAGTATGTACATAAAAGTGATTCACCCGGTAGCATTCCGCAAAGTGTTTGTTATGATATTATCTATCGTGTTAATCCTTCCACTCGACCGATAGAACATTTTCCTTCGAGAGATAGCGCTTATATTTTCCACTCTATCGATTGTGAAGTTAAAAGTGTATCTCTTATCGTTTATTGCACATTTAAAATTCGAATGTCTGGAAAAATTGTATTTCATCATTTAAGAACAGATTTCCTGACAAATTTGTTAATAAAATGATCGCCTATGAGACGAAATAGCTTAACATATAATTATACAATTTTTCAGATGAGAATTCATCCGTATTTTTCAGCATCTCAAAGTTCGAGAGTGGCTGAGCTAATGAATAGTGAGGCATCAATTCGAATAAGTTTTTCCTGCTGCACAAGTTGGATGGGACAGCTAATGGGGGTTAAAGGATACAAAATGGAGGAGCAGCGACTCGGTTCTTGACCCAAGGCTCATCGTCGATCCACGGTTAAACGACGCCGAGGAAGCGAAAGACGCTCGATGCTCGGCTCATTTGGCCGGAAAACAAAAATCGAAAGCGGTTAACGAGGCGCGCTCGATTTGTGCCTGGTCTACGGTATTCCTAGCTGTTGATTGCGTGGGTGTTGTAGCGGTAGGAGGAGGAGGAGCGTTTGCTAACAACCAGCCAAACGTTGGTCGTTAGCAATTATATTTTTTTTTTCTCTCCGGTTGTACTTGAGATTAAGGCACTTTTTGCTTGGAACGTTGTTACAGCTCGATGGTGGACGTTTCTTCCGCGTTTTCTAACGGCGGCGTTAACTTCGTGGCCAACATCGACTTCACAGCAACCGAACAATTTCTAAACAACTGCGCTTTGGTTAAACGAAATAACTGGACGTTGGCGATTTACATAAATACCATTTAAAAACAGCAATTTCAGGCAAGTATATAAAACTGAGCCGCACTGCATCAAAGAAATAAATGAACCAATTGCCCTTTGACCTTACAGCGGACTGGAAATAAAATCAGATTTAAGAGAACCGTGTGATAAAAATTCTTTCTGTCGGCAGCGATGGACCAGCAATTTTTCAGCGCAGATAATCTTTTCATATTCACTCGATAGGATCGGAATTGAAGTTTTTCACAATGTGGAAACAGTTTCCCGGGGCTGGCCGCGTGTAACCGGAGCGGGTCCGCGACGTTGAGAAATAAGAGCGAGCGTTCCGTGACCGCGGAATCGTTAGATCGCCACCAGGCTAACCTAATTTCGGGCTTTTAAAGGCCGCGGGTGATTTGCATAAATGTTCAGGCGCGGTCGGCGTTGGCCGCGCGTGGGTGGAAATCGCTATCGATCACTCGGTGCTCGACTCGGTAACAAAGTGGTCGATCTCTTTGTGAACGAAAAAAAGGAACGAGCACGAGGAAAAAGCGACGTTGGGAATAAAACCGGGTCGAAGTCACGCTCGCACGGTGTACAATTAAATTGTAACGATCCAGAGGATTTCGGATGCAGGATGTGATCCGTCGATCCTCGAGCAACGATTCGCTCTCGATCGAAACAGAAGGAAGTTTGGTAACTGGATCGCCGGCGATTTTCATTCTTCCGGCACGGCAGTCCTGTGTCTTTAGCAATGGCCCCCGAAGCCTGGAATAACGTCGAGAACAAAGGCCAGAGGGCATCGAGATCGCTAAAGTTGGGTAATCGAGTGGCAGGGCTGTTTACAGCACGCGGCGAAACTCTCGGTTTTACGGGTTCCGCTCGGATTGACCGAGGAATTGGATGCCCTGACGGATTTTCTTCTGAATGGACTTGCTCCCTCGGAATTGGAATGAACACACGAGCGCGCAGCGCGCAGGCACGCGGCTGACACGAATCCTCGGTCCGCATACTGCACTTTGATACCCGCTGAAACGAATAATAAATGCCACCGCTCGTCGCCGTGGATTTGTGAGCGAGAGAGAGGATGCTCCTCATTAAACTTAATTCCGACACGTATGAAAAGATGAGAGATTACGGGCGGCGATAACAGCTGAAAAGATCGTGCAGCAGTTCGCTATATGGATTTCCTTTTCCGTCGCGCGTGTCGCGTTCAGGCCGCGTAAATGATGCGTCTTTAATTTAGAAGTCGGAAATAGGCGACCCGTGTAATAGCTGCCCGGGAAGCAAGATCGAGGATGTATTAGGGGAAACGTGTGCTAATTATGCTTGCACTAGGTCGGAAATGATGGACGAGTGCGGTGGCGCAGGTTGTAGAGGCTCTTGGCTCCCACCGGGATGCCCCGGGCTCGAATCCTGGTCAAAAGTCGATTTCGATTTTCTTCTGGAGGGTTGGTGAAAGCGGTTGGAAATAGGAAGTTGCATGGTAAAAGAAAATCGCCCCAGAAATAAGAAGAAAGTGAATAAAAAATGAAGAGAAAATGAATGATGAACACAGAAAATTACCAATCACACGAGTGAAGATGAAGTGAAGCAGTGTTTCGAAAATCTCGCACAGTACGCCAATAAAATAGTCCGCGAGGTGGATGCCCGAGATAAAACGATACAAAATCGAACAAGCAATTAACGAGAAAATGAAAAGCATATAGGAGAGTATATCGGTTAACGATGCTAGAGATGATTAATCCTGTGTTCAAAGCTTATATCGGAAGCCCGTTGAAAGACGGTTTCGAAATCCCTCCGGCACCGGCGTTGTTTCTCACTCAGCTGCGGCAGTCACTGAAGAAATTAATCGAATTCGAGGAAACATTAACATATACGAATCTCGTGGTAAAAGGATCGAGGTAGAAGAGAGAGGAGAGAGGGGATTTCTCTCGCTTTCTAGCCGCCGCCGCCTCTGCATCTCTCTAACCCACGGTTTAATGGAAACTGCCTGGGATTAATTAATTTGCGATAAAAGCGGAAGCCTGGCCCATGATGAAGTACGCTTTAAATAACGCCGCCCCCGTAACTCCGGCACTCGTAACGACCATTTATTGTGCAAATTGGAGAATCCTTAATGGTTGGCGCAATTAGCGATACCGATGGTGCGTGACACTCACACGTGGCGCCCGCCACGCTGAAACCAGTCTATCGCTGGCCTGAGTGGAGGTTACGCTGTGAACGATAAAAAAAAGCGACCGATGATCGATTTAACTAGCCAGAGGCTCGTTCATTCATTTCGTCGCAGCCTCGATGGCACTCGCGTTCGTTTTACACTGGTAACAATCGGTGTCATTGGCCTTCGTCGACGTGTGCACTCAACGGCCGCGCGATAAACCCGAAGGTTTCGATCAATGACAATCGGCACGACTTAAACGCGACCCGCTACCAACAATCTCATCTCCCTATAACTTTGCCATTATTAGACTGCGGATGTTTATGCATTTTGTAGACAAATTTGAAGAAACTGGAATGATATAAAATCCTATTTTTCATGGGAACAGCCTTCGTACATCTAAAACAAGTAAAAATTGTACAAAATTCTATCGAATTTTGTCATTATACATTGTGCATTTTTTTCAAGCCAATTATACTTGAGCACGAGCTACAATTCCTCGAACAAAGTCTCCTTGAAAAGAAATATACCCGAAACGATTCGAACCATTCTGACAAATTTTAAATGAACCAGCTTTCTCATCAGTATGTAGCAGTAAAAGGTACGAGAGGAATTCCAGAACCGTGGATTTTTTGAAACACAGGCAACCAAAAAAGACCGCGCGATGAAAGTAGAGTTGCAAACAGAGGATTGAAATTCTAGCGGCGCCGCTAAATTCTCAATGACTCAAATTTCAATGAGGAGAGCTCTTGAATCGGTCGACTCTGGTGCTTTAGCTTCGTCGCGTTCGCGGCGAGGATCGCGTCGAAACAATTTCTTTCGAAAACTCGAGCGCGAATAGTCGTTCGGTTTGCGCAGAATTGCAATTTCACGCTTTGAAGCCCGAGCCGGCGCGGAGTCTTTGATCTTCGGGAAGAGTTTAGATGTTCGCGATTGAAGGGCGTCCGCTTTTAGTCCTCGGAATTACAGCCCGGCAATTCGTTATCCACAGTTCTCTAGCGATCCAATTCGACTTTAAACAGTCGCCTCGAAAATAAAACAAAAAAAAAAGAGAGCCCGGCCTTTCTGTACTTTCCCCTTTCGAACTACAATTTCACGCTATTAAGCGTTCACCTTTCGAGGCTGAACTTCGGGGTGCCCGCTGCATTTAGATTGTTAACATTTTGTTTCAGAATAGAACGGATCGATCGCGAGATAAACCGGTTAATTAATCATTTAAGGTTCATCGAAGAGAGGAGCAACGTACTCGAGGGACTGATTCGACTAGAAGCTCCACCTCCTGTTATCGAATTACTCGTTCTTCGAAGACTATTTAAAATCCTCTGGTCTAATTTTCTGTGTACATATTATATTTTCTATTATTTGAACTATACAACGCAACCTCTTAATGCCAAAATACCAGTCACCTTCAATGCTCGGCACGTTCAGTGTTAAAGCCTCGTTGCGACATCGACCGCGAGAAGATCCAGCCAATGAAAAAGTTTCCCCCGACCCTGCTTCTGCTCGAGCAGTTCGAAAACAAACGATAGGTGGCCTGTGCCCTCTTGTTTCCTCGCTTGAGGCTCGCTGAAGAAATTGCAGCGAGTAAACAACCGGCGTGACCGCAGCGCGCTGGGTAAACTGCGCGAGGGAACAATATTTTCATTAAAGGCAGAAAGTTATCGGGGTGATAAAGTGGCAGCTCTGTAGATGTCCGAGAGAAGAATCGACCGGGTAATTCAATAGTTAACAATCAAAAGTTAGACGCGATGTTTGTTCCTCCCGGAGTCTCTCATTAACAGAGCTGCTTGAAACTTCGAAAAATCTTCTATTGTGGTTGGAAGCAGTTTAAAGCACAATTTAAAGCAGTGCACGTGTTAAAAATATTTAAGAACATCAATATATTAGTTTCAGCTTAATAGGATAATTAAAAGGAGAATACAATTTTTACTTGGCTCTTGTGTCCTGCAATCAATGTCAACATTTATTTTTCATAAAGATCCGCAGTCTAATGATTATTATTCTTCAACTCTGGGACTACCAGTCTGGCTACTTCGAAAATTAAAATTACAAAATTAGAATGTGTTACTGTACTGATGCAATTCAGTGACACTTTTGCAGAAGGTGAATGAGCTGGGACGAAGCGGTTACTTTCTTTTCGGTGCGAGCAGAATGAGAAGCCGTTGATTTAGGGAACAGAGAAACCGTCGGAATTTTCCGAGTGTAGAACACCGCAGAGACGATCACGGGAGCAAACTCGAATAGTTCGCCAGCACTGAGTTGCAGGCTCGGATTAATAAAGGACGCCGTAGCATCTTGGTAAGCCCTCCGACGGAATTAAATTTTCCCTTGTAAACTGTACGTATAGTTTGCATAGCCATTACGAGCCTCTCGAGCCACTTTACTGTTCTGCTTCAGTGTCGTGCCACCGCGGTTGCACGGCCGTCGTGCTTGTATTAAATTAGTGGCCATTGCTTTATGGCTTCCGTTGCAACCGGCACCCGCCTGCAATTGTTCCTTCCACCCCGAAAATAGTCAGGCCATTCCGCGACTGTTTCGCGATGACTGACAACCAGGGAACGAGGAACAATACCAGGATTATTTCGCTAGACAATTAATTCGGCCAATCAACTTTCCCATCTGCCGAACACAACCTGAGAGAACAACTGTTCCGAAACTTATTCTTCGGAAGTTTTCCTTCCCAAACCGCAGGAGCAAAACTTGCTTTGGCCTCGAGGGAACCCAATCCGAAGTTGCTCCTCTATTGATCTAGAAGCGGTTTCTTCGGTACAAATCACGGTAAAGGGTTTATTTCTTCGACGGTGTTAGATCATTGTTTTGCCAACACGTATTTTAAAATTGTCAGATGTTCACGGAGTTGCAGAAGTTGTGATTTAGTTCTGCGAGGATGGTAAGACTCAACCCTTAACCCGAAAATTAAACATTTCTGTCGACCTAGAATAATTCTATTGTGCATATATGATTTTTTTCATAGAATACGTAGATGTTTAGTAATTGGTTAGATACCAACATATTGAATACTGTAAACAATATTGTGAATAATGGTGCAGCAATTTTTAGTGGTGTTTCAAAGTCACCCCTCGACTGCTAAGGGTTGATATCCAACACGGATTTGAAAATACGAGCGCAACGAGATATCGGCCGCGTATCGACGGTCGAGTCCGCGATTTAATGAAGAAGTCGTGGAGAAAATGCGTCGGAGCACGGTCAATATTTGCTCGAATCTGTCAGAGGCAGGCTGCGCCGCCAAGGACCGTATTTCGCGTCGTTTTCAGAATTATTTTTGTAACTGTCGCCGTCCCGCGCGGATCCCATAAATCTCGCGGCTACAGGGCCTTTTGTTCGCGCCGCTCGCGACTCGACAAAAGCCGAGCGAGATGGGAACG
Source organism: Lasioglossum marginatum (assembly GCA_028455795.1). Classification (NCBI taxonomy): domain Eukaryota; kingdom Metazoa; phylum Arthropoda; class Insecta; order Hymenoptera; family Halictidae; genus Lasioglossum; species Lasioglossum marginatum. The sequence goes on along the minus strand of CM052245.1, from coordinate 12,409,041 downwards.
ATGAAACAAAACGGGACAAAAGGGCGGCTGCAGGGCCGAACGCAGGGGAACTACGGGGGTAGATAGCGGTGGGGGCCGAATAAAAAAAATGAAAATATAAAACAAACAAGCACGCGCGCAGCTGGCAAAAACAGAAAAACATTGTGTAACTCATTAAACACGAGAATCGACTCGCTCGAAATATTGTGATCGCAACGATCAATCCGTTGATTTAAAGACCGATAAACATGCGGCCGGGATACTTCCCCTCCGCACAGCCCGCGGTCCTCCATTTACATAAATGTCTGCGGAAATTCCGCGGCGGATTCGACTTCGCCGCGCTCGCTCCCAGCGACGAGCATCGATAAAATCGTAATATTTTAATATCATTCCATCCGGCTCTCTCTCCGTCCGTCCGATTGGTCCGCGACGATTTGCATAAATGTTTGCCATTTCACAGCACCGCCACGAACATCGCGTCGCAGAAAATCGGTCACATTAATTTTTAATCCCGGAAACGACGAACACCCTCGACACTTGTCCCGCGAAGATCCAGTTTATTGTCGCCGAACAACCGAGAGAATACGAAACCGGCGTGTTTGGCCGGGCTGTTTTGCATTCGGAATTACTATTCGGGCCAGTGCGGCACGGCCCTGCCGCATCGAAGACACCAGACTTCCGGTTATGAGCCTCCATGCCCGAATTCAAAGCTCCCGGCCATTGTTCGCGGCCGCAGTTTGCATATTGGGAACGGTATTCAGCGGAGTTACCCCTTTTTATTAGGCTACTCTCGCGGGTCTTCGGGGAAGAATGGTGTGGACGATACTGTTAGGATTCGGTGGGGTATTTGCATCAGTTTTAGTGCATTGAGAGCGCGTATTATTCTAATGCCAGGTCCACGCAGAAAATCGCAGATCAATTTTTAAAGAGATGGCTATCTCGATCTGGGAGAAATTCTTTTATATTGCCAAGATCCAGTTTTAGCGAATTCGTCGGTGATTAAAAAATAGAACGAGCAATTTAAATGAACTGTGTAGACGATACTGTTAGGATTCAGATGCAGTCTCTGCATCATTTTTAGTACATTCAGATCAATTTTTAAAGAGGAAAGTATCTCGATCAGGGAGAAATTCTTTTATCTTGGGAAGATCCGATTTTAGCGAATTCGTCGGTGATTAAAAAATAGAACGAACAATTTAATCCGCCGGGTATGCAGCCCCTGCATAATTAGCACGTTCAAGTGCATCCTGGCTCGATGCAGGGGTTCGACACCTGGGCGAAATATGTAATCCCGTTCGCGATGCATCATCCGCTCGCATTAGAGTTCGATTACGTAGCGGGCGACCCATCAGCCTGGCAGCAATGAGGTTTATGGGGGTTATATAACTCTTTCGAAGTTCCCGCCGAATCTAGAGCGCTGTAAAATAATGGATGACGCGCGGAGGGGTGGGGAGGAGTTTATTGCCCGTTTTACAGCCCCACGGACCTAGAACTCGAACGGCTCGCGCTCGTCTCCTGGCAATTGAATCTTATCCGGCGCGCGATTAACGAATCGCCTGGGTCCAACGGGGTGTAGAGGTTGCACGGGCCGAGGGTGAAAAGGAAGAAGAGGGCTCGAGGAGCTACGAGCCCGAGCGGCCCGATTATTTGCACCGGCGACGAAAGATGGCCCGACAGAGATCGCGTTTCCCGGAACCGTTCCTTTCTGAAATCGTTCCGGATTCTAATTTAATCGCGCCAGCAGCCAATTTCGCAACGGACGACCCAGAGATAAGCTTTGCTAATTAATGGAGAAGCCCCGGGAAAAACGGGGACCGTGTGCAGATCGGGAGAACGTGGCCGCACTCGCCGGAAATAAGTGTGGCTTCTTTATATCTCGTACGAAATGTGACTGCATTTCAGCGAATCAATTTTATTGTCGCTCCGATCGTATTGGCACAATAAATTTTTATTTATTCACTTTCTATCTCGAAGATACCAAATATTGAAACGCCCGTAGAAACATCGAAAAATTTTTCTCGCGACTGAATCTGCCACTGATTTGAAGATTGAAGATTCCCCTTTACAACGACACCCTAAAAATTGATCTGCGATTTTTTTGGCCCATCCATTAAAAGATTTACTGAAGTGTATATTTGAGGTGCCTCGAGTTTGGATTCTAGATTCACTTCGAAAGACACCATTTGAAAGGTACAGTAAATAAGTAATGTTTTTCGGATGAATTTAACCACTAATTGAATTAGCGCGGATGTTACAGTTGTTTAAAAATATATTTTGAATCGGATCAGAAGTTTTTGTTTATTCATTCGCAAGCTTCATTTTGAATCCGGTTCTTGCGTCACGGATCCGGCTGTCCTGGGAATGATGGAGGAACTTAAACTTCTAATTAAATTGCTTGCAATACTGGCAACTGCACCGGAGATACGCTTCTGGAAATTGGTGATAATTGAAGTATCTTCGAAGTTTCGCTGTCGAGTTCAACAAATTGTTTCAGGATATTCGAATTACTTGTAAAGGAAATGCTAACGTAACTTCGCTCGGACATGAAACGAAATTCTTTATGTTTTCTCTAATGAACTACCACAATTTTGTCAGCAGCAATCTATAAAAATTCATGATCATAGCTTTATGTTATGCGAATAAGTCTGCAAAGTTTCATATTTGTACATCGACTAGCTTATGAGAAAAAAATTAGAAAGAAAACATTTGGAAAAGTAGGATCTTTACTGTTTAAGCTGTTCGAATAGGATCTCGGCGATCCAAGAGCGTCGTTTAAGATGGCACAGAAAGCAATGGACACTTAAAAGGGTCAGCGATTGTCAGTAGCGTAAAGTAAACAGCTTCTAAGAAAATCTCACAGGCCATGGACTCGCTCTTAACGATGCTGGCAACCGGGCCGCTTTGAATTCCCCGATAATTGTCTGGAAGTTTCTCCAATTAAGGATGGCAAGTTTAACTTCAATTTAATCCGCCAAGTGAGCAATTAACGTAGCCGAAAATCGCAGGGAACGCCCGCTAAAAACCGGTCCAATTTCCCGAGTAAATCGCGCCGTTTCGACGAGACATCTTTTGTCCCCGGGAAACGCTTGAAACTTTTTAAACCTTCGAGAGTAATGCACGGCCCTGCTCGATTCAAGAAAACGAATTAGACACCGGGCTCGTTAACCGCGATCCTGGTAAATAACGGATGGTCAAGGCTATTTTAATGAAACCTGAGACTAAGATGTTACAAGATAATTTTGCAAATATTTTTTTGGCAGGACATAACATTTTTCTCCGTCTACGAAAAACATCGATAACGAAGTTTCTCGTTAATACGCGAGCAGGAAGCATCAATGTTCCCATTTCCCTGTGTCGGTGAAGATTCGATTAAGCCCGGCAGTCGCGAGATATTTATATATTTAGCCTCGCGCGCGCGCGCGGCTGGCAGTACCAGTATTCCTCGATCAGTCCGTCGAATTTATTGTCAAGCTGTCAATTACTTTTTTCACGTGTATTACGACCGGTCCGAAAGTACGGTCGGGTTCGTTCGAATATGTATTTTCTATTTCGCGTTGGAATTGATATTTCGAGGCCGGGTTACACGCGGTACAGGGACGGTGGTGGTCAGAGAAAGCTCTTGAACGAAAATTACAAAAAATCATCATCGTCCGGTGTCCCTTTGATCTCGTTAACGAGAGGCGCGGTGAAAAAATGCGAGACGAGACCGTAGTACTCGGAGAGTTCACTCGGGCCGGGGCGGGCCTGGCCGCATTATCGATTATTTCATTCGAAAAAGGCCTGCCATGCCAGTCTGCGGTTGTTTTTATCCACTTCCGTCAAGAAAACAACCCATCTTCGGCAGATTTCGTTGCTCGCCGGGAACACCGAGGCAGAATTTACATTTCTCAATAAATCCATCGTCGACAGTGCGGCGGCGCGAGCTTCCCTTTCGTCGTTTCCCGTCGTCGAGTGCCGCGCGTTGGATATTAATTTCGCAAATGAAATTACGTTTCTTGCCGCCTGTTTTCGGACCACCCTTCGAACGCTTCCTCTCTTCTACATTTTCCAAATCGAATAAACTGTGTTTCCCCATTCTACCCCTCCGTACGGCGAATTTAATTATTCGAAACCATTTATAAATGCGAATCAATTACCGGCGACCGTTAACGAAGACTGATTTTGTTACACGCGAATATTAATAAAGAATCGCTTAATTGCCCGGGGAATTTCATTTTCCTGTAAAACACGGAAGTTAATTATCCGGATAGAGTTCCCGAGAATACTGAAAGATAACGAAGTGGACAAGGGGCTTACGATGCTTCGGAAATAGCGGAGCGCGGAGATGCCAAGACGTTACTGGAGTTTAAGGATATTGTTAGAACGATCGCTAAGGAGAAATGCATTTTTAATTATTTTTCTTCAGTGGAGTGTGTGTGGGGCATAAATCTGAAGACATTACAAGATTTTCAGGCAGAATTCGATTCGGAGATGATCCAGTTTCAAATGAAATTCGCCCGGTAAATTTGAAAGCTGAATAGTTCCCATGTAAATCGTGCAACTCGGGGATGAGTTAATGGACTTTTCGAAATTTCGGAAGATTTTGCAAGCAACCGTGGACGCAGCCGGCGCGGCGGCGGCAGTTTCGAGCGAAGCGGAGGTGGCACTGCGCGATGAATATAAGAAACCCGTTGGGCTCCGCGGGCCCCAATTTGAATCTCCAAGAAGAAAGTAATCGAGAATCGGTGGCTCCGCATGCATTTCAAAGGAACGATCCTCGCCAGCAGCTGATCCTCGGGATTCTTCGACGGAACGGAGGTCTCACGGTACCCCGGAGTTGACTTCTAGTCTCACGGCATCCTCAGATTTCGATTCTTGTCGGTGCTCGCTGCCAGTCGTTTCAGAAAATGCAAATCGACCTCTTACGTGCGTGGAATAAAGACTGGCTCCGGATCGTTGGGCGCAATCAATGTTAATTCTTATTAAATGATGCTCGCTCGCTCAATACAACAATCCTCAAATGAAAATTGTGATATAACGAATTCTACTTTATAAGCTTAAAAAACAGTGGTAAATACAGTAGCAAAGTAGTTAATTTTTTCTCTTGTCAGTGTGAAATATAAATGCTGATCTTGATTTGATTGCACATATTTAAGTCCTACCGGCTGCTTATAATTTATTTCGCGACCAAATTTGCTGTGGTCGCTTCGCTATTAATAATTCCCTAGTCTGATAAGAAATAGAATATTCATCGTAGATGTATATTTACTGAAAAGTTTAATATTTATACACGTGCGATACTTCCTCTGCTGAATCGATACGATCCATGGAATATTCATGTTTATTAAATTCAATTTAACCCTCGAATGATCGGATGTCAATGACAGCTTATGAATATTTTCAAACGAATGGCACAGCGTTGTATTTATTCCCGGATTGCGGTGGACATCAAATTTCGTTCGCTCATTCTCATCTGGGTCTTTATTCAATAAAAAACAAAGAGTCTCTTTTATCATGCTCCAAAATGTGCAACATTCTTGAGGGAAACAATAATCGCGTATACACGAATCTGTTGTGTCACCAGTGACTTCGACAATTTTTCACAACGCAACAAGTGGAAGGGCCACAACGTAAAAAATACAGCAATATTTCCGAATCCCTGTTTATACCAGCAAAAATACTTTTCCAGGGAAGCCGGTCGCGCGTCGCGTCGGATGGTCACAAAACAAAAACATTCGATATTTATGCGTCGCGTTAGAGACAATGGGGAGTGGGGGGAGAGCTTAAAGTCCCTGGCGCGCAGGTATGACAGGGGTGTTACAAAGTGAGGAGTTAACCGTCATCGAGTGCAGAGGGTTAATAACCGATATTGCGTTCGGTGTGCTATGAATCGATGTGCCGGGGCAGGATTTTAAATAATCGAATCAGCTCCTCCGGTGTTCTCTGGCTGTTGAACTCGGTTCAAACGAGCGGACCAGATTGCGATTTTATTGCCGACTTCTTGCGGCGTCCTCCGGGGTGGGAAGAGAGAGAGAGAGAGAGAGAGAGAAGGGAGGGCAGAGGAGGAACTGGTTGGAAAAACTCGGCCGTTTCATCCGGGCGATTTTGCATTTTGCAAGATTTAATGCCGCCATTAGAGGCGAGCTAAATTAGCTGCTGAGTGCCCGCCTCCTGCTCGCCACCCCTCGCCGCGACGTCTCGGAGAGAGCGTGGCTTTCTTTATTAAATATCGCTTAACTCTCGGCCGTATCTTTCCCGTGGAACCGGGGATATTAATTAGCCCCGTTATCGCCGTAAACCTATTACATAATTATTGACGGCAGAGCCTCGGAAAAAGTTCGCGGCACGCTCCACCCCGGAAGCTACTGTGCGGACCACTTAAAACTGAATTTACCTGCCGTCAAAGGGTGAAAGTTTCCTCCGAGATATAGCTTCTCCGACGGACGTCCCCTGAAACGAAAACTGCCCAACGTAACCGGATCGACATAAATTCTGATTAGATTTTCCTCCGCTTTTCTTCGAATTTTCAACCCTTACACTTTCCTCAAGTAAAATCTAGCACAGTATATCACGTTGTTCGGAAAGTCATTTCCTTTTTTCTCCCGGGGAAATGAAAGCCAATTTTTTACCATTTGGAATAAGTTTTATGACACTTTGTTCCATGATCTTTTTCTGATTAGCAAAAAATTTACGACTTTATTTGAAATGCTATAAATGCATAAAAAACCAGTTTTGTTTGTTTGTTGCGTTTTGAAGTGCAGAGCGACAACAGGAGGGAATTAGAGACTCTTCGCGTAACTATTCCAGGGATCGTAGAAGGATTATCAAAGGAACTCTATTTTTACGCTGACTAAAGATCGCGTTCCACATTAAAGCTGACGATCTCGATTCGTTCTACTCTTCCCGTGTTCCGGGCTTCATTAACCTAACGCCCTGACCGCCGGCGAAGCGGAAATCGCGTTACAGTTGTTCCGTAGAACTCCGCGGGCCATGCCGGTTATCGCGTTCCAAATCTATTTTGCGCAAAGAAGTTATTACCGAGCGTTACCTGTGTTTTCTAGGGAATGCGATAATCGTATTACCGGCCTAATGTCTCACTAAAACCGTACACATTTTTTCAAGCTTCTATAATCCGTTCAGAAATGAAGAAAATTAAACAAGCTTCTCGAAATATATTCGTAAATCGCGTGTCTCGCTGCGCACGACAGAAAAATTAATACAAACAACGAGGGAAAATTCAGTTAAAGATTTCCAGGAGGGGAAAATAGAGAAGAAAAGAAAAAGTAGAAGAGCTTCTCAAGTTTCCGCGGCGAATTTGCACAGGCCGATTAAAAATATCTAGGCCATAGAGATCCGAGGGTATCAAGAGGTGCAAAAAGCTGGCGAACGATTAAGGAAGGCTCTTTAATTCATCTTCCTCGATAAAAAGAATTGTTTGCGGAAGACAGCTTCGCCGAAAAAGAGTGTCCTCGATTTTCTTCTCGTCTCTTCGATTCATATCGCGTCGGAGCGTCTCTTGACCGCGTTCGCCCCCCGAGCTGTCTCTCTCCTCGTGAAATTAGCTAATTAATTGGCGCGTCGCAGGGCCGCGAGAGATCCGGTACAATTTTTTCCGAGCAAGCTTCAACTCGTAAATCTGCGCGCGACGGAACGTGGCGTCGCATATAAATTAAAGACACATCCGGCGCGTATCGCGACACGTTACGGAAATTTGCATTTCCGCGAGCGACGCGCCGCGAACATATGGCCCCGATAACGTTCCTTACATCGTCGCCGATGACTTATTCGCCGGATGGATATCCCCGGGAAATCTCGTAAAACCAGGGATACACGCGCCTATAATTCTCCGGGAACGACTTCCTCGAGGAATCGACGGCTCGAAGACTGAACGCCAGCAAAACGGACAGTTTTACGACCGACGGGCTTGCTTTGATTAATGCTGGACTCCGCGACCGCTTTTTCCGATGTTATTGGCTCCTCCGAATCGGCTTTTTGCAACCACGTCACCGGGAATCTTTCTTCTACCCGAACATCGTCTCTTGAACCAAGTTCCCCGAGTTCTTAACCTCTTGCCGAATTTTTCTCCGGCTCTGTTCTCCGGCGTGGAAAAGAACTGCTTGATTTGTGGCTTTCAAGACAATTGCAAAACTATTTCATTCGCTCCATGTACTTTTCTTGATTTTCTGACAGTGTCAGTTTCACTGTTTGTATTTTTTATAATCGATGAACTTGAAGACCCACCCCTTCAGACCTACCCAGCGTCCGCAGAAATTTGATTTGTGGCTTTCAAGACAATCGCACAATTATTTAATTCCTTCAATGTGCTTTTCATGATTTTCAGACAGTGTCAATTTCACTGTCTTCATTTTTTAAAATTGATGAACTTGAAGACCCACCCCTGTAGACTCTCTAAGGTCAACAGCCTGGCTCCCCACGCACAGGCCTCGAGCTACCAAGCATCGGAAGAAGCGTGTTCTCCGGTAAAAACAGTCTCTAAATACGTTCTTTCAGTTCATCTCGATGGTCGCTGCGGCTGCGGATGGTCTCCTACGCCCCGTGCCCGCTATCTTCAGGGTAAATCGGTCCGAAACGCAGCCGGGGTTGGCTCCCCCGATGTTTTTCTCGGCGATATTAGCTGAAGAGCATGGGGGAAGAGAAAAGAAAAAAAAGCATGGGGGGGGACACGACCGTTCGCTAGGACCCGGACTCTCCATTTCAGATTTAGGTCGCGATAGACGCACGATGCCCGGACGCCTCTTCTACGCCGGTTGTTTCCTCGACGCTGGTTATCTCCGTCGGGGAACGATTTCTCCCCTTGAGCCGGGAGTTCTGCGCACGCGCCCTTCGCGGAGAGCGCTCTCTTTCAAAAAAGCGTAGCTCGTTCAACCCCTCGACAACTACCCTCTCTCCCCAGGTCTCCGCATGGAAAAATCCGTGAAACATCCGGCCCGGCCGGGAGTCTTTTATATGCGACCAGCGCGTGCATGAACTTCCAGGAAACCGTCCGATTTCCGTCGCGATAACGTGCTTCTCATCGGCCCTACGCGGATCAACCTGAAAGGATCCAGGGGCTGGCCACGTCACAATCCACTCTGAATCGTTTCTGACTCCAACAATAATCGTTCAACAATAAAGTGGAGATCCCTTTCCCAGGCATTTGATTCATTTGTCTTTTTCATCGACATACTACTACGATATAAAAGACATTAAACATTAGATTGCCTCTGAATCCTCTATCTTTTATGGACTATACAGTTTATCGAAATGGCGATCGATAGAAAATTTTGTTACTCCATTAAAGTCTCTGCGCCGTTCGGAGACAGATAAAAATCGCGTGAAACTTTATCAAACATTTCATTGCCCGGGATTAGAGCGGACCGAACCTGCCATAAGTCCGACAGATTCACAATCTGTAGACTGTCGGATCATCTTATGGTTTCTAGGGAAATGATAATGAAGAAGAATTCGAACTGATGCAATCTGTTCGCGTTTTGTTTAGCGAAAAGAACGTTACTTTATTTCCCGGCGAATATACGACCGAAATGATATTTTAATGTTATGGGGGCTAGATTGCCGGGCAAACGTATAAAACCAGGATTCATGATCGGCGGAAGAGGATAACGTTATTTTATAACGATGTAATGAAACTTGCTGAGTCGGTGGTAATATGAATCACTCGTGTTCCATTTTGGAATATGAATTTCATTAAACCTGTGCCGCGGATAACGTATTCATTCTTCGTTAATAGAGAGATTCGCCCCCGTACTTCGTTTATATTATATCTTCGCCGGCTAATCTCCCGAAATATGAACTATGCGAAAATTGATTTAATCCCTTCATTCAATTACATTACTCACGTCCGTTTAATAAGCGTCGAATATTCCGAAATCCGCGATCATTAATCCCTCTGGTCACAAATCAATCTGGCAAAACCACTGCCACGAAATAAACACGGTAACAAAATATTTCAGTCGTCATTTTTTCTGCAACCTAATAGAATCTACCTAATCGCTCTATTAAGAATCGCCACGAAACTGGAAATAGATAACCGGTGCAGAAAGTGGTCGCAAAGGGTGCAAAACACTTTTTAATCTTCGTAAAATAAAGCGGTGGTTTGAAACGGTTCCGTTTGACGAGCTGGATCGCTTTTGAGCTACGGGGATAGAATAGTCGCAAGTTACACGGATTTCTGCAAAGTCGGCGAAATTCCGCGGAAAATCGCGTGTCTTATGGGATCCGCGAATTTTCCGCGGATTTTCTAACGAGCGCGCGCACTTTTTACGGGGGATGCAAAGTGACGCGTCATTAGCGGCAAACGAGCTCGTATAAAAAGGGGCAACGTGCAACGTTGACACGCGCCCGTGCGCGTAATTAACATGCGTCGCGAATTCGAGACCCGCGCGCGAAGAAATCGTCGAAAGAGGGATCCACATCCCGTTTAACATCCTTCTAACGTACGCTTCTTATTCAACGTTGCTTCCTTTTTTTTATATTTTTTTCCAACCGACGACGGCCCCCACTCGCCGCGAAAGTTTTAAATTACAAGTCGCCGCCGCGACGAACTTTTAATTAAAACACGCTTAAATTGCGGCGCGACAGCCACGTACGAAATGAATTTTCGCGGGCTTTGATCATCGGGGCTACACGCAAATCATTACCGCGCGTGATTATGACAACTGCCGTCGAGTCGCGCTCAGCTCTTTTCACCGTCCAGACACTCCGATTTTTGCTTATTATTTTTCTGTACCTCGTGACCGAGTTCGCGCAAGGGTCTCCGCGAAGGGTTGAATCACGTGAAAAGACGCTCGAGGATTCCGCTAAAGTTTTCCGCTTTCGGAAGCTAAATAGAATTTTATTCCTTCCCTTACAATTAGTCGCCTTTACCTTTCGACTTCTTCAACTTCCTTCCGCGGAATAATTACACCAAAATTTTGAATAAATATAATTGAACGAAAATGTTGGGCTATGATCCTAAAAATAGAGGAGAGGCTGTCTAACTACGGCCTGATATTAATGAGTCCATCGATCGCGTATTTATTGTACGAATAATTGATAATCCCGCCCGTAAAGTTATATGGGTCCATATAATTTATAGTATCATCTTACATATCTTATGACCGGAATTATACGATCCATATAACTTGAGGATGCACGTAAATGCATATGGTTTGCCGAATATTTAAGTGCATACGTGCTTCCCTCGGCTATATTCATCGTCGTCAGTCTTCATTTTATCTTTCGACTTCAATATTGCACTGCGACTATGCAAGGATTATTTAATTGTATGTATTTTATACGACTATAGATCTTTAATTTTTATCCGCATTCAGATGGAACAAAAAATTCATTTGACAAACACGAACTAAAAGCAAACAGTATTGTTTGTTCCATTGAAAAAATGAATAATCTTCTATTTTTCGGATGAAATCACCGAAATGTTTAAATCGAAAAATAATCACGAGAAATTGCACAAAAGAAATTAAAAATTTGATTGGATCGGTGCTCTGTCCATAAAAGGTCGGTCCCTGGATTGAAGTTTGCTTTCCGTCGAATTGTACCCGATCGCTGAGCGCAACGAATGCATCAAATTCGCAATCGATCGATCAGTAACATCGCGGTACAATGTTTATAAAAGGCCCCCTCTCTTGGCCCAGACCCGATGATTTTCACCTGAGTCGAGGGCGAGGCTAGCCAGAGAATTTTACAATTTTCACTTTCGAATCCAAAATTCCATGGATGGTCTCGCGGCTGCAATTAAAATGCAGATTTCTCGAGCAGCGGATCGTCGAACGGTTGATTTACTCGCTGCACCATCACCACCGTGGGGAATTTCATTTCTCATTTCATTTTTCAATCTCGGCGAGCGAGCAAGACTGTCGTAAATTCTCTCGGACACGAGGTATAAATAATTTCAGAGAGATTATCTCTCAAAGGGATAATTTCCGCGGGTCTCGAGCTAAATCGAATCATGAACGGCCAAAGGATTCCGACGGGTCTGACCTGTCTCGAAAATCCCGTCCAATCTAACCGGAAATCCCGGATACACTTCTTCTTCGAACCGTCGCGAAACAATCCCCTTTTCCTTTCGACGACGAGACAGTCTGGTACTTCGGCCATTACGTCGGAAACTTTCCTATTGGACTGGCCCGCGGCTGGCGAACGCGGGAATCATCGAATGATAATTCTCCCGGCAGGAAAAAGCCCCGATAATGAAGCAGCTCGCGCCGGATCCGAGTATGAATCGGAAAGGGAGTCTAATTGGAGGCTCGGCCGATCGATCCAGACCGATTCCCGGTGGAATCGATGGTACGAAGACACGCCTACCATCCCGAGAATTTTCGGAGTTGAAATAAATATCAAATATTATAATTATTATACCATCATTTATTATATCAAATCATGAGCGATACAATTAAGGAATACTATAGGAAAAAATAAGATATTTTGAATTCGAATTAAAACGTTATCAATTATTATTAGACTGCGGATCTTTATGTATTTATGGCTTATGAATATTTTCAGAAAATGCCAGATTATAAAATTCGGTAGGATTTTTATCAGATTTTTATTTGTTCTGAATCTACAAAGGCTGTTCCCATTAAAAATACGATTCTATTTCATGCCACTTTCTCCAAATTTGTCTATAAAAATTGAAAATTGCATAAACATCCGCAGTCTAATTATTACTAATGGTTAGACCATTTCGTGAAAAGGCTCATTTGAACAATCTTTGTAAAGAAAAGCTTCAAACGATGAATTCATCTCCCACGGAAAAGGATTTAACACGGGAATTCCAGATGGTAGCGAAACAATAATTCCGCGATCGAATTCTCCAATTCTCAAGGCAATCTACACTAGCTGGCCGGCAGTCTCGCGAAGCACTCTGAGAGTCGCGATAACTCGTAATAACCTGATTCCGTCTGGACTAAAGCTCGATCGGAGACTATTAAAATCGTGCGGGACGGTTTGAATGGTTCACGACCGGGAGAGCGTGCAGAATGCTCGGGAACCTAATAATAAGAATGGTCGGTGGTAGTAGCGTTGAGGAGAGCACGATCGAGGATTTATTTCGCGGGCGTCTGGAGAGGGCCCTTAATTGATCGAATAAATTCTTCTTCGAGCGGTTTGGTCGCGTTACCGGCCGCAGTTCTGCATAAAGTATCCGAGCGACCGGGATCTCCGGCCGCTAATTTACAGGAAAGCCTTGCCGTACCTTGGTCTGGGTAAGCCTAGGTCGGTTATTATATCGGGCCGAGCATCGGGGCTTGTCGTGATTCAAGGGACTCCGTACACTTCGTAGCCGCGTCACGTGCTGTATGCGATTCGGCCCTGTAGAAAAGGGTAATTTCTGACAGGCGGCGGGTCGGCGCGGGTTCTTGGGGAATTTACTGGACAAGGGCTCGGCGTCGCCGGACTTAGGGAGTGTCGAGGGATATATCCGTGGACCCTGGTCCCCCCCAGTTCCCTGTTGCACAGTAAAATCGCACCGGAGTGGACGTAATCCATCGAGATTGCGGAACCGTCTCGGATTTACGAGGAAAGCGAGAGAGATCGAACGGGGGACCTGGAAAACTAGAAAGAAAGAAAGAGACTCCTGGAAAACGCTGGCGGTCCAGCCGCAGCGTTTCTGTTTTTACAAGCAGATTGGATCCGGGGTCCTTCCAGAATTTCACGCCTGCCAGGTCCGCGAGACGCTGCGAATCTTGTTTTCTAAGGCAGAACCCGAACTCGACCCTACCGGGACAATTTCTCCGGTCGCTCGATAATGCAGTCCGATCATGGCTAACTCGCGAATCCCGAAGAAAGCACAGAATTATCAGAACCCTCCGAAAATCAACAGTCGCACCGGACTATCGTGATATCCAGAACGCAGATCGAACGGTAAATAATCCGCGATTCCGGCTGCGCAAATTTCGCGTACAAACAACGGGAGATCGCCAACGGGATAGGTCCGTAGTCCGGGATGATTAAATTTCAACACGTACCGGAGATGAGTTCGCCGAACGTCTCCCGCGGATCCTTACCTTCCGTGGATACGTTTAATGCTGTACAAATTTATCGATCGTCCAGTCCCTTAAGCCTACCGGGATCGATGCAGTATTCAGACGGCGCTGTGCATCCACCAGGATCGCGACCAACCGGGATTATGATTAATTGGTCCGACCGCGCTGTTTTCAAACGGCTCATATTGCGCTTGCAGAATCGTCATCTGATAATTTCGTTTGGTATTGGAATGTTTTATTTTATGCGATTTCGGTAGATTCGGTAGATTTCTGATCTACCACCCACTTTTCGTCCGTGCAGTGCACATCGCCACAATTTCTCCTACATTAAAAATATACAACTTACGTGTGTCTTTTTTGAAGTAACCTAACACAACGATTCTCGATGGAGATCGTATATAATGGTCAATATCCGAAAATTCGTGAAAATTCGTCGAGGACTGGGAAAGTAGCGGCGACAGGGAACAGGCGAGACACCGAAATGTACGACTAATTTCGTTAACTCTTTCAATGCGCGTCGCGACGCACGAGCACTGAATTTCCAATGAAATTACGCATTCATTCGAGGGGCACGAGCCGCTACGCCGCGCCGATGCATACCACGCTCGCGCGCCGCCACTGTTTTGCACGCCCTCGCTACATCTATTAAATCTCGCGAAACTATTTTGCGAGAGCTTCTTTAGTGAAAATGTCGGCCCGTAAATTGGCGGCTATTCAGCAAGGATCGCTTAGGTCTTTCATCGAGCACGGGGCTCCGTATGAATTACGAACGTACAGTTAATACCTCCGAGAATACTAATGTGGTTCGTGATATAGCTGGAAAACTGTATTCTACCATCGGATCCCAAGGCGGGCCGGGCCGTGTCGGCATTGAAATGTCTGTTGCTTTTGTGCGCCCCACGGAGAAATCGGATACTATGTCAGATTACTCTCTCCTCTCCTCTCTCGTCTCTCTACGATGCTTCTTCCTCCTCCTCCTCCCTCTCTTGTAATTTTCTTTCACCGAGGAGCTGCGTCAAGTTTTTCTCGAGTCATTTTTTATTTGAATTTCACGCGGAGTGTACTGCTGTGCTCTGCTCGAGCTTTCCTATCAGACGAGTCAGTCGATATTCCTGCTATTTTTCTTCGAGCCCATTTATTTGCTCCCTTCACGGATTTTTTGCAACCAGGTACATACACATTGATTTTCCTTAACAACTTCCTCCTTTGTATCACGCCCCTTTCTTACAACATTCCACATTGTCGTGTTTCTGTGCTCGAAGTTTCTGCACTGTGCTCGGGGCGGCTACGCGTATTCGATTTTCAAAGTCACGTGTCATTACTTTCCTTCACAGTAAAAGTACATTCCGTACATTGATATTTTACGCTCAACTTTTATCCAATAATTGTTCCTAGAATCTTCTTTAACGCTTATTCTTGTCGAACAGTTATTTTCTCGTTGTTCATTATTTTCCTTCATTGTTTCCAGTTTTATTCCGGTATATTATATTCTCGGTGGGATTTTCTTTAGCGTTTTATGGCGTCCAGACAAGTTGTCTTTGACCGCTCCCCCAACAACAATGGGAAAGTTGGCGGAAAAATGGCAAGAGAAGAAACTCGGAGTACCGGACGGGATTCGAACGCCAGACATTTTCGTGGGAAACTAGCACCCTAACCGCTGCGCCACGACAGCGTATAGTCTACATGGTCTTCTTTCAAGTACTTACACCAGTTCGGCTACAGATGCTCCGAGTTCCACGTTATTCTACCCATTAACGACGTAGAATCCGTGACGATCATGTGAAAAAAGCAGCTGTAATATCAATCGATACGTAAAACATAATGTGCATAATAAATCCGAGCTTCGTGTGTCCATCATTCTCGATATTTATCTACAATATAATTTTCTTAAAAACGCTACAGAATTTACATTCCCGGAAAATGTAAAGCACACACGACTGAATGAATACAAAACCATCCAGTGCACGTACAACCTGTTTTCCAACTGTATAAAGATATAACGCGTACCTCTCGAAAATGTTGCGTTTTCATAAAATTCATCCCCGGTACACACTGGAAAATAATCCTTTACACTTTGAATCGATTTTCAAGTATTTATATCGAGAACAACAATAATTTCGTTCGGTAAAAACCGCGCGCACTAACAGTAAAACATTTTTAAACGGATGGTAAAGCGCTCGAAGAACGACATCGCGAAGGCAGAACGAGCGCACGGCGAAATACAATGCGCGTGAGAGGCGCTTCGTTTTTTATCCCGCACAAAAGAACAAATATTTGTCAGCGAAAGGTAAAAAGCTCAACGAATGCCGATGTAAAAGCAAAACAAACGTATAATGAAACACGATCACTGCGAAATACGAGACGGAGGAAGAGGGGGAGCGAGAATTAATTGGTAAATAACGAAACGCGGAGAGCCAGTCCAGTCCCGGCGAGTTTCGCTGTCCAATCTGTAAAAATGAATAAATTTTTTAACTTCCTCCTCTCAGTTTCATCGCATAAATTGCGTCGATCTTGTTCCGACCTTTTGGTCAAATATTTATGAAATACCGACGAATCTCGCGAACTTTTACCAAAAGAATGAGCCGACGCTCACGAAATTCGATAATTTGCTAAAATTCCGCGTACGGAATTATTTGGAAATTTTCTAGTTTGAGAACGCGGCGGAAAGCGATGGAATACGGAAAAATTGCAGAAGCAGGAGCTTCAAACTGTTACCGCATAGCGTGTTGCAGTATTCTCCGAGGTATCGATGGAACAATGGTCCATCGGCGAGCGTAATCGGCGCCTCGGCGCCCATGGACGATGGTCCAGGTAGCGGTATTTGACGGGAAACCATAGAGCACCGTAGCAAGCATTAAAATTTCATTGAACGTCGGAGATGACCGTGTCGCGGGGAAAAGCCGAACCTCGAACCTAAACCCGAAGCCGTTGTGTTATCGCCGGGGTGGTGGAACTTTGTCGCAGTTCGTTCAATGGGGAAACGCTGGAACTTCCGTTTACGAATTTTCAACTACTCACTGTGGCGTCGAGGCGGTGAGAGAGCGTGCTTCCTCAATTTTGGTGCAGGTGAACGGTCGCCCTCGACGGTATCGATTTCCCGGCGTGTCTTCGGGCATGCATTATTAATACGAGCAGGCCCGCGATATCTTTCTTCTGAAAATGTTCCACCGGAACTTGCCCGGGTCTCGTTTATTTATACAAGTTTAATGAAACCGCGCCACGGCGAAACTTTAAACGGCCAGCCTCCGGTAATTTACAGACCGGGCTCGAAAAATTCAGATTGTTGCGGAAGCGGTCGTTACGATCTCAAAGCTTCATTAGAGCGCGTCGCACGGTGGCACAAACCCCCGATCTAGCTGGAAAAAGTACTACTCATCGGAAACAGCTATTTAGGCTAGCTTGTGCGGAGCCGATGAAGCGGGAGACTTCGAGCTTTCGTTTCCTGTTGATTTGAATCGCAAAAAGAATTTTTGAGTTTCAAAAATGTAAAAGAAATTTTTACTATAATATTTACAAATGATAAAACACAAATAAAATTAGAAAGTAATGAAGTATAATGTAACAGTGTAAATAAAAAATCAAAATCTATATCAGATTCTTCCGTATCGAGGAAGCTCTGGTTGTTTTATTGACTTGAAGACTCCTAAAGATAGATCATTTTTATCTGTTTTGGCATGCTTCTGTGACTGTTTACAAAAGGGATATTTTTCTAAAATGCCGGACAAAGATCAGTGCGGCTGGAGAATTTAATTCATTCGCGAAACCACGGACGAATAAATTTCCCAAATTTTCTGGGATTCGGATCACTGATTTGTTGAACATTATCGAGAACGTCGATGTAATTGTGTCGCATCAGAGGAATTTCATGAACGATTGGAACGCAAGCAGAATTTTCACTTTGACTGGGACCGAGAGTTGCTCGGTGAAAAACAGAAATTGCGAACACTGTCCACAAGTAAGTGAAAACGTTCCCGACCCTTTTAAAAAGGTCGCGAGCCGGCCAGAATACCTGGCGAAAATACAGTGGCAAAGGGGAATCGGGTCAAAGGGAATTCGATTGTCCGTGAAACGTTAAAGCGATTTCTTCTTCGGGAGTCTGAATCGCGGGGAACGACAACAAACGGTGCGCGTTCTGGCGTGTTTCGTTTCGGAACCGGCGAAATTAATTTACGTCCGTTCGCGCGGCCGCGCGTGAAATTTCAGCTTTCAGTTAATATTCGTTGGGAACAGTCGAATATGTGCCGCGTCGTTCAAGGTTCGTTGAAAAAGGCAGTATGTGGAGCAGTTTTTCAAACGGGCTACGAGAAGAAAAAAAGTTCAATCTTTCCCGCGGTGGGTTGCGTGTATCGCGCGGAATTACCGGCGCTAATTAAAGAGAAATATTTGCTCGCCAAGTTTACGCGCGACTACCACCAAGAGAAAAGTACTCCGGTTCAGCGATGCTTCTTCGTCTTCTTCCGGCAGAAGCAGACAGGAAATCTTTGGGTATCGGCTCGGGATAATTGGCTGAGAAAATAGTTGCGCTTCATTGTGCGCCGAGGCGAGGCGCACGAACTTCGGACTTGATAATATCCTCGCTAATTTGACAGGACTCTTGAGAACGATGAAAGGCAGGCTAACGTAATTCCCGGGGCATTGAGAACGGGCCCCGGGTGCACTCGATATCTCGAGCATTGTTGCACGTCGTCGTTGGATCGATCCGCAAATCGATCGTAAACAAGAAACCCTCAATCGGTGAAACGTCCGTCGGCGTCGGAGCGCGAACGTTGTTGCGATAATGCAGCGAACCCTCCACGTTAATTACCTTTCAAATCCGGCAATTATCGGTAATGAAATCTTTTCCACGGCAGCGCGCGAGCCTGGCTTCTCCCCTGGGCCGCGTTTCGCGCATACCAACGCCCAGCACCGGCTGCTTTTTATAAGATGAATCCGGTTAAACGTTCTTTAAAGACGTTCACCCCTCCATCCCCCACCTTTCCACGTCTCGGAAGTGGCTCCCGACGGGGTCGATAGACGGGGCGGCTGCAAGTTCGCGAAACAGGGTATTAGCTCTTCGTTTGCCAACGTGACGCCGCGCCACGCCGACCCCCGACCCGGAAAGAAAAAAGAACAACGAACGAACTGATAACGAGCTGCATTTTTTCAGCTATCTCGACGGCCGCCCTTTGTGCCGCGCTCTTCCTTCGGTAATCTCGTGACTCTCGTAGTTCCAACGTGATCATCCGACGAACACTGACGACCAACCGGGAATAATGGTTTTTTAATATCGGCCTCTGGTTGCTCTACAGACGATCTCAACCTCGTTGACATCGTGCTCGTGGAAAGAGGGCTGCGTTCGTCTAACGTTACTGTTCAAAATTTAAACATTTCTTCCGCAATAGAATATTTCCATTCCCCATGATTTTTCAAATTTTATGGTAATGAAATTAATGTAACACCTCGTGCAATACTTAAATGTTTAGTAATTGATTAGACACCGACACCATTCGAGTTCATACTTTTCCGGGAGGCAGAGCGAAGCGTGAAAATATCGTTCCCGTTTTCAGCTGATCTTCCCGGACTCGATTGTCCGTTTTCGGGCGCGGTATTGTGTATTTCCGTAAAAACGGCGTCGGTCCTCGCGGCGCGATCTAATAACCCGACAGCGGCGGCCGCGTACGCGATCATTTGATTCTCTTTCTGAATACAAATTTTTCTGTTCCTCGGGCGGTCGGCTTGGATCGATCCCCAGCCTGTTACAACGGGGGTCGGCCGGTACGGCAGCCTGAAAAGGCTCGTCACGTCTCCGGAGCGCTCGGGCGGCTCTTCCCGTCCGCGTTCCATTTTCCTTTTTCTTATTAGGCAGAATACACAAATTTTTTTTTTCTCTCTCTCTCTCTCTCTTTTTTCGCTACCTCGCTCCGGCATGCTAAGGAGATTCGCCGTATCAACTTCGTGCTCGTCGACGTCCCTTTGAAGAATCCCGGGCGCAGCTTTAACTGTGAATACCGCGACCGGGCACGGATGGCTAACGAAAAGAATATTT
Source organism: Lasioglossum marginatum (assembly GCA_028455795.1). Taxonomy (NCBI): domain Eukaryota; kingdom Metazoa; phylum Arthropoda; class Insecta; order Hymenoptera; family Halictidae; genus Lasioglossum; species Lasioglossum marginatum. Next base: position 12,389,055 of record CM052245.1, on the reverse strand, counting down.
TTCATAATTCTGCGGCGTCGGTGTCGGTGGCTTGGTCCCGAAGCGTTTCTTCCCGATGGAATTCGTCTAACGCCGCGGCTCCCCGCGCGATCCACCCCATGCTGTCAAAAGAATTTCCTTGGACCACCTCAAAGGCCGTGTGTCAACGCACCCTTTGAATTTTTACCAGCGGCGACCCCGCACGCCTCGCCGAATTTATTTGAAAGCGTACCGCACGCTCGCGGAATATCTAACGCATTAATTAGCCGGCTCCACCAACGACTGATGATCTCCGAGCTCGAGGCTCGAGAAAGCCCGAGGCGGCCCTGTCCACCGACCAATGGGATAATCCGCCGTGTAGATCCGCGAACGGATAATTCGCGATCCTTCGGGACCTCGAATAAAATAAACGCACGGAGTCAATGCGATTAAAACGGACAGGGATAACGTTCCCTTTCAAGGCGGAAAATAATATCGGTTTAGCACACGCTAATCCGACAGACGACGTCGCATTAAACCGATCTGCCCGCCTGACACGTGACAGACGTATTCTATTTATCGACTCAACTCCAGGTTCCTCGCACTGACCCCATCATAAACAATGCAGATTATATCCCATCATGCTCTTGCTTGCCTTCGATTAATTATTATTCGTATGTTAACGCTATTTATAGGACGAAACTTAATTAGCTAGATATAAGTACAGAAGTGACTGTTAAATCGCCTTAACTTACAACGCAAATATGTAATTAATTATTGAATAAGTCCAATCGGATTGTTTTATATTACTAGTGTACCCCTCGTACGGACATTAATCCCCGTAATTGAGATACGTGATTCAATTATTCACTGCTCGGCGTATCACATTATGCGGAATTATTTATAACCAACTGACAATCACTGTCTGACTTTTCGCTCATCTGATTCACTTGAAATAGTTCAGAAGTGTACCTAAATCCAGGAGTTTAACTGAAAAATTAAATAGGACATCTTGTTCGTTTTTCGCCCTGTCGTTTTCACCCTTTTACGGTTCGTTAATTTCTGTCCGATCAATCACTGTTCGATTCCACTTAAAATCGTCCGGAACGACTGTACGACTTGTCTGTTAAAAATAATGGCAATCCACTTGCTTATACAGTCGTCTTCCACTCAATTGTGTCCGACTGTTCATACTTGCTCGCAAAATATCGTATATTCACTGTCCGGCCAAGCATCGCCCTATTTCACTTAAAGTATCGTTTTACCGTTTCGCCCGACGAAAACGATCCTGTTCCACTTACCTCGCTCCACAACTGAAGTATGTAATTCGGTTGTTCCGTTGGCGTTCCCTGTCACGCTGCTGCGAATTTTTCACGGACGCCAGCCGAGGGTATAATGAATACTGTATTCGGTGGAAGTCGCAAACGCCCGGCAAACGTCGGGGCTCAACGCTCCAACCTAATTATCGCCGGCGGGGGTTCGCTCAGGGATAAAGTTCCGGACAAGAAACGCTCGCCCCCCCGCGCCCCGAAACTCCTGGTACAAATTTTCATTGTCATCATTATAAATTCCGAGTCGTAACGTTTCCCGCCGGTTTCGAGGATTTTCGAGGAACTGTACTCCGGAAATGAATATGATTAGGTTTAATTTTATGCAAAGAGGTTAAGGAGGTTATTGCCGCTACCCCTCCCTCGTCCCAACCCTCGTTTTTCAACCATCCTGGCCCCGAACAGAGCCTCGCCCCGCTCGTCCCTTACCGCGTCAGGTTCACCGGCCGAGGACGGTTTAACTTTTAATAATCAGCCAGCTGGTATAAGCTGCCGACGCTCGTGTCGACGTTTGTGGGAGCGGCTTTTCGGCCGCGTTAGAAGGATTCGTCGACTCTCAGAGGATAATCGTGTCCGGTGGCCCGGAAATCGTACCTCGTCACAGCTTACAGGACCACCGGGTGTAATATCAGACATTTTCCCCTTGAACCCACGGCTACAGATTTTATTGCTAATTAAACTGGCCACCCACGCCTTTGTCCTGAATCATCCTCTGAAGATGGTTTTATCAACAGGGCTTGAACGCTTTTGAACGTCTCCTCGCTTTGGTGAGCCTTCAGCTTGATTCTTAAAGGGAGTGCGATTTTTGAAAAATTTTTCAAGGAAACTGAGGGACACTGCAGGATTAATTATAGACAAAGAGAAATGACCAGACATGGTCAGGCAAGTTGAAATGACCAGATGTGGTCAGAAAAGAATTATAGAAATTACCAGGTGTGGTCAGAGAAGTATTATAGAAATTACCAGATATGGTCAGACACGTCCGAAAAATGGTTCCCATCAATCCCGCCTACTTATACATTAAAAAACGAACAAGTAGAAGCGACCTATCGCGTACATACACAGAGGAATCGTTTCCGACGACCCGCGTCTCGAAATATCTCGCGAGTAGTACCGTGGGGAGTCCGCGGAAACGACCCAGTGAACTCTGAATAGAGTGATCAGCCGAAGAATATTCAGTTTGCCGTAGGTCAATCGAAGTTCGAGGGAAACGGAGTCGCGCGCGCGAGACCCGCTCGGCCCCATTGAAATTCCAGGATCCGTTGGGGCGGAGTGTGGGTGGAAGGAAGACACGCTCCTTCAGGAACTCGGTACACGGAGAAACCCGAGCAGACCGTCCTCTTTTATTATTCCCTGACGTGTGCAGGAAAGCTGGCTCGGGCGTGCCGCGCCATTTGCATTCTCATTACCATCGTCAGTCTTATTTAAATAGGTGAACAACTGCGAGCCACTCGGTGGCTCGTTACGACGTCCTCCGTTCCGAGCGGAGAGGGGTACGTATGTACCTCTCGTTCGTCTCCGGCCATCTTCGTGGAAAATACGAGGCGAATAGACGAAACCGTTCTCCCTCCATAGCGTCGCGTCGGTTGGGAACGTTAAAGGGCTCGCCGCGGGGCTCGTACGTTTTCGTTTGCTTCTTCAAGGAAAGAACACCAGGGCGCCCAGACTTTAGAGAGAGAACTGGGAATGTATGGTGTAATTAAACGGCGGACTGTTTGTTTCGAGTTTAGGTTGCACGCGAGACGGCCCCGGCCGGCGGGTTTTATGGACTGCTGAATAATTTCGAAATTGGATGCCCCGCAGCAGTGAAGCACCGAGAATTCGCCGCGCCCCGGGAATTAGAAACTCCCGGAATCGACGATTTCCCAGGGAACTAGGGAACTGGGTCTTCTCCGAGAACCGAGCCGCGCGAAATTCGACCTGGTGAATTATTGACGAGCCGGATGCTCCTCGCCTCCTCCGATATAACCGAGTCGAAGATTTTATGGCATCGCTCCTCTGTATACCGCTATTTATCTCTTCGCCGCGAGAATTTGCAGTCAACGCTCTGCTTGCCTGTTTAATTCGGAATCGGAAAGAAATTTATGCAACCTGCCAGGACTTCGTCACATCCCGGGAGCGATGGAAATTGCAGTAAACTGTTTTTCCGGCATTAAATCCTGCCGAGGTTGAAAGGATCAAAAATTCTATGAATGCGCTGAATCCGCCCGCTGCTAATCGTAAACTCACGTGATAAAGTGCCGGTCAATATTAAACGCATATCGTTCGCTATAAATATGAAATGACGCAGAACTACGTCGGCGAATACGAAAGAATTATTCAGCCTGGCGAATATCCCGCAGCCATTTTCCATCGATCAATAGTTAGAAATCGAGATTATGATGTTTTAGAAAAATGCATCGAGCAGGCGACCGAAACGCGGAGAATGAAAAATGGCGGATTAAAGAATGCGAACGCGCGCGCGCGGGAGCTTAAATTAAAGCACACAAAGGCGTATAAATCAAAGAACGAGGCAAGATTAAACAGTTCCGCGGGATAAAAGCTTGAATTAAGGGAACACAAAGGTTGGCAAATCGTCGAACCGGGCTCGTAGCGAGCAAAAATTCGAAATAAAATATTAAAAAATTCCTCAGAGAAAGGTTAAGGATCGGGAAACGGAAGGAAATCTGTGAGACGAGAGATCGGGCTGCGCGGAGGGAGCAAATGGAATAATAAATCATCGGGCTCCGGTGCGAAGAAAATCCCAAGTATTCCGTCCACGCGGCGACGATTACTCTCTGCGTTCGCCCGCCCTCAGAAGCCCGAAAGCTCCCCACGAGCAAAGTTAATTGTCGGTTCTTTCTTCGTGGTTGTGAAAGGGCTGGAGGAGGGCGAAGGGTGGGGCAGAGGGTCGAAGATGTCGTCGAGGGCAGAGAGGATGTACGGTTTTAAATTCAACGCGGCACGCTTCATTAGCGAACGCGGTTTCGGCCGTGCACCGCAACGATTTAATCCGAGCTTGCGCCGCGGCAGAATTCAATTTTCCTGCGGCCTTAATGGACCAAAATGTCCCGGATCCCGTGGATACATGGTCTCCGGATGGTTTTGATACTGACCAGCATGTTATAAGAAAGTGGTAACGTTTTTACCGTGTATAATAACAGACTGCGAATCTTTATGCATTTATGGCTTGCGAAAATTTTCAGGAAAGGCTGGAATATAAAATTCGACAGAATTTTGTACAATTTTTAATTGTTTTAGATCTACAAAGACTGTTCCCATTAAAAATAGGATCTTATTTCGTTCCACTTCCTTAAAATTTGTCTACAAAAATTGTAAAATGCATAAACAAGTTATTAATCCCTTGCCCTACAATATCGTCTCTAACTCGCGAAAAAGTTCCTGTACAGAGTCTAATAAATATGTACGTTATTAATTTCCTTTAAATCGAAATCAAATTCTATTTTGATATTATGAATGTACATCGATTGCAAAACATATAGGCATGCCATAGATATAAATTTCCTCCCTTTGTAGAATATTGCGGATAACAAAAGAGTTCTAATCACTGAAACCGTAAAATAAATCGTAGTGCAAGAGGAAAATTTTCTACTTGATTTGCAACAAACTGTAGTGAAACAGAAATTTTCTTTCTTATTATATTTAATGGATTGAAAATAATATAACAGTATTTTTAAATTCTTCTAATTTTTTTACTATTTTAAATTGCGCCTACTCATTTTTGTCATAAATGTATTAAATCCGCTGTGTTCGTCCAAGAATTAAGCATTTCATTCGCGGTGACCGCGTCCGGACTTGGCTTCATTAGTAAGGAGAGTAATTGAGAAGCTCGCAGCTTGCGAGTCCGAGTGCAGTCGATGAATGAGCGTGATTCGTGCGAGATCGCCGCACCGGTGAAAAGAGGATCCCGGATATCCTCCGCTCGGTTTCGCCTGCCCCCATTTTTACGTTGATTAGTGTTGCGTGAAATTCCGAGAGAGCCGCGTTTTCATCTGTTTCCGAGTGCAGACCGGCTACACACCGGTGAAAGAACTGAGGTTAGAGGCACCTATTTCCTGCTACGATATGCCTATTATCGATTTGCCCCGTACTCGTCCTGCTGGGAATGTTCGGGTTAATGTGTATCGAAAATTTTCTTCGTGATTCAATTTACCACAGATTCTTTCGATGTTTGTACACAGATGTTTAAAAGTCGCGTTCTTTTGATACGGTGGAAACGAAAAGAGCCCTTCACGTTTCTTGCTGCTTGAAACGCGATGTAGCCTCCTCGAGCTAGAGGCCTTATTATCTTGTTCCGACAGGGTATCGATGCATCGGCAATTCGCCTTTCTCGTTCGACGTCGTTATTCCAGCATTAAATTTAATACTCGCAGACTCTTGTAGTCGAAGATCTGGAATTTTTCTTTGAAACGCGAGAGGATCGTGGTATTCAAAGGACCGCTGTACGCCGCGCCGTTATTTACAAACCCTATTACATGTAACGCGTCTCCATGGTAATGAATTCGGGCGGAGTGAAAATTCGATCTCGGTGGCAGGAAAGACCGCATTCAACAACAACAATAGCAACAACAGGCCGTGATTAGAATTTGCTGGTGCGTCCAGAGAAACAAACGTTCGCGGACCCGTAAAATCAGAGGCCGCGTTATCTTACAGAGCTTTTCAATTATGAGGCGGACGGACGGTATCGAACGGCGCGCCCCAGGGTCCGTCTAATTTCCCGACAGCGGAAAAATCTCTGAAGCGGCGATGAATCACTGTCCGATAATCCTCGATCAGCAAGGTCCAGGCAGATGCCCAAGTTTCCCAGGAGTTGCCAACCAGCGAGAGGCAACGTTTAAAGTTCGGACGGCAGTCAGGCAGCTTCGAATAAAAATTTTCCCGGGCGAAGTGTCTCCGAGGAGAGGACTGTTTAACTTTCTGTTACGGGCGAACTGCTCGAACTCGATTTCCAAGAAGGCGGCACCTCGAGGACCCTACGGGATCAATTTCCGCGCAGCTCATTAGGAAGATACGCTACCGAAATTCTGAAAAATCAATTTCTCTTCGGGAGCTCGGCGCTTGACGATTTTATACGGAAAATATTTGGATCTGAAGAATAATTGTACAACATGGACATTGAACTACAGGAAACAGGATACTGTTGAAATTATGGAAATTTCTGCTTTGTTCTTTGCGCCTGTCTGTATGGAAATTTCTGAACAGAAGGTGGCAACGGGCTTATTGGAATTTTGAAAAATCGATGTTTTCTAATTTATTCCATCGCCTTATCCTTTGTGGATATTCGCATGAAAATTTCATGGAGAGGTTCGAATAATTACGGAGATTGCAGAGCTGGTTAATTATGTTAAATAAAAGCGACACAGGTTTATTGAACTTCCGAAATATCGATTATTTTTAATTCATTCTGAAAGCTGCATTAAGGATAGTTCCATGAACATTTCATGAAGAAGAAGTTGGAATAATTAGAAAGATTGACATCAGGCGTAATTGACGCGGTAAAGGAACGGTTACTGTTACAGTCGAACTTTGTAGATTTCGGGAACAGATAAAAATAACTCGGAAGTAAAGATTGACGGCTGAAACAACGACGTAGATTTTACATATCAATTTTTATAAAATTCCATCTTTCATCTAAACGAAGAAGAAAAACGGCATATTACTAATTACGTTCCACACTTTGAAGCCGCTTAACTCCTGTCTACATTTTTAAACAAATGTACATCAGGAGCAGCGAGAGTTTTCATTTCGAATTTTAACTGGAGGTGTAGAACTCCCATCTCTCTGCCGTTCCGTGGCTGCACGGTAGAATAGCACGATTATGCGATGTTTAAAAAAAACATTAATTGTAACAAAAATGCTGTTCCTCGTGAAAAGCGCGAAGAGAAATTGAACATGCGTGTAAAGCTCGCCATTTTCAGTCGAATTAGCTCGCAGAGAGAAGCTTTGGATGTGAACATATTCGCCTGACTGAATTTGGCTTTTGCGTGGTGGGTTCGTTTGTAACGATGTACGTACAACAATTTCTACAATTTACAGCGGGCCGGAATGATTTTTGTTAATGCGCATCACCATCTAAAATCGGTAATTCCTGGATTTCTAGCGCGTTCGCAAAATAATTTGGCGAGTCGGTAGAGCAAGTTAGAGGAAGAAGATGCAGCTGGTTTGGCGTGCGAGGTATTCGGGCGAGAAGAGCGTCGATTTTCGTCGTCGAATTAAGCTGGCGTCGAGATATCTCGCGGTCGGAGAATCCGCATGATATGCGCACACGCACGCGACCCTCTCGATGACTGTGTTGTTATTACATTCCTTGTTCCGCTGGCTATTAATGTTCGCGGAAGTGTACAGGTGTCGTGGCATCTCGAAGAGAGAACACAGTCGTCGTCGTCGTCGTCCCGGGGACGAGAATGCGTCGCGCCAGGATCGGAGTCGAAATATGGCGAGGTTTAATAAAGGACACTGGCTTTCTACGGGAACGCAGCTGCATGCAGCTGCGTCGACGGAGACACTCGGCGGCGCATTTAATTAAGCGTCGCAGCGTCGCTTAATCTCCGAACTGCATCCGGCCGCATCCTCGAAGCGCGCACGACGAAATTGAATATTTTCCTTGGCTCGTTCGCCCCGGCCCTAGACGCGACTGTTTATCGTCCTCAAGACCCGAAAGAATCCGCTTTTCGGCTGGCTAAGCCCCGACTCGTGGCTCGTTCAAACGAATTCTCCGGCTTTCACGAGTTTCCTTGGAAAAATTAGTCCTGCTCACTCCAGAACTAGACGTACCTCGCCCGGGATATAGCTTTGAATGCCTGGGGCTGTTCCTAAGGCGGAATTGGGATGCAGGCCATGGCAATCCACGGCCATCCTCCATAAATGTCGAGCGGGTTGACGGCTTCCTGCTGTGCGTGTCACAAAAAAAAGGTTTCTATGGTTCACTTGGTGTGAATTCTTCTTAAATAATAATTTAAAATAATTATTGGAAAATATATTAGACACATCCCTCTTTGTTCTGCAAATTGTTCCACCGGTTCAAGTGTGTGAAAAAATTTTTTAAAATATGGCCGTATTCTACGATTCTTCCTTTGCCAAGCCAAGGCAAAAAAACGGAATTTCAATTTCTTTTTCGATGCAGAAATAATCTGTGTTGGATGAACACGCGGTGTAGAAAGCTGAAATAACGTTCGAAGAGAATTAAGTCGGCCATTGGTCGGCCACCGGTAGTTTGTCTCTGTTATTACATTCTCGATTCGTTTGCTTTGTCGTTTCTAATAATTCGGCGCAGAGGAACAATCCACTATTTTTCTTCGTACGACAACCACGGAGAGAAACGCCGCGAATAATAACGATAATTGTTCCATTCAGAAACGATTCTTCTCCACCGTATCGGTACACATTTATATTTTCGATGCATTGTCTTGTTTCTCAGCGTGAAAGGGAGTATCGTGGACGGCGAACAATGCGAGGTGGAAAGGCGCAACGAGGTCACCGACCATTTTAAAAACCGTCGGTTTTAATATATCGTACTTCGACGGGGCTGATAGGCTGATGTATCTCCATCTCGCTATGAATATTGTCCTCGAGGTAAACCTATCGATCCTGCCTTCCGAACGTAAACAGAATAAAGCTGAAATTTTTATACGACCCAGGCTGCTGAGAGGAGAGCGAGCGAGAGGAAGAGAAGAAAAAAGAAAACGAAGCCGTCCTTTCAACCGGATTTATCGACGCGGGAAGGGCTCGACTCCTTTTTCCCCGATTAAAAAGAGAGGAAGAAAAAAAAGTAGAACGAAGATGAGCTCCTGAACGGGCGAGAAAGCGAAGTATGTCGTAAACGAGGCGGCATCTTCGACGCGAAACGCGTTCATGCCGCTCGTCGGTCACCGGCCGTTAATTCGCGACGCGGAACGCGTCGGCATGTAGAACAGGAATCGAGGCATAAACTGCAATTTCTATTTCGATCGCGAGCCAGCCCCGAAGAACCGAAGTGCACTTGAGCTTCCATTACCCGAGTTTCCGAAAGCGGAATTGACTTCGCGCTACCGGGGCCAAGTTTCCCCCCGTCGCCCTCCCGCCGAACTGATCTGAATTAGGAAACAGGGAAAGAGCTTCTACTTTCACGGGGGCCAGACTTCATTATTGAAACTCCTCATCGATCGACCACGGCCGACGAACGACGTTCTGAATGTCTTCGATATACAGTTCCATCGGTTCAGAAACTTTCACGACGACGCGACGTTCCAGTAGGAAAAGCCAACGGATTTTCGGATCGGACGAACAATTTCCGGCGAACATAGAAATTTCCAGAACGATGTGTCCGTGTAACCATACACCATCAACGTCCCCGAATATGTACACAGTCGAGACCCCGTCATGTACATTCTCTACCAACAATCCACCCCTTACAGAACAGCCACTATCCGCGCATCGAAACTCGCTGCCGCACCACCACCACCCCCACAATACGCGCGCGCTCATCTTTGCTACTTCAGCATCTCAGTGCGTCAAGTGGCCTGCAAACTTCTCGATTACTTCTCAATGCTCGGTGAACTAGTTTCAAGAACGCCGGATTTATTAGGACCCCGCGTCGAGCAGCGATTCACGTTCCCACGCAATCAGGATAATGCAGAGGCTCGTCAGCTGCGATTCTACACACACCCCGCAGCCTTCTGGCCATTCCGCTTCACAACCTGCCGGAGATTCCTCTCAAAGTCTCTATTCTAAATACGGTTACGTTTTTCGCATTATTCGAGTTGCATCGGTATCGCTCGCTTTTTGATTGCGAGAATTGTTGACTGTTCAACGCTCAGTTTATCAATTTCTTGTAAAATTTCTTTGAAAAATCGGGGTGGAAAAATTTAAGGTCCATGCAAACAAGCTCACATTAAACGACGATCGCATCTTTAATCTATCACCATAATTAACTACATTTTATCAATTTCTTTATAAAATCGTGGTGGAAAAATTCGTTCATGCAAACAACTTCGACAAACGAAACGACGATCTTTGATCCACTGCCAAATTCACCGGGAACAAATAGAAAACTGTAGAAATATTTCTAGTCGACTGGGATTAAGGGTCAGCGGATGAAAGGTTAAGCCGGCGCGAGTCTTATCACCGTATCTTATCACCACGCGCACTTGATAGTTCCAGGCGTCCGACGTCGGTAGGATCGTGATCCCGAAGATCATCCGGTCGTAATTTAGCGTCCGGGGTAAATCTTCAGGGCTCGGCGGACGTCAGACACCGGGACGTCCCGTTACTTTCGGAAAAATATGGTCGTTGGACCTGGCCGGACAGGGTTTTAGAAGTCCACGCGACCTCGTGTGTTGCGTCGCACGTTTATCGTTAAGGGTGCAACTTTGTCAGGGCCGCGGCGCGGGTCACAGTCGACTGCCAAGTAGAAAAATCAATAATTCCGCCGGCGTTCCTACGGTCCCAGTGCTTTTAATTAATGCACACGTGTAATGCAAGTTTTTAATCATTGCCGGTCGCGTGCGCCCGGACGAAGCCTGATTACGCGACGCACGGCTGCCCATATTAATATGATTTTTAGCGCCGTGACCGTAATGCTCGCCATTTGCAGTTTGCACTCGCTGTTTTAAGAACTCGTCCGCGCGTTCGACGTTTCGCTGGACGCTGCGAGCTTTCTTTGTTCACCGTGAGTCCGACTCGACTTCGTTTTGCATAAAGGGTTGCGCATTAAACTTTTGCTACTACTTCGAACTCGGTTATTTATATGGCGTTTGCATTTGTGGAGCATTTGCTTTTCAAGAATTCTTTCTATCCGGAAAGTTGTTTTGTCGAGATTTCAGGTCGTGTTAGATACTGTTTGAATAATTTTGCGACATTTATTGCCGTTGCACCGAGTCGCAATTAAATTCTCAGAACTGCAACATGTTTCTGCTCGCGCCCGAAGTTATTTATGCTAGAACCTAATAATTCACGGAACAAAGGGACTGTTATCTTCCCTTATGAGTATAACGTTCGCTACGGTACGCTCGCGTGCATCGACGCTAAGCACTGTTGAATTCGTAACAGAAATTAGATTGATGCGATACGTTCGCAACGGAAGCGATCAAATAAATATTTCGCGAAGGTTCCCCAGCGATCAGTGGACGATTTTGAAAACGAAACGACGGTTGTCGACGATTGAAGGTTCGCCTTATCGACGAGAGAAAGGTTTCGTGACGATATTAACATAGTTCGTCCGGTTGCCCGTTGCTTTCGTTTTCGTTCGCGATTCGAAATCTCTATTTCGCTCGATAATCTTTTGCGAAGGGAAACGTTCCGCGACCGTGTGCGTTCGTGTATGCGGATGTGTAGGGCTCGGATAGATCGCCGGTGTGCGTGAAGAAATATTCCAAGAAAATGTTAATGCGTGATAAGCCCGATAAAAACGCACGCGAAGTTTTTCGTGCGTAATTCTGTAACGCGACGGTGTTCCCGGGAAAGGATTAGATGCTGATTAACCGATAAAACCGGGTTTATTCTCCGTTTACTGTGCATAACGTACGACCCACGGACTTCGCCGAGGGAATTCTGCTTGGCATAAAAACCTTATTTTACGTACGTTCCGCTTTAGAATAGAATACCGCTCGAGAAATTGCGAGGTTTATGACCGAGCAGCTAGAAGAACTCTCTTTCTTATCATCGGGCCACCTAGCTGCTCAGATGCAGACCTCTAAGTGGTCTAGTCCCGTCCGTGACCAGACGATACTCCTTCAACCTCCTCCAAAAAGCAAAAGAATATTCCAATAAGGTTCGGATGCAAAGGGCTCTCAACAGAATATAATTTAAATGATTTAAAACAATTATACAGGGTGGACCATGAATCGTGACCAGTAGATATTACTCTGTTATTAGCAGTCCGATCGAAAATGTTTTTATCAGGTGTAGCAGGGTTTCAAGAGAGCTTTCACGCGATTATAGAAAATTTTTCGTCAACTCTTTTTTTCATGATTTTCAAGGTCATAATTTTTTTACGCCTATTTGTTGGAGGATTTCAAGGCGAATTCGGTAAGTATCATAACATCTAAAAAATTGCAAAAAGATGCTTTTTCTATTTCTTTAACAAATAATAATGGTAACTAGACTGCGGATGTTTATGGAATTTTGAATTTTTTTAGGCAAATTTTAAGAAAGTGAGAACAAATAAAATCATATTTTTAGTGGCAGTAGCCTTTATAGTAGATCTGAAATAAAAAAGAAATCGTATCAAATTCTGTGGAGAATTTTGTATTCTAGCATTTCTTGAAAATTTTCAGAAGCCATAAATGCATAAAGATCCGCAGTCTAACGATAGCAGAGTGATCTCTATTGGTCACGATTCGTGGTTCACCCTGTACAGTTTATGTAAGGTCGTGTCCAGAGTTCCATCATTGATCATCAATTTAGCGGACGTTTCCACAGGGACGTGATCGCTCGAAGTAGAATAGGTCTGTCTATATGCGGACAAATGAGCCGCACTTGTGACAGTTCCAAGCACCAATAGAACGCGAATGTTATACCCAGGCAAAGCTTCTGCAACTATGTATATCCCGGTCTATAGAATAGAAGCCGTACACAGAACGATATACAGCAATGCGTTCACGAAACGAGTAGAACAGGTCTTACACGGAGCAAACGTTGAATCGCAGCCTGTGCATAATTAAGTAGAACGTAACCGTTCGTTATCTGGCAGGCGTGTCTGCGCCGGATTCAACAGGCGAAGTAGATCGGGCTCTGTATCTTGACACCATTACGGGCTGTTACACAATTGACGACCCCATTGTCAACGAAACCGTCGCTCCCGTTCTAGAGACGCTCTACCGTCGCGTTTACGTAGTCATCGGACACACTTCGGACGCCTCCATTATCTGGATAAGCTGCATCAACCGTTTAATCTTCCATGATCGGCATTTGTATTTAACGGTAAATGGAACGCGATCGTGCTGCTCTAGAAACAATTGAAACAATAGGAAGAACATTGGAAAAGAAACGTACTAGAGATCGTGGTTTCGAACGTGTACTTAAACACTTTCGAGGGCAACTGCGGCTTAAATTGATCTTTTATCTATCGTTTTTGACTAAAAAATCCTATCTTTGCGCATCCACTTTAAATACGCGTGGAATAGGAATCTCTAAAACGTACGTATTAGTTTGCGTGATAAATGCACGAAATCACAACTTATAGATTTGCAAATCCGTTGTTGTGCAAGCAGAAGTTGGACGGCAAAGCCATTGAAGAATTTGGCTGAGGGGCAACGGGAAAGTTTGTCGGTCAGCCAGTATGGTCAGGAAGCAAGATACACTGGGGCCAGTCGCGTCCACCGGCCGTGTGCGAGCCAGTTAATATTGAACTCTTGAAGTTTCCACGCGCCGCATCAACTACCCCGATCCCGCTGTGTAATGTTTAACACCGTAAGCCCCGGGAGAACGCGGCACGCCCGGCAAAAGGTATCAAAACATTTCTTGCATGGGGAACACCGGTGGTGTACCACCGCAGACCCGGCGGAGCGTTAACGGCCAGCGAACTTCCCCCAGCGCCGCAACTCGACGTTGTAGTTGTCCGGCAAGTAAAATAAGACGGATTACTGTCGGTCCAACGTAACGGAATCCTAAACGCCCGTGTAAGTAGAATAGTCTCGCCAATAGACGGACACGTCACAAACGCGAGCAGTTCACTGTTGGACGATTGAAAGAAGAAATAGACCTAACTTGGACATAAACATATTCATCTCGACTGAAGTCGGTTTACTGCTCACCGTCGCGAGCCACTAAATGTCTGTAAACTCTCAACGGAAGTAGAATAGTCTCGCCCCGGACGGACATAAACGTCTCGAAAGTAAACGGGCATTCAACGTAGAACAATTGAATTTTCGTTCAGTGGAAAGGGTCTGTGTTTGGCCAGACAACCGTACTTATGCAATTACCACCGGCGAGAGACTTTATCGACGTTGTAAGCGAAGTCGATTACACCGCGAGCGAGATATGAATTACTGCGATCAGATTGTGGAGGTGCATGTGTTCGGCGGGTCGATGAATCTTTAACCTGGCAAGTAGAACAGAGCCATCTATGATCGGGCGGGATAAGTGGAACCCTCGGTGTAAGTAGAATAATACGGTTAAGGGTCGGACGAAGGGTTTGTCGGAAGTGTTGCGCCCGGGTAATATTTAATTACTAGAATGCGGATTTTATGCATTTATCACAAAAATAGGTACGTACGATTTAAAGCAGTGGACATATTAAACAGATTTAAGGACATCGGTGTATTAGTTTCAAATAGGTGGCCCCTGTGTTTTGCAATTGATATGGAAATTTTTTATTTTGCATAAAAAGCCGCAGTCTATTAACCCCTTACAACATCGTGTCTGACTCGTGATGAAGATTCTGAACAGATTCTGATAAAAATGTATGTTAATAATTTCCTTTAAACCGAAAAAATTATATTTTGGTTTTGTACACATATGGACATACAGATTATATCAATTTTCTCCTTTTTTAGGAAATTACGATCTACAAAAAAGTTCCGATCACTAAAACCGTAAAATAAATCGTAGTGCAAGGGGTTAATTTAACTGTTTCAGATTTTTCAGCTGATTTTAAATCCCCTAAAATATGAAGGGCCGTATTTTCGTGTTGAAGTAGCACGAGTCAGGCTGTAAAGAGTGTATGTGATTGTTCGCAGGCGGCGGGGCAGCGTCTCCGAGCGTGGTCGGGGAAACAATGAGCGGATTGAGACGAGCCGGGCAAGGAGCGGCTCGATAATAATAACATGTGGACGACGTGGCCGCGGACGAGGCGCAAGTGGCATGGCTCATCGCGCGGTGGACACGGAGCCCCTGGCAGTCGCAACGGGTTCCGTTTCATTTACTCGGTGGTGTTGGCAGCGTGTATGGCGGCGCAGGAAGCTAGGAGCGCGAAATGCCCGCCTCCGGACACGATACCTGGCTGTCCTTGCTACAATTTCGAAGACGGTCTGTTCCTGGAATGTGCCGGGGCCACGGAGGAGTCCCTCAGGAGCGCTTTGTCCGGCGTGATACACGCCGCCGAGGGAGACGGTACGTACACGCTCCTATGACAAGCGAATAAATTTGGATAAAACGGGGAATTCCGTTTCCGCCGGACGGGATATCCCTGTCTCTTCCACTGTCCAGTCCTGTCCAAACGAAGGACGACGCGTTCCGCTTGGAACCACTGCTTTGAATATCCCGGGGCTGCTTCCTTAGCCGAGGGACTCGCCTCGAGTCTCCTTTAAGGGAGTAGACTCGTTTTTCCAGGATTGCAAGGGTGCGGAACGCGCCTTCTCATTTCTCAATAAGGCATGCGATAGGGTTTTTGAGTAGTCGAAAGTGCTCAAAAGTTCTATTTTTACGTTTGCGAGGCGTAATTTGCATTATTCGGAAGCATACAGCTGCGCATGTAGCTGTTTTGAATAATGCAAATTTCGCCTCGTAAATGTAAAAATTGGAAATTTGGGGGCGATTGCGGCCTGGATTGAACTTTTATCTAACGCTTTTCACTACTGAAAAACCCCATCTTTCGAAATGAGTCTACCCCCTTAAACGCTATCGCGACTGCTTCGGTCAGCAGACTAATTTAATGTTTTTCAGAGAGCTAACTCCAAAGCTACCCAGCCCCGTCCCAAGCCCTAATTCGTCTCTACGGTTGTTGCAGGAGCGATAGTGCAGTCGCTAAGCGTCTATGAGCTGGATAGAAAGGTGGAGGAGCTTCGTGCGGCCGCTTTCCCACCCGGCTCCCAGATCAGGCATCTACAGATCTCGCACTCGGCGATCCGCGAAATCAGCGAGGACGCTTTCAAGCGACTGAGCAAGAGCCTGGAGTCCCTGGGGCTGGTCTCGGGTCGTTTGCCGCACGTGCCGCAAAAAGCGATGGCGACGCTCAGTTCTTTAAAAGCCCTGGATCTGGAGGCGAACCTGGTGCACGAGCTGCCCAGCTACAGCTTCTACGGACTCGCCCTGATGAAGCTCAATCTCAAGGGGAACCAGATAATGAAGATTTCGGAGTACGCGTTCGCTGGCCTCGAGGACACCCTGACAGACTTGGATCTAGCCGAGAACAAGGTGAGGGTGTTTCCGATGACGTCTTTGAGACGGCTTGAGCACCTGACGTCTCTGAGACTCGCCTGGAACGAGGTGTCCGAGCTTCCTGAAGACGGCTACTCCAGGCTAGATGCTCTGAATTTCCTTGATCTGAGCAGCAACAACTTTAAAAAGATCCCATTGAACTGCTTCCGCTGTTGTCCGTCCCTGAAGGTGCTCTCCTTGTATTATAACGGCGCTGAGTTCGTGGACAAGGACGCGTTCATCTCGTTAATATTTATGGAGTCTATCGACCTGAGCCACAACAAAATCGTCTCCTTAGACGTATCAACGTTCAGAGCGAACCAGAGGCTCAGGTCGATCGACCTAAGCCACAACCATATACACTACATCCGCGGCGTGTTCTCGAAACTCCCCGAGCTCAAAGAACTCTTCCTGGCGGAGAACAATATCCTCGAGATCCCCGCGGAAACGTTCGCCGGCAGCACGAGCCTATCGGTGGTTTACCTGCAGCAGAACGCGATCAGAAGGATCGACGCGAGAGGTCTGGCGACCTTGAGCCAACTAGCGCAGCTGCACCTCAGCGGCAACTACATCGAAAAGGTGCCAAGAGACTTCCTCGAGCCCTGTGAGAACCTTTCCACTTTATCCCTGGACGGGAACAACATCAGAGAGCTGGAAGTCGATACATTTGCTAAAGCGAAGTGCTTGAGGGAGCTGAGGCTGCAGGACAATCAAATCACCGAGGTGAAGCGCGGAGTTTTTGCACCTTTACCATCTTTACTGGAACTGCATCTGCAGAACAACGCGATCACGGATATGGAGACAGGTGCTCTCAGGTCCCTGCACAGCCTGCAGCACGTCAACCTGCAGGGCAACTTGTTGGCAGTTCTTGGTGACGTGTTCCAAGTAACAAACGACATTGGACAGAACGGAAACAGCGGTAGCTCCTTAGTGTCCATTCAGCTGGACAATAACGGATTAGGAGTGCTGCATAACGACTCTTTAAGGGGCCAGGCTTCCGTTAGGATCATGTGGCTAGGGCACAACAGGCTGACCAGGCTGCAGGCACCGTTGTTCCGGGATCTATTGCTAGTAGAGCGCCTGTATCTGACGAACAACTCGATCTCCAGGATCGAGGACACCGCCTTCCAACCGATGCAGGCGCTCAAATACCTCGAACTAAGCATGAACCGTCTCAGCCACGTTACTGTAAGAACCTTCTCTGAGCTTCACGAACTAGAGGAGCTCTATCTTCAAGATAACGGGCTGCGACGATTGGATCCATACGCTCTGACCGCTCTGAAACGCCTGCGTGTACTCGATCTAGCCAACAATCACTTGAACGTGCTACACGATAAAATCTTCCAAGAGGGACTACCGATAAGAACGCTGAACTTGAAGAACTGCACCGTCAGCGTGATCGAGAACGGCGCCTTCCGCGGGCTAAACAACCTGTACGAGCTGAACCTCGAACACAACCACCTCACTGCCATTGCTTTAGACCGCCTGGATATCCCTGGCTTGAGAGTCCTCAGGATATCCTACAACAACTTCAGCCAGATCAGCGGCAACTCTCTGGACGGACTACCATCTCTTCAGCATCTAGCCATGGACTCGTCCCAGCTGAGCAGGATGCCGCCGGAGTTGTTCTCGAAGAACAAGAACCTGGGGAAGTTGCTGCTGAGTAACAACGTGCTGAGAGTGCTTCCTGCTCTGCTGTTCCTTGGACTGGACTCGTTGAAGGAGGTGAAGCTCGATGGGAACAGGTTCCCTGAGATTCCTTACGACGCCTTTGCCAATGCCACTACCGTGGAATTCCTCTCCTTGGCTAATAATGAGATTCTAAATGTGGAGATGTCGAGATTGAATGGATTGGCGAGCTTGAGGGAGCTGGACCTTCGTGAGAATTACATCATGGCGTTGTCCGGGTTCGCTGGAGTGAATCTATCTCGTCTGATCTCCGTGGATCTCAGTCACAATCATTTGACAGCGCTGCCAGCCAACTTCTTCGCCAGATCGAATCTGCTGCGCAAGGTAGAGCTGGCTGCCAACAAGTTCCATCAGATCCCTGCCGTGGCTCTGTCTGCTCAAAACATCCCTAGCCTGGCCTGGCTCAACGTCACTGCGAATCCTCTCGTCAGGATCCACGAGATCAGCTCGGAAGCTAAGTATCCAGCTCTTCAGGAGATCCACATCTCAGGGACCAACCTGACCATCGTCACCAGCCAGGATTTTGAAGCATTCCCTAAACTCATGCACCTCTTCATGGGCAACAACATGATCTCCAGGGTGTCTCCTAGTGCGTTCCGAAGTCTTCTACAATTACTCACGTTGGATCTAAGCATGAACGAGCTGGAGCTACTGCCGCAAGAGAGGCTGAAAGGATTGGAACATCTCAGGCTGCTGAATCTAACGCACAACAGGTTGAAAGAGCTCGAGGATTTCCCGCCCGATCTAAAGGCTTTGCAGGTGCTCGATCTATCGTACAATCAGATCAGCGGCGTTGGCAAGAGCACGTTCCAGCATCTCGAGAACTTGGCCGAACTTCATCTGTACGGGAACTGGATATCTTCGATCTCGCCAGACGCGTTCAAGCCGCTGAAGAAACTCCGGATCCTGGACCTGAGCAGGAACTACTTGGCCAACTTGCCGCTGAACGCGTTCCGCCCGTTGGAAACGCAGATTAGAAGCCTTAGGGCTGAAGGTGAGATCTCGGAATCGCGGAACGTATTGCTCTTGATTTCGTTTGGGTCGTTTCGGCCGGTTTATCTTTCGGATTATCTGCGAAAGACTTCGCGAAAGTTTTCGGCCATTATATAAATGAATGTTCACTCGGTTAAAAAATGTGTTTCTTCAATTAACATTGATATTTTCAAATTTTTTTAGTCAGGCCACCGCTTTAAAGCGCCGTTACACATTTTTGTCATAAACGCGTAAAATCCGCAGTTTAATTATTTTATAATCGAGGGAAATTTAACGGCATTGCCCCCGCAGAGAATCCACTGCACTGCGATTGCGAGTCCCAGGAGCTATGGGAGTGGCTGCGCGATCACCAGAAGCTAGTAGGTGGCGGCGTGGGTCGTAACCGAGGCGGAGGCGGAGGATTGCGAATGAACGACATGGAGAGCGGATTATTGAGGTGCGAACAGCCGCCGGAATTACGGGGGTTGGTGTTCCTGGATCTGGACCCACACGCGTTCTGTTCCGCACCCCTCATCCTAAAGCTGGCGATCCAGGACATCCAGCCGTTCTCCGTGTTGGTCTCGTGGCAGAGCAGAAATCACTCGGGTATTAGGGGCTACCAGGTGGCCTACCATGCTTTGGACAATATCGACGAGGTACTATCCCCAAAACATCGCTCAATGTTTCTAACTTCTTAAAGGGGGAGACTCTGGTTTTCAGGATTGCAAGGGTGCGGGATTCGCCTTCTCATTTCTCCATAATGCATGCATAATGCATCCGTAGTCAAAAAGCGCTAGATAAAAGATCTAGTAATTTGCATTATTCGGAAGCATAAAGCTGCGCATGTAGCTATTTCCATAAAAGGCGATTTCGAGGGCGATTGCAGCCTAGATCGATCTTTTATGTAGCGCTTTAAAGAAATAAGAAGACGCATCCCGCACCCTTGCAATCCTAGAAACGAGTCTACTCCCTTAACCATAAAACTAAAACTTCTTAACCATAACAAATTGCCCAATTTCCAGATCAGAGCCAGGATCCTCGAGCCAGCCTCCCGCTCCACGAAGCTATCGAAGCTCTTGCCGAACACTCGCTACCTAATCTGCGTGTTCGGGTTGGGCAACTGGGTGTCTCAGCACCTGGAGGAGGACACAGTGGAGCAGTTCAACTTCTCCAATCACGAGACCTTCGAGACCGTCTCGGATCTTCAAATGGCGGACAGCACAACCAGTCGTTGCACCGAAGTGAAGACTCTAGAAGCACCTGAAGCGGTGATCAGCAGCGATGGTGCATCGATAGGGGACGTGGGCAGCGTGAGCAGCTTCCTAACAAGGCGATTAGGCTTGATAGTAGGCTGCTGCATGGGGTTCGTGGTGTTCCTGCTGCTGGTGTCTGTCCTAGGCTACCTGAAGGTGAAGAAACAACGCGAGACGGTGAAGAGGGAGCAACCGATTCCTCCGGAGTACATCTCGTACCGACACTTCAGCATACAGAGCGGCGAGGCTGGTCACGCAGCTCGACAAGCCAGCCAGGAAGGCCATAACTCGAACTTCATCAACAACATGGGCAACACGAACCTGAACGTATGAGACAAGTCGAAAAACTCCCGACTCGTGGAGGTTTCGAACGTTTGAGCGTGCTGCAGACAATAGACTGAAGCTCAGCGGCAAACGCGAAACACACCCGACTCGGTAGTTTACCCCAGGATCTATGGGGAACCCATGAAAACTCTTCAGTCCAGGGATCGCTGGAACCCGGAACCACGGGACTCAGCAAAACGAAAAACTCGAGAGCGGTGCGCGTGTGAGAGTGCGACGATCGCGGACAGAATCGAGCATTTTTGTATTGTGATTTTCTACGAATCTTACCAAAAACGGTGACACTTGTGTGACAGTGAACCGGGGGATGGGGTGGGGTCGAAGTCAACGACGCGAAAGACCTGTCTCGCTCTTGGGCGAAGACCTATCTGACAATTTACGAGCATGCGCGCGAGCGAGTTGCTCACGCGGAACAAGAGTCGCATTGTAGTTTCCAAATGGCTCGGGAAACCGCTTCGGACAATGCGACAAACGCGAAGCTTCGCGCGTTCTTGAACTTCCGATCGCCAAGGGGCCAGGACGCCCTGTCGCGTTTCGGCACACGATGTCGATGATGAATCGCGACGGGGAACGACGACCTTTTACACATGGGGCTGTAGGAGGTCTGGCAGCCGAAAAATAAAGAAAACAGTTAGGCGACAATTTTCGACGGCTCTTCATCTAGCGAACCAGTAGTTCAATTTATAGGATCATTGATTCCGCTTGTCTCGACGGTAGGGAGAGCAAACTCGCCAAAAAGAAATGGGGACACATTGGATGAAACGGAGATACGTTCTACAGTATTTTATCGATAATTGTCCCCAACACGCGCCAGGGATACCATTCTTTGACTTTTGCCGAATGTAGAAAAGGACAGCGGAGATCGGTCGCCGAGAAGTGTAAACATAACTAATCCAATAACAAAACTTCTTTATTTTTCATTATTTTCTGATGGGACTTTCACCAACATATTCGTGGCATTTTTCTAACATTATACGAAATATGATATAATTCCAATTATATTTACTTCTGTAATGAATGGACTGCGGATCTTTATGCATTTATGAAAAAACTGGTTGGGTGAAATGTAAAACAATAAAGGAGATTAGAAACATTTCAGAATATCGTGATGTTGTTTTTAGTGCAACAAAGTCATTAAGGGATGAAATCAATTTTTATTTTATTCCTGCTTCCCACAATCAATGCAGAACATCTTTATTTTGCATAAAGATCCGTCGTCTACATATCATCGGAATTATATCATATTTGGTATCATTTTCATTAGAGAAACGCCACGAATATATTGGTGAAAGTCCCATTAAAAAAAGTAATGAAAAATAAAGATGTTTTGTCATTGGAATAATGGTGTCTCACCAATATTCTAGGCCCCTCAAGGGGTTACACCCCGCAGGAGTGGGGATAGTTCTGGGACAATTAAAAGCCAGACATATGGGACATTTATCGATAAAATATCCTCGGAAAAGATCGCTGAGGATCCGCGAATAATTGTTGAATAGAGTGATTGTTATTCTCGCGACCCGCCGAAAGCGAGCGCTGGATATCGCGCGCTCTTCGCTGTATCATAGGCTATCCGCGGGTGTTATCAGGAACACATTCGAAATTAGATTCCGCGCTGTGTAATATCCAGCGAATTGCTGTTCAGCCGATACCGCCTGTTGGCGGAGAGGGGGCGACGGGTTTATGGCGGTATCTCGTTGTCAGAGCGGCCAGTGAGTGTCTCTGTACGTATGTATTATTATATGTATGATTCGGAAAGAGAGAGAGTGTGTGAGAGGAGATGAGAGAATGGTGATAAACTGTGTGCTCGACGGGCGAAACGGAAAATAAACGCTCGATAGGTGTGCGTCGTTCTATCGCATCGCGGGAGATCTCAGATGTACCACACACTGTGTCATGTAATATATACGTACGTCACTGTAATAAAAATGCAACTTCTTTTTTAACAGGCTGTTTCATTCTCACCTCCCACGAATCTCTTGTTCGCAGCATTTCATTTATCGACTAAGGTTCGAGTATAATTAGAGATCAACGTTTCAAAGTAGTATAGGTCGACCACTATTCAGACTTACCTCGCAGCAGAATCAATTTGTTCGTTTTATCGTTTCAGCAGTTTTCAACCCTTATCGACTTTCTCCCTCACTGTTTCACCCTCCCGATCTCTCGTTCATCTGAAAACAAAGAGTCTTTCTCGTTGTAGATGTCAAACAGGTTTGCTTGCAATCGGAAATTGAATGGGTTCGATCTAACAGAATCCACTGAATCGTGAATATTTTGCGTTAAATGGTACAGGTCAGTCATTGGACCTTGTCACGCGGAGTCTCGCAGCTTGAGGGGCTTAATTTGCATTATTCGACAGCGTATTAGGTGTACAAATTAATCCGCGGCTCTTCGAATTGATCGACTATTTTATAATTTTGTTTTAATGTCAATTTATTGTCAGATCGAATAAAAACATATAGAGTGTGATGGAACTTACTTTAGTGAATAGGCATTTTAATTGTTTGTAGAGAATGAACAAATGCACGAAGGAAAGGCTACGAATTAATTTTTACACCTTATAATTTGCATAAAGCTGCGACAGCTACATGCTGCCGAATAATGCAAATTACGCCTCGTAAACGTAAAAATAGGATTTTTGAGAAGTGAGAAGGCTCAATCAATTCGTGAGCTTCATCGCTTGGACTGGTATCGTCTTTCCTATGTGCCGCAGACCCTTTCGGTCTCTGGTTCCTTCGGGAAAACCAAAATGCCTCTCTGTGCGCTGTCTGCCGGCGTCAAACAGCGGCGCGCATAACAAGGTATCGCTATAACTCGAGATCAGAAAGGCTCGAGTCTAAAGTTTCCAAGCGGAGTGTCGGCGTTTCATCCTAGAATGGGCTGCAGCGGACTAATCTAATCGCAACACGGCCGAGGTAATCTTAAACGGTGCTCGTCTGACGCGGACCGTCGTCGGGGTTCAAAGTGTTCCAGCGGGACGGTGGAATGTTGCCCAGACAGACGTAGTCGCGTGGAGGGTAATCGGAATCCTTAAAAGACGCGGTTCTCTGAACTATTCTAGCGGGACGCGCGGCTTGGCTCTCTGCACTGTCCTTTCCAGAGGGCAGGACCGGTTCTCCGCGGCTCGCATAAATTTCCCAACGTCTCGACGAAACGCTTCCCGTCCGCTTTATCGTATTTCCTTGCAATTAACCCCACCCGAGACCGGCCTGACGCCGCGCCGTTCTACCCAGCGAAAGAGACGGCGTCCTGCATATTTCATTCGCCTCTGGCGCGGAGAAAAGGCCACCGCTATCTCACTCGCTCTCCCAGTACCTCGCTCTCTTGCTCTCTTTCTCTCAGACTCGCCTTCTATCCAACGTGGAAAGAACGGTGACCCGTGTGGCCCCGACGAATCGAAATTCGAAGTTCGGGGCGTGACCACCACCGCTGGAGAAAGAGGTCCTGACACCTGGACCTGACCCAGATTTTACCCGGACGTCCCGGGTAATTCTAGACCAGCGATTATGTTCCTCGGAAATGCAGCTAATTCTTCGTGAAAACCATTAAACTCTCAGTTTCTCGATACATTGTTCCCGGCAGAAACAGATGGATAATTCTGCCGGTAAGCTGGCACACGTTTCTCTCATTTCCTGTGGCGGTTCTGCTACGTATTCAATTCATAGACCCAGCAAGCTGTGTCGAAATAGTTTCGTAAAATATTTTCTAAAAAACGAAGAACTTGCCCAAATGTTAAATAAAAACAGTAGAACGGTGTAAGCAATGATTTACGTTCCCTTTTGAATGGGAAATGGAGCGTATCGCGTTATTGCTTGCGAGCCCAGCATGAGGCGGTTCGAAACAATACGACGGTCGTAAAAAATAGGGATTGAGTTACGTTCGAGTTAACAGCTGTCTGCGCCGAAGGTTTTCCAGGCGCGCGCCGTTGAAAACATCGCTGAAAAAAGGCCAGGATTTTCGGCCGGGCAGCGGTTGCCCTCCGCCGACACGGGAATTTGCCTGTGCACAGAGGACGCGAAATTGCTCGGGTAAAAAGCCAACGAAAACATGAACGAAAGTCACGCACAACGCGGGCGCATTTTTCTCGACTGATCCGCTGGCCAAGCGTCGCTCGTTCTGCCTTTTAATCTCTTTTAACACGTGCGCTTTGGCTCGGCCGTCGCGGTTGCGACCCGAATGAGGCTCATTAATCGCTGCACGAAACGTGCGGACGCATTTCGCGCACATTTCCCGCTGAAACTCGAGATTTTTGACGGTGTCACGCCGGAAAACAGTATATTATTGTCTCGCTAGCAGTACCGAGCTTTATTTATGCGTTGCTGTTTCGTTAAACCCTGCGAATCTGTTTGAGAACGTTCGCACATTCGTGTACATCCAAGAGTTGAGCCCTCTGTCTGGCTTACGGCGGACATATACTTCTTGTTTCTCAAATTATCGACTCGTCCACCATTGTCTGACTAATGAACAACCTTCTGTACTAGTCAGAACAATAACCGAAGAATGCAACGTGTCGGAGTCAAGTGAAATATCGGTTCGTGTCTGTTGTCAAATAGTTTCGCCGAACTTGCTCGTCGAGAAGTAGTTTTCTGTTCGCAGTCTGACCATCGGCAGCCTCGAACAACTCGGAGTGTACACAAGTTTCGGGTCGCGTGGAACAGCCGTGTTGTCGCAAACGGCTGCGGCGCGGTGTAACAAGCGGACGCGACGGAAAGAATCGGGAAACAGTGGCCGAAAGAAGCCCTTTCAGGCTCCCGACACTTTAGAAGCGACGGGATGAAAGGGGAAACGAAGGAAAAACATCGCGCCGGTTACGGGACCGAGTCGGAAAAACGCGGAGGGGAAGAAGACAGAAGGAGCTGCTTTCAAGGAAGCTTGCGAGTCACATTAAACGCGAATCGGGAGCTGCTTAAAAAAACCATGCGCGCGTGAGTGCCACGGCGGTAAGTATCTCCTTTTGACGGTGACAAATACACCGAGCATCTTCGGGTACGAGTATCCGCTGGCCTCGCACACAGGACCGTTTACGTTGCCATCGGGAGAAATTCTTTTTTTACTATGTCCTCGATCGAAAGACATACTCGATCGTCTGATAGCTCCTTGATCGGATCTCGAGAAACACTTCAAAGTCCCTTTGCCCGAGTGCATTCCGCCGGAACGCCGACTCTCAGGGCTCTGAGGTTACAACGTATTTCGTGGACGCTCAAACGGGCACCAATTACATCGACAACGATGCCGCAGAGCAGCGCTTAAACTCATCCTGCCTGGCCGGTATTGCATTAATAACGTTACTTGTTAGTATGCTATTTGTCCAATATATTTATGCTTCTTGTTCGAGGAAGATTTAGCTGTACTGCTTGTCTGAGCCTGATTTACTCGCATCACTTGTTTGATTAAAAACCGACCAATACTCCACGAGAACGATTGAGGAACGAGTCTCGCCGCCATTAGTCGGACATATTAAACCCCATAAACTTGAACCCCTCGGTGCTCAACGACCAGGACAAGGGTAAAAGTGGATTGAAGGCGATCACGTTCCCCAATGTCGCGGCTACGGTCTAAATCCTCTTCTTTCGGAAGTTAGAAGTAATTCTTCCCTTTGACCAGCTGCGACGTCAGTTAAATCGGTTCCTTTTCAACCAAGGAATCGAGGGGGTGCAGGACGAAAGGACTCCAGAAATTTTTTCCAGAGATCTTTGTTCGCGTCTAAGGCTCCGAACTTCCTTTCAGAAACAATTCCCGGATCCGGCGGGCGGCACACTAATGCACCGGCCGATTGCCTTCGTGACGGTCCGCTGCTTCTGCCAACTATTTTAGCACTTCGAGTGCCTCGCGGATCGATAGTAACCCGGTCCGTTTTCCACGCGCCACCACATAATTCTCCCCTTCACAATTCCGATTACGTCCGAGACTTTTACCATTTTATGGAGGGGGAATCGAATCCGACGCCCGGAAAGTCTCCGGCCACCGAGATTACCTAACCGAGGAGTCACGTAGTTTATGCATTACCGTCGCGACTGCGAAACGGCCCGGTTCGGTTGTAGATTTCAATTTTTTCAAATTGACTTTAGTCTTTCGGCAACAATCAACTTCTGGACTCCCCTGGAACATTTTCCATTTTATTCAACAAACATTTTCGCACGCTATGTGTAACGCGGAATCGATTTAGACAAAAATTGCGGAAAATTTCAGAGGGTAATTCAAAGTTTCAGAGCGTAGCAGAGGCGGCTATAATTTCGTGGGTATCTGGAGCCGCAGACCGGGGCGATAGCGGGTCTCGGGGAGCCGGAATTAGTATTAAGAGAGACTGATTAGAGTCCCCAGGTTGCCATCAGTTTATCAGCAGGTGCCAGATAATCTCGGCGTCCGTGTCCCCGTTCCGGTAAGTGTATTAGCTCCGATGTAGAGGGGTGTCGAATTC
Source organism: Lasioglossum marginatum (assembly GCA_028455795.1). Lineage (NCBI taxonomy): Eukaryota > Metazoa > Arthropoda > Insecta > Hymenoptera > Halictidae > Lasioglossum > Lasioglossum marginatum. The sequence continues at coordinate 12,362,044 of CM052245.1, read as the reverse complement.
CACGACGACTTCCGTGGCTCCGTCGCAACAGCGACAAGTTAGACCGTCGAATTTGATCGATGGCCTCTCTTCCCCGGGTCGGAATGCGAAATGGTGGGAGCGAATGCTATTTCGCAAGCAGCACGTGCACCGGCACGATTAAGTCTCCGAGAGGACGGAATTACACTTCCACCGGTAAGACGGATACGATCCGCAGGCAGGAACGCGGTTCCAGGATCCCTGGTTCGCAGCAGCGTTACATGCACGATTTGCGCCCCCGTGTTCCGCGAATGGAAACCGGCGAGGCAGGACTAGATTGTCGATAGCGGCGGAGAGGGTGAACAGGGGCGACGAGAACACGGTCTTGTTTCCGGTTTTTGCGATCGGGCCAGCTGCCGAGGACATGCGACCCTCCGCGACGGAACAGCTTCACCGTCGAACGTAAATAATTCCCCCGCCCCACATGGTTTACTCTTGCAATATTAGTTTAGTGTTATTGGATTTGCACACTCGTCCGCAAATATGCTCGCCAACACCGCTAGTCACGAGCAAACGAAAAACTAATTGTGTTGTCCCTCGCCATTTTACGCTGTGTTCCACTTTATAGAACGTTTTAGTCCACTTAAATAACCAGCTCCATTGTCGGAACTATGGTTGACCTGGCAGGCTTGTGTGAACAGTGTCGGACTCGTTCTACTTGCGTCTGATCTGTGGTCGATCTGTTCTACTGGCTCGATTGTCATTGGTATCATTTGTGGATCAGATAATCTGAACCACATTAATAGACCGTGAATTTTTATGAATTTAGGGCGAACGAGAATTTATATGATTCGTGGAAGATTACATCCGCCTAAAAATTAATAGCATATTTTATGTACCTCGAGTTCGCTTTCCCCATAAATGCGCTATGAAAATTAGAATTTCCACAGCATTCGTTTTACGATATTGGCGCGACCAGGTCAATATTACAGAGGAATAGCTTCGAAAGAAATTCGAGCGACCGTGTTCTATGGACGTTGGCCAGCGCGTTTGCAACAAAACCCGGCTGTCCTGGCAGCTGGCGTTGATCTGTGAAAGCCAGCCTATAAAATCGACCCGAGCTCCGAGGGAAGAAAAAAAGTCGAACCGTCGAAAGCGGCACTCGAAATGTTTACAGTACTTGTAGCAGTTAAAAATCACGATTTGATTTCGCGCCCGCGATACACCACTCGAGAAAGCTTTTTCTTCCTGGTTCTCTCCCTCTCTCTCTGTCCGGAACGAGTAGTCGAAGTTGTGGCTGTGGAATTTCGGCTCGTAAACAAAAAACGAATTAACAAGCTTGACAGCTCAATTTCCAAGAGCGGGACCTCGGTTAAATAAAGTGTAGCCGAGCAGAAGTTCAGCGGCGAGATCCACGTGGATTAACGGCTCAACCGTCAATTAAACTTCATCAAGCACTTAAACCGAATTCGAGGAATTGTCATTAGGTGCCGGGAACGCTGATGAGTTCCCTTTAAACTGCCAGCAAGATAGAAGATGACAGTCGTCGGCATCGTTCGCGTCCTGCACGCGAAAGATAATTGCGGTTTCTATGTCGAGCGTCGTTCATCTCCATGTCAAAGATAACCGTGAACGATCCTGCAGCTTCTACACATTTTATTTCCAAGATATATGGACCAATGACAGTTTACAGTCTACCGGTGACGTATTCAAGTGTTATCGCAAGTACTATTACTCTCGCGTCCGACCACAAAATATGAAAAGCTCGGTTTGAATCAAGTTCTATCGTCGAACGGCTGTATTATCCGCTTTCGACCCAGAGAAAGAGACCGGCAATTGGATATTCTTTTCTGGACCGGTTAGTATAGCGGCTCCATTGTTCGTCGTAATAATCGGGATTTGTATATCCGGCTCGTGACGCAAAACGATAACGAACGGCGTAATAGTTACCGTAAATCCCAGATGCAAATTTTCCGATGGAACTGGGACGAGTCCGAGACAATAGGTTAACAATACGACGCGAGTGTTGTTCGCGTTATTAAATCTCGCGGTCGCCGCTCGCATAATTCCGGCGACGCCGCGTTTAATATGTATCTTCGCTAATAATCGATCTCCGAGTGTCTCTCGCGATATAAAATGTTTAAGCAGCGTCACGCTTATCCTATTGAATGCGTCATCTCATTAACCAATAATACCACGCACCACTTGCTCCCGTTAATAATGCACGCGTCCACGAGACCCATTATGCTCAATCTTGTAATTAGCCTGTGGAGCTTCTAAATTAAATAATCTTGGAGAAGCGTTTACAAGAAGGCTCACGAAAATTCTACCAAGGATTAAGAACAAACTTCGCTTAAACTTCGAGCTTCGTCCGGGCGAGCGTTCTACGTTGGTCGGGAGAATTAGTGTGGGTAGTAATTAGCGCTAATACAGGCGTCGAGAACGGAATTGCTAAATAGGAAAGTGGTCGAGATCTTGAACGGGAAGCTCGCGGTATCGAGGCGGCGCGACGGTCCGCTTCAATTTGCTCCGCGGAGAGAGCTTGCAATCTTCATTCGCGACACGCCGGGAATTACGATCGGCCGGACGTTCTACCGTTGTACGATCAGCGGAACACCTTTTCTACGGAGCCATTAAAAAATCCCGAGTAACGCTCGCGCGCAAATTGTTTGTCCTTTATTTTTTTCAATGCGAAACACATAACTAGACTGCGGATTAAAGTGAGAATTAAACGTTTACCTGATTCCAGTCTCTTGCAAATGATGCAGACAATTTTTATTTTGCAGAAAAAACCGCAGTCTACCCATAACCGAAAAACCTTACCTTGCTATTTCATCGATCTTTTACCACTGTGTCAATTTGATACCGCAGAAAAGATTCATTTCGTGAAATGAGGGTGGGATAAGGGTTAATAACGTTTCTGCGAGAACTGGGTGCGAAACGGCGTGTTTGAAAAATACAACAGTTTCTTCAGGAGAAACATATCCGTATACGCGGCCCGGAGAATTCGTCCCGGGAGACCGGGCCGATAGCTCTGTCAATTTATCGCGACAGAATGTTTTTGTTTCGGCCCCGGAAAACGTAGAAATCGTATTTCATGCTGCCGACAGTTTGTCGATGTTTCTCCGCGGCAAAAATCCTCGAGAATCTGTTTAAAATATGGTCGGAGAGAGGGGTGGGGGTGGGGTGCCTACCGATAAGCCTGATAATCGCTGAATCTGATCCCGGCCAAGATGGCGAACGCCTGGGTAGCACGGTGGCACGCGGTTCTCGTAAATCGGATTCCCTTCAGCGTCGCCATAATTCAACCGGGACGCTCTTATTATTTGCAACGGATAAAAATCCCCCGGACTTTTTAATCTTTCCGTAAACCGTCCTCTCGGATTATCGGGCCGCTCGGGCACGATTAAACAGAGAGGGAAAAGTAGCAACACCGAAGAGAAAAAGCGTGACAACGATCCGCGGGTGTTATATTAAAAACTATTCCCCTGAAGCATCTCGTCGGAGAGGGATAATATTTAGTTGGCCATTACGGAGCGCGCGGCCCGATGCGCAGATTATGCGCATCGCCCTAGATATTGTCCCCGGGAGGAAATTAAATGGAATAAAATCCTCGGCGACCTATCCGCCCGGATTACGTAGTCGGAAGCGGAAAAAGGAAAGGGCGCCGAAAATCGTGAGGCGCTTATGAAACGAGTTACGCCCGTCGAATCGTTGCGAGAGACTCTTCTCAGCTCGCTGGAAACTTGCCGCGGAACTCTGAATTAACAATAAGCTTTGTATTAATAGTAATTAGCTAATTAGTTGAAATTGGAAGGCTGTAATGAGACATTGTAACGGCGGTCGTCTCATCCCATGATTTCTATAATTTTAATATACATATTTAAGTCGCAATCATAAATGCATTAATAAGTAATACATATTAATGAATGTTTTAGCACGGTGGAACGTTGCAATGTAATTCTTGGTTGAACCGAATGTAGGTTAAAGTTGAGTAAAATTAGACGTCGCGGCTTGTTCTGTTCATTTAAATAGTTACGAGCAAATTTTTCCATTCTCGAGGGGTTGGATCCAAGCTTAACCTCTTGCCTTACAATATCGAGTCAGACTCGTGATGAAGATTCTGAATGGAGTCTGATAAATATGTATGCTATTAATTTCCTTTGAATTGAAATAAAATTCTATTTTGGTTTTGTACAGATATTGGAGAACATATCTCGAGAAATTAAGAATTACAAAAAAAGTTCGAATCACTGAAATCGTAAAAGAAATCGTAGGGCAAGGGTTTAAGGAATGCAGATCTAGTTCCGATTCGCCCGGGCAACAAAGAGTAACCCATTCCATATAGACTTAGGATCCCGCATTCAACTCGTGCATAGCATCCGCGAACCAATTTCTCTCTCGAAACTGTACTTAGCCTCGCGGATTAGATCCGTATCAAGTTCGAGCCAGATTTCTGTCGTCGTGATACTCTTGATTCTACAAACAAGCACGCGCCTGCCCGCGCGCGAACTTCGCACAGGAAAATAATGGCGTTTCCCCCCCTCGGCCTCGCGTAATTGTCTCTCCGCTCGGTTTCGTAACAAGAAAACGCCCGGCAAGATAAATCGATGGCGTAACGCGATACATTGTATGGAATCTGTGTAATAACCTGTGCTCGTGAGAGCACGCGCGCGGTCGCGAATGCACTTCGAATGCGGGCCCCACCAGCTTAATGCAACTTCGCCGGAACTGCCGCGACTCGGTTGAATAACAGCCCGTGGTCGGAAACGTTTCGCCGGATGAAATTCCTGTTACGCGATTTTTCCACCCCCGCAGCCAGGGAATATTTTTTTCCCACCGTGCTTCCAATTTCTTGCTGTGGCGCCAGCAACCGGCGCCCAGCACAAAACTCTGCGTTGCCACCGGGAATTACACGTGGCGCTGTCACGGAAACGTTGCACACGATTGTGCAGACAATTACGCGCGGAGTGGACCGCTCCAGGTGTCTCTGGAAATTTATCAACCCCGCCACGGTCTCGAAAAAAGAGATCGCCATTTATCGGAGTGGCTTTGATGCGCGAAATTTTACCGTGATTCCGGGTCCTCGTACTCCCGCTGCATCCTCGTCCTAGATCCAAAAGGATCCGTCCAGAGGAGCGTACTTGTTCCACCAAGATATCAATTTTAATTACTGAATTAATTAAAGGTGATCCGGAACCCACCATAATAAAAAGTAGATCCCGCTGAAATTAGGCGATAGTGATAGTGGTAGAGGGGGAGAGTGGTAAATGGATTTGAAACCCTGAGGGGACCAAATATCATTACTTACTTACTGAATTAATTAGATGTGTTAAGCTGTTTTCTCTATGTATCAATTTTAGTTACTCAGGGAGATATTTTATTCATTAATCCTTTGCACTCGAAGCTATTTTAACTCGAAAATGAAATATTTCTTCCGACCTAAAATAACTCCATTCTATATGATTTTTTTTATTTTATATATATGAAATTGGTACAATACCTCATACAATACCTAAATGTTTAGTAATGGATTAGATACCGACATATTTAATAATGTAAACAATATTTTGAATAATGGTACAGCAATTTTTAGTAGCGCCTCAGAGTCACCATTCGAACGCTAAGTATATTAATTCCTTTTGAATCCACCCGGATCGACGCTCGAAAGCACACGAGGATTGACGCAAGCGATTTCTCGAGGACAGCTCTCGAAACGGGAGATTCTTTTATAGGATCGATCGTTCGGATCGCGCGATACGCTATAAATCGTATCCGTGCGTCTATATGCAGCGATCGTTGCGGAATCTTTTGCAGGAGAGCATCCAAATGCTAGGAAGAATACCTCATATGCCGCCATACCGCGTGTGGAAGGGGTTTTATTGATGACGAATGACAGGAACCAGGCACCAGGCGAATCGGCATAAAAAGATACCCGTTCAACGATCTCCAACTGCCCGAGGACGGATCATCGATATTTTATACGTCGATTTAGGTATGAAGGGATTCCCGTTCTCCCTTTTTCGAACAGCCCCCGGGACGGATTATCCTGTCCGCGTCTCAGCCATCAGCCAAGAAATGATTCGAGAAGAAGACAGCCACTGAACCCGCTGACACGGGATTATGCTCGAGCATTTCTCTCCGGCGTGTTTTGAAAGACGCCCGATCAAATTGAAGTCGTCTGGGGCTCGTTCCACTCATTCCGTTAGAAGACGACGCTTAAGACGTCGTCGCCATTCAATTCCTGCTCGTTTCGAGCAATCTCCAGCTGTTTAGACGGTTCATCGAATATATACTGCGAGCCGCGCGAATATCCATTCGCGAAATGTCCACCGCCGTTCACGACAGTCGATCGATCATTCTGTAAAATTAAATCGTTCCGTACATTCCTCCAGCGTCGAAACATTCGCCACCAATCATCGCTCATCAGGCCAAAACGCTGCTATTATTAAATGGTAATTTGAAGCTTCGATCGGACCGGTGCGACGCTTCTTTCCTCGCTTTTTCATCGACCATTGTCATTTCCCGGTGTGTTTTTTGTTTCGATGTCGAGATACAGTAAATCCTCGACTTGGTCGGTTAATTCGCTCCAGCGCTTTCAGCGTAAGTCGAATAATGCCTGAGCTCCACCGCTGAAAGATTATTAATACAATCTGATTTGTACATACTATATGTGAAAATTCAAATGAACCAACTATGGAGAACTCTGTGACATCCGCGTAAGTCGAGGACTCGCAGTATCGCAATTCGTGCCGTATGATAACAGATAACTCGAGCAAAAAAGAAATCCATCCGATTTCGTTCACGTCCGGAGTAGTTTACAGCATCGGCTGACTCGCGAGATTCCGAATAAAACGGGGAAGACCGAGGCGCTAACTCGGCAAACAATCTCGCCAACAAAAGTTTTCCCCGATCGGTTCGTAATCACATTCGATCACAGCATCGCAGATGCCGCGAGCGCGACGCAGATTTGATTTCAAGTAGCTAGCGAGAATCCGATCCGAGCGTGTTATAGTTCTGGGAAACGAGCCCGACCCATCCTGCCCGAAGTTCGCCAGCCAAAGTTTCTTGTCCCGGCAATAAGAGGTTGCGAAAATCGTGGTCGGGTTGTCCATTAGGCGAAATCGATGCGACACGAACGGGTATTAGGTTTCTGCTGGGTATCGTCATCGGGCGAAAACGTTCGCCGATATCTATCTCGGTGGGAGGCGAGAAGTTTCCGCGATTCCGCGGAATCTATCGCGCCCGGGGCCGGCGATTTGCGATTTGAACGGAAGTGGGTGATACGCGCGTGGCTGAGTGGGAAAGGAGGAGAGACGAGAGGCGAGCCTCGACGCCTCGTCACCACGAACTTGTAAAATCAATTATCGGGGGCTCGCGAGAACGCTGGAGAAACCGATTTCGCAAGAGATCGCGGCCGGCGACGAAGATCGATTCGATGCCAGACGGGGAAAAAGCGTCCAGACGGAACGGAATTGCGATCCGATCGAGCGATTTTCCCGCCCTGCAATCGGGCCACCTGGAATTCCGAGAGCATTCCGAAGATAAGCTTTTTTTCGAGCCGTTCGCCAGGCGATAGGTTTCTTTTCAACCACTTCATCACGGAACACGATTTTCACCTGGTACACCTGACTTTTCCCGACGTTTCTCATCGTGTAAACGATTTTCCAATTTTTAATAGATCGCCCACACAATTTCCGCGGTTTCGTAGAGGAGCCTGAGGTTTTTGATAGCCGTCGAATTTCTTCGATTTCTGCGGTTTAACGTTAGAGCTCTGTAGACGTGACGAAGTCATTTTGATTTACATTTAGATTCGGTGCCGCGTTAGATTCAACTTCGCATGCATTTCTCTTATCGACAACGGATCTCGGAATCGTTCCAGTCGCTCCTGGATCCGATAAATTTGGCAGCCGGCTACACACCGTTCCTGTCACCGGCGAAGAATGCGGGCTGCTGAAGGCGGCTTTCCGTCGGGCAAAGTCGCTGCAGTAGCTCTTACAGGAATTACTCGGCGGATCGCGATAAGAACCGTGTGTCTGATACCGGGAGAAACGTTCGGCAACGTTCGCCCGAGTCCTATCGATAGTCGTCGTGCTGCACTGCACCGGTACATATGCTATCGACGCCGGACCCTAACCAGAGTATGCACAAATTCCCCTTCGAGCGGGAAATAGTTTGCACGGTGCACTATAAGTGAAATACTTCGCAAAGATTCGCCACTAGGGCTTGCAATCCCGCGCCATTTTCAATTGACAATTAATTGTTGTATCTCCTAGGTTGCTCCTCAAGTCGTTGAAAAAATGTCCTGGAAAAAGCTCGTTCAGCCTCTACACAGTTATTGTTAGACTAAATTTTTGTATTCAAGCAACGAACTTTAATGAATAAGATATTTTCCCTTTGGTTCGGTGATCTTTTGCCAAAAAAGAATAAATAAGAAAATATTTTATTGATTAAAGTTCTTGATTAAAGTTTTATTGATTAAAGTATTGATGAAATTATTCAAGCTTGAATAAAGAAATTCGATTTTATTTCACCTTAAAATACCGAAATTACTTTCTTGCCAACCCAAGATATTCATTTATAGTCTTACAATGATAATGTCTGCAAACATATTAAATACAGAAAGGTTTTTAATAATCTATACATTTCGGTTGACTACACAAGGGTTAAAAACACGGTTTCCGATGATTCCACCTACGCACACGCGTTATGATAATTGACGCGGGACGAGCGCAATTGATCGCGGAAATTCGGAATGCAGTCGATCGACGAAAGTGGCGATTACGCAATTAAGTGGGGAGTTCGTGATCGCTGGTAGCTGCATGAAATAACGAAACAGCAGGGCCGCATAAAACAGCCTGGGAATAATTAATCGCGAGGAAGGTGCAGCCGTTGAAACGTTTGCGCGAGACGGAAATTTATCGCGCTCCTTTAAGGGCGCGGAACAATTAACGGAGAAAAATAAAGGTGGTCCGGAGAGGAGGCGGCTCCGGCCGCTACAAAGGAAGAAAGGAGCGTCGTCGGCCGCACGTGGAACACGTCTGCCGCATAAATTACCCGATCTCTAATTAAGTAGGGCCGAAGCGCTCGTTACGGTCGAGCTGTTAATCATCGTCGGACTCGTCGTTCGCGCGACAGAAAATTTTTACCCGCCGGTTTGCGCGGTCACGTACCTTCACCACCCCCGCGACGAAAATTGCTGGCCCGTGGACCGTACCAACAGCTTGGCTAAGCGATTATTAATAAATTTACGCACCGGCTCGATCGTTTTAACTGATGGAACGTGCGCCGGAACGCGCCCCGTGCCAGAGGAAAACCACCGCGCCGAGGAAAACCTCGTAACTCTACATGGTTTCAGACTCCAGGGGTTGTCTGACTAAATAACGACCTCCACTACTTCGTGTTTATCTTTTATACGTCGTGGCCTGCTTTAATCCTTATTTTTTTTAATTAGCAAACTGCTTTCCAGCTTTTCCTTGGACTCCGCCTGATCATATTCAGGCTAGTGCTACTTACTCGCTCTACCGTAGTCTCTTCTATATTTATTTTTAATTTTCCAGACCTCGCGAAGATCGTAGATTTCTTACTTGAAGCATGGTCAATATTATTTTGTATGAATTTTTAGAAGAACTCTTTTATCCTGTTCAATCAACAATTTTTTTATTGGCTTCAAGAAACGATTTGATCCTCGCCTGATCATATTCAGGCTAGTACTACTGTCACGGTGGTCTCCAGCCTTCTTTCCCGTTTATTTCGAACGTTAAGGCCTCGTGAAATTCTTCTTCCAAACGTTGTTAACATTGTGAACATCTGACCACAGTCGCCGCCACCGGCAATCCCATTCTTTCTCGTTTCATTTCGAAGAGTACCCGTTCGAAATGCAAATAGCTTCATTTCACGGTACGTTGCGCAACCCTCGTCCTGCCTATTACCATCATAATTGCCCCGTGCACGCGTGCTAATTAATATAAACGATTCCGAAAGTATCCGGCGCGAGCTTTTCAATCATATCAGTTAATAATTTTCAATTGCACAGATTGCAGCCGACGGAGTGTAGCAGGCCGCATGCAAGCACGGTGGTGCGTTTCCCGTGCATCGGCGCACAGAAAGCTCGCTGGATTAATTCGATAATATCGTCGAGTTTTCGCTCGGCGCCTCGTGTATCAAGGAAAATGGCGAATCCCGCTCGATTATAATTGTACGATATTCGATGGCAGTGAAACATAGGGGCGGGGAGAAAGCTCTCTGGGATCGCGCTCGCGCGGGGGGATTATGGTTGAAAGTACGCGATTTTTAAATCACAACCGCGAACACCCCGTTCGAAAAAGCGTCGAACTCGTGTCTTTGCGGGGACCGGAAATTAAACAAGCTCCCGCAAACAGCGGACCGGACGCGTCGCCCGGCGTTTTTCTATTTCTGCCCTGTCGGGGCCGAACACGCGTCGGCGACGTGATAAAAAGTTTCGGACGGAAGCCGAGATAGAGAGAAAGCGAAATAGAAAAAAATATGGAGTCGAGCCGGCGAGAAAAAGGCGTGGAGAAACATACGGGCCGAACTCGAACAAAATAGCGATGACCAATTTTCGACCGACTCAATTTCGGCCACAATACACGGCCCCAGAAACGCACAAACTTTCTTCTATGCATATCTTCATTAAAAGATTATCAAAATTAATAGCCGATCCGTGCGAAATTAAAATATATTTTTCAGTGCATTAACACCTCGACCCAATTCCCAGAAACGAATAAACGACGAATGCTCATGGGGTGCGAGGGAGAGGGAGGGTTGTGAAACTCGAGCGGTTTTACACGGGCGCGCGACTCGCAATTCATGCGGCGCAGGAACTGATATTTCGCGGAAAATGAATCACCCTTATACAAACGAACGGACGGACACACAGTGGTAACGGGACACAATAGTCAGACAATGGGGAGAGAGAAGCGTAGCTTTCGGACGGGGAGGCGGGGGGTTGGTCGCACGGTTGCGGCTCCCGCTCCTGGAGATCGTAACCAGGGAGATACGAGGCAACGGCTGGATTCCGTGGGTTTCCTACGGGCTCTGAAAACCCGGAGGAAGGATGAGACCGAGGCCGGCCGTTCTACGCGGCCAGCTGCGGGACAAAGGTTCGCGTTTAGGAATACAAACTGCCCCATGTCCCGGCAAACAACGTCCAAATTAAATTGGCGACGTCCATTAGGGGCGAGCTCGTCACGCCGGCACCCCTTGCCCGGCTGGACACCAAGTATCGTGTAATTAGCGCATTATACGGCACGCGATCGATGCCGCTTCCAACCCTGACATGTGTACGCCATCGTTCCCAAGCAGCTCCCGACAACTATTACTTCCGTGAAAAACGTACCCGCCTCGTTTCAACTTCATTTTACTCGTTCACCAACAGCATTACGGAAAGCCTGATAAAGAAGATTCAAGATTTTCGAGTAAACTTTTCTTTATTTCTCAACTTCTCAATTTCTTGTGTACAGCCGCCCCTGTTCTGACCGTACACCACTCGCTAGCACATGTGCCATAGTCTCGCTCCTCCCGTATTCTTCTCACGCCTGTTGAATTAATATTCTTCGCCATCGCGGAGATTTCAATCTCTTTGAAAATTGCCGCTGTTCTCCTGAGTATGTTCTTATCGCGTGTCTGACCGTATACAGACTTCTACTACGTTCCCCGCAATGGTTTCCTTCGTTACATGGAAATGAATAACACTATCGCTGTTTACACCGCATTTCCTTCGGAATTGTTGCCTGCTGACGATCGCCTGGGAATTTTTCTCTGTCTGACCATTCACGGAGCTCTACTACTTAGCTTACAAGTGCAAACTGTTTCAGTTGCACATATTTTAGGCTTTGTAATTTAAACTGTAAAATTTGTCTGATCATTTATTGAGCCGTACTTGCCACGCGTTGTTTTCCATTATTAAATGGAAACGCGAAATGCCGTCGCAATCCGCGCACTGTCCCCTTGGAAATGCTCTCCCCGAGAATCTACACGGGCACGAAAACGATCAGAGAGCTGCAGGAAACATTTCTGAAAGCCACTTTTCGACGACCCTTTCAGCTCTTCTGTCGAGTTTTCGTTTCCGTCTTCCAGGGGATTCTATTGATTTCCATTCACACGGCGCTCGTTTTTCTGATCGTTTTACCCCGGGCAGGGAACACCATCTGCCATGATTAATTGTCAGCGAAAGAGTCGTCCGGATTAACTATGGTAATTACTAGACTACCGAGAAGGAGATCGGGTTAACAAAACTGTGATCGAGATTAAATTCCTTTATTGACTGTTCTACGGCGGTTCGACGAAGACAGAGATCTCTTACGACATTCTTAAACCTTAAAGATAATCGAAGGGACAAGATATCAGCCCTCGTGATTTCAATATTAACATTCTTGAACAAACCTAAGTAGCGACATCGAATTTCAATCAAATCAGTTATCTTGCATTATCATTTATCGGATTACAAACGTAACGAAACGAACTTACAAGGTATTCCATTGTGACAGTGTTTAGTAGCTCGAGTGTGCTGTCGGCGTACAGGATTCGTGCAGTAATTTCCTGTAGGAATAAAGAAACTTCTCGAGGAAGTATAGACGGAGGAAGTTCAGGAGCGTTTCGAGTCCTTCAGGTGTGTTCGAAGGGAAATCGAAAGCTCGTCGAGTCTAGAATTCAATTTAATCTTGTTGCGCATGGTTTTGCCCGGATTAATCCAACGAGGGAGAGAGGGGGAAGGAGGAGAGAAAGGGAATTTCTATAAAGGTTTACAGGGAAGTCATTCAATCCTGAAAAAAGCGGAAAATCTGACGCGTCATACATACAGCGACATGAGTCTGTCGCTCGCTAGCGCGTGTGGGCAACGGCAGAATTCCATTTTCGATAAAAGCAATTTCCATAGAACGTTTCCCGGGGATGTTAGAGCCAAAAGCAAACGTAGGAACGCGGGGGCGGTGACGTTCAGACGTGTGCCCGCTCGCTGTTTAGCGTGGCACGCAATATTGCAAACACTTCAGCCACGGCGCGTACCTCTTCGCTTTGTTCGCCGGCCAGCGTTCTTTGAAGCTCGCTCGCTGAAGTAACCAATAAAGTTTTTCCAGCCAGCTGTATCGAGGATAACGAGTCGCGTTTCTTTTGACGGTCGCGTGCCGAGACCTAGCGAATTCAAATTCCACGGTGTTCATGAAATTTTACAAATCATCCCGCCGATTCCTGCACCGAGATCCGGCCGATCGTGCCTTTCCACCTCATTAAACGTTTTGTTCGTTCTCAAGCAGTCACAGACACTCGTTCCGCTGCGAAACTCCCGAAAAAGCGGAGTTGAAAAACTCCCGAAAAACTCTTGAAAACCGATTTACTCGGCAGAAACAGATTCTGCGAAATCGATGAAAGAACAATGTTTGAACACAACTAAATTTTTCAAAGATTACGACCTGTTTGTTACACAGGGTCGCATTTTCGAACTTTCTTGCGTCTCGAACTCGAAAGGAATATCATTCCGTGGTGTAGTTCACGAGAAGGGATCGCGTCGTCACGATTCCAGTCATGACCGAGTCTTCTCACTCCTATTCTTGCTTGTTTTACGATTGTCTCTTGACGGTGGTGTTGTTTTGAACTACTCCGGAATAAAAATGGTACGTGAACTTTCGGTCTGCTTTGTGTTTTCGTGTGTGCCGAGCTTGTGGCTGCAGGCACGATCGACAGACAGAGTTTGATCGAAATCGTGGACCGATTCGTATGGAGATGCTGTGGACGAGTCGTCTCAGATTTTGCTTGAAATGTAACCTGTGGTTTATATCATGCATTCAGAGGGTTCATGGCTCTGTTGCGTTCGGTACTGAAGGTGGGAAATACGTGAATGTATTGTATTACCTCTCCACTAGCTCAAATGAAGAATAATTTAAAAATACGCCCAGATAGAGGAAGATCTATAGATTAGGTTTAAAATTTGATGAAAATCTGAGGCGCAGCTGGCGAAATCCGACCGAAGAAGGGAGTAGCACTTAGGCTAATACGGGTCGCAGAACATGTAACCGTGCTACCTTAATTATATCATAAACAGTTCGAAAGCGATTCCAAGAAACGCGAGGCGAACTTGCTGGCTATTACTGTAGCTGCATCTAGAACGAGTCCTCGCGAACTCGTTAGACTATTAAGTACCGTTTAAACTAGCATACAGACAGAAGAAAAATTGCAACGAGTGATCGTATACATACATATATCCGGCGACGACCCGATACTTTTCCTCCCGCGGGTTTCAACTTCGAACCAGGTAACTCGGTTCGCTGCCACTCCCTATGCAAAACTGTCAATTAATTATACAACCCGAGCTGCTTCGAATTATCACCGGTCCAACAGTTTCCATCTTTCCTTTCCGTCGAAGTTACGTCACCTGTTACGTCACTTCCGGCTCCCATCCGAGGAACTTTTCCAGGCTTCGTTCCTCCTTCGTTCCCCGACGTTTCATCGAGAAACGACTCGAACGATTTCGTAACAATCCATCACTGGTTCGCTCGCCGTGCTTCGTTATTCGAAATTCCTTATCTGGCAGAGAGGAGGGGAGCCTTTTCTACTCAATCTCTATCGCGCGCGAGCTCTTGTCTGCCTTCGAATGCTACCCGTCGTGCTCCGAGAGAGCATTATTCAGTGATTACGTTTGATTCGAACAGTTTTATTTATGGGAAATTAAAATCCTAGTGGAACCCATTCCGAACTCGCTGGGAACTCAAAGAAATTAACGTTAGATGATTCTAACAGAAAAAAGGATTACTCGTTACTTGCTCATTGAACTGTTGCTAATTGGAGAGCACATCGCGAGTTCTACGCACAAATAAAAGCTAGAAGAATGGATCTTTATTGATTCTGGGAATATGTTCATCTCCCGTTCATTTCCGAAAGTCAAAGAAGCCGAAGCTATGCTCATTAAAACAGGAAAGGTGACCACCTCGTTACTTGATCGCCGACGATTCCAACCGAGCAGCACATAACGAAGTCTTCCCACAAATTCGGGAAAAATTGTATGGCTAGAAGCAATTTCAAGGAATTTTGGAAGAACTTATATCCGTCTAATTAATAATGGTAAGTGTGATCTCGTCGTTTTCACATCGAAGCTTCCAACGAAGAAGCCCATAGAGACGAGCGTTTTGATCCATCAAGCTGCCACTTGTACTTCAGCATAGTAAGTTGGCCCGTCATCGATGGAAACGTTGTCCCACGTGATAAAAGCTTCGGTTCCGGTCCGCGTGTGGAAACACGTAGGCCACAGAGCCTGTTCCGTGCCAAGTACAGGGTATTCCAAAATTATCGCGATAACGTGATTCTGCACCTCTAGATAGGTGGAGATTCAATCCTTTTGCGAAGGTCTTTTAAAAATATTAAAGAATATATTGCTCAGAGAAGAAAAGTTAATGCTATATGCTGAAATAAAAAACAATTTTGACCTTGGGAATTATGTTAACCTTCAGTTAATCCTCATGAAACTCAATATCACTCCAACATAAATCAATTGATATTGAATCAAATAACTATCTGAATGCAAAAGTAAATATTTGCTAGTGTAGTCGACACCTTTCTTTATGCTTGGAACACTTTTGAGATTGTAAATACTATATGCGAGTAATTAGAAGTGAATCCATTTTTGTAACAGATCTCCACCGATCCAGAGGTGCAGGATCACGCTACAGTGATCACGACATATTTTGAAACAGCCTGTACAAACCGGGGAATTCAATAGATGGCCGGACGGTAGAGAATGTTGTATAGATTGTTACGGTGGGCATGATCTATGGGGGCGCCATGACCCGGCCGACCCCAGAGCCTCCTCCAGGTATCGAAGTGCCTGCGACAGCTCTCTTGTTCCATCCGTCGTTCCTCCTGGAACGAGAATCTCGCTTGAATACATGGTGCGTGACCTCCTATACCCCCTGTCTGCATGCTCTAGAGTTAATTGCATACTTGGAGGAGAGAACCGTAGGCTTCCACCCCCACGTTGTAATTCAAAGTCCTGATCAAACGGAACCGTTACTCATTTGCTGCGATGTTTGAATCGCCCAACCCACATCGCCCTCGTGTAATGACAGAGCCCGGGTGTTATTTGGAGGGAATTGTTTCAATATCATTATCCAAACAGCAAAGCATCTCTCCTCATTCGATGAGAAACTTAGTTTCAATTAATTTGACGGGTTTGTCTTCGACTCGCGCCAAGCCCGCGCGGTTCGTTAGCGCGGCGAATGCCCGGACTGGGAACTTCCACCAAGAAAATCCAATCCGAGTCGAAGATAATGTAAAGTTACGCCAGACGCACTATGCCGAAAATCACCGGAGACCAATCTGGATATTTCCCGTTATAAGGGAAACTGTTCGGACTGGTTACACGGAGGTGATGGCGTAATCTTGATCGTCACGGAATTTCTGTTTAGCAATTTATCCGATTGTGCAACCTAAAATTAGGATTCACAATTTTCAATGTTTTGTTAAGTTTGGACCGATCCCTGGTCATAAAATTAGGATTCACAATTTTCAATGTCTTTTTGCAAAATCTTCGGAATATAAGTTTCTACTTTGAACTGCGAGACAGTGGCCAGAAATAGCGGAACTTAATTTCCGAGCGATCTAATTCGAGAAAATATTTTCAACCGTTCCGATAGAGTATAAGAATTAATTCTGGACTGCTCGCTCGCGATTCAGGGGCGGAGGATGAAACGTTGCTGTCGATCCGGTGAAATCGAAGCGATCGCTTTCGGGTTCACCGCGTTATTATTTAATCAGACCAAGTGTGCAAGTAACTCGGTGCGCTTCTAGCCCGGGCTGCTCGATAGCGTTCAGCACGAAGAGGATCACGTCGACGATCGATACAATTACTAGCCCCGGGGTGAGTAGAGTAAGCAGCAACCCCCGCTGTTATGCGATTCTCCGTGATCATTCTCCACTTACCAATGCGTGCTCCCGTTTCCGTCGCATTTGCTCGACGAGCTCGGTGATGTACTCGCGATTTCCGACCCCCAGCCGCCGTAATCTGCCGACAAAAGCGGCGTGAATGGACCTCTGTGTGTCTAGCAGCATCCGAGGACAATTTCCCGCGGCCTTACTTAAACATAGAGCTGTTACATCGATCACAGACAATCATTTATTCATCCTGATCATGGTAATGTGTTTAAGATAGCCCTTGTAAAACTGTGACTCTCAAAACTGATGAATCGAAATAGAATAGGTCAGAGAATGATCAGACAACAAGGTGAATAAGTGAACCTTTCATTGCAACGATCAATGAATGTCTAAAAAAATGTCAGGGCAAATGGAGTACATAAATTATGAATGAAAGAATGATGTGGTCTTGTACAAGTAGAATAGAGTGTGAGTAGCCAGCCAAAATGGTAAATGTTTTCATTGGTAGAAACGATCAATGAGAAATTATAAGTGGAAGAATAGCATGATCGAGTGGTATAGGTCGGCAAACAGTCATTTAACAATTTTCATATTCAAATGAAAATTTTTGCTACGTGGATTCTGTGATAGAGAACGAAACCGGAATGAAGAAGGTGCAGATTACTAGCGATCGAGCCGGAGGAAGTCCCAGCCCCGAGAAAACGAAATAATTCGACCAGCAATTTGGTCGTAACGACGACGGTGCGGTTCCGGATTAAACCACCGATTCTCCGGTTCAAAGGAGCGGGGACGTGCGTGCACGGCCTTTTTCCCCTAGACATTCAGCCAGACGTCGTCGAATGCCTGATCAAAAACGGCTGAAATTGCAGTCTGTAATTGCTCCGCGTTCGCGCTGGGAACGCCCGGGCGAAATTGCGGCTCGCTGCGCGCGTGAAGCTTTCATCCAGCCGCGCGCGAACACAAAGGCTATACCCCCCGGTATAAATATTCGAACAATAACTTGTAATTTCGCGAGGCTGGCAAAATGGCCGCGACACTCATTACGATACGTATGAAAACTTACGATAACAGCTGCGCCGGAATTGCGCCCCGCTTTAACCCCTTCTCTCCGATGTGTTAATAGGGAATCGACGAAAAAAGAATATATTAATTCATGTTGTATGCTTTTTTCATTCTCTTTCACCTCCTAATGATGTTCCGGTATTTTGATCAGGTCTGAATTAACCATTTCAACTGGAAAATCAGACAGGTCTTAAACAGTTCCGAGAGAGTCTAATTTTTATTTAGATCGTATCTCACGTAGAGAGCGAACCCATAATCCTCGGGTCGGTTCTTCCTTCGCGGGCGTTGATCAAGGAAACACGGCGGCGCGCGATGTAATTTTTCTTTAACAAGGAACCGACGTGGTTTTTCCATCTGGCCAATAAACTTGCCGCGAACTATAAAACTTTTATTGGCTCATCGCGTTCGAAAAGTTGCCCTGGCATCGCAATGAAACGCGAGTGCGGGCGAGCGAGCGAGCCAGCGAGCGCGTTGAAGGGTATCCAAGGCGGCGGAAAACACCGCCGTCTGGGAAACAGGGATGATACCTTTTACGATGGGAATACATGTGGGGGAAACACATTCGCGGGTACTTGTTGCCACGCTTCCATCGAAGCGGGACTAACTTTCGCCGCGGGGGCGAACTTCTATCGCCCGGGGAGAATTATTGCTCGGTTGTTTCTCACCATCGCGCTCACATTTTTATGTGGGTATTATCCGCCCGCTCTCCGCGCCTCCCCACGCTTCTGCAAACCTTTCACCGATGTTTCCTCACGGATAACTGAATAAACGGGGTCAACTCGAACTCGCGAATAAAGGATGCGCGTATAAACCGCGGTTCGACAACGGTAAACGGTGCTACGCCGTACATGAGAAATACTCATCTTCGATCTTATCACTGTTTTGTTATATGATCATCCCCCCGGAATTCTACCGAGCTCGGGATACCGTCCATCGTGCTTATTTAGATAATATTTAGATAATATTCTACTGGCACGACGGTGCTGAAAATTTTAGAAATAGTAGCACCGCTTGATCTACAACCCTTAAAAATCCATTACGAGTGGTGAAACATTTTCGTCCCCAGAATCATAAATTCGACCACAGTGCGCATCTTCCGAAATTTACCTCTAAAGCCGGAAGACACGGCGTTGAAAGCGCGGATTAACCGCGAACGCAAGCAAACGCATGAAATAATGGCCGTATGAATCGTAGCTCTCCAAGAGAAATGCGATCCCTTTCTTGGCCGACAATAGAATATGTTCGAGTTGAACCGGTCCGAAGTTTACTCTCACGCGTCCCGCTGAAAGCAGTAGCTTCTAAAGGGTGAAATTACAAAAATCTGCTTGGATTAGGGAGGGATTGGGTTACCCTCGAGAGAAATAATTCCCTGGGGGATGGGGAACGTGCACGCTCTCCCGAAGAGTTAAGCCAGCCCGAAAACACGTAAGAAAGGATAAGCAGATATCGCTGCCTTGGGGACACGTACACCGGACAGTTTGCTTCGGGGTGTTTACCCCTTAATAAGAGTGCTTAAACGGCGCTTTATGCAGAGAGAATGCTCGGGGATTCTGGCGAGAATGTGATTCCGTTGCTTTGTGACGGGAATGGATTACGGGATCGAGCAAGAAACGAAGACGATTTAATAAAATTTCCAACGATTCGGAATTAATTGGATTCCTGACTGCGTTCGGGATTTATTAAACGCGGTGGAATACGGATTTTTACATTAAACATATACGATACGAATTTCTTTCGATTAAAAAACGTGTGCTTTAATAAATTGTCAGACAGAAAGGTAAATAATAAATATCTCATTTGCTTGGAACGATCAAAGAATAAGAAATTAACCGGGAAAACGTGAAACAATCTGTATCAAGCCGAAGTTCACGCGGCGAGGATTTGCGAGGGATTTTAAAGGGCTCCGGATATTCTGCCGTGGGATCGAGTTTTCTTCAGCTCGGGGCTAAACAAAGCGAGAAGTCGCTGGAAACAAGACCGCTACATTGTCGCCGTCGGAGTCTATTCTTTTCTCGAGGAACGTTCTCCAAAGAAAGTGTTCCTTCATTACAACGGGACGAGGCGCGAATTGGAGCGAGTGTCCGCGAGTCCCGTCTCATATATCGTCTCGCGAGCGCGAGATGTTCAGGAATTAAAAGATTAGTCGGAATAAAGGAAACTATAGAGCCCGAAACGGAAAAAATCTCAACGTGAAATGAAATCCGTTGATTTTCACGGTAAAACTGAAAAATATGTTTCGACGCGGAAACTAAACATTTCTTCTAATCTAGAATAATTCCATTGTACATGATTTCCAATACTCAAATATTTAACAATCTGAACTATATATTGAATAATGGTATAGCAATTTTTAGCGACGACTCTGAGTTAAAAGGTACAGCGAAAAATCTGGTATTAACTAGATTGGAAAGTGGAGTTTTATGTAAAAAGAAGAGGGGGTCGCGCGGCTTCGCTTGGCTGATTGCGAGCAAATCTATCTAGCCGTATCTGATTATTGATCGACTCGTTCCACTGGCGCATCGATTCGGCTTCGAAACAAGTTCGGTTCGCTTGTATGCCGTTTCCGACAGCGATGTCATCGTCATTAGCATATTAACTAATCGTTTTGTGATTTCGTTGCGCTTAAAGTCGCGCGGGTGGGGGCGAGCTAGCGCGAGGGCATCGCGATGATATTGGCCCCGCTGTCGTGCCGGTTACAGTGGCCGAACACCAGCAAACTGATGCATAATGAGACACTTTGATAGCATTTAATGGAATTCTGTACGAAGCGGCCGTCGCGGATGTTACGTTGTTTATAATATGCTCGGACGGCTGTGGAACGCGCGGCAATTAATCATCGTCGATTATCGAATGGCCCGCGAGAGGAGAAGCCAAGACAGCGGTCCCGCTAATGAGAAAATTCATTTTTATATCATTCGCTAACTAACATCAAGCGATGTTCATTGAGCGAAATGAAAATGCATGCTCCTGGGAAGAAATAATTTTGCTGGGTCGCTGAACAATCGCACAGTGCGCTGGATCGTTCGAGGATCGTTCTGTGATTTCACGATCCCAGAAACAGCGGGGAGCAAGGATACGATTCTAAGCGGAACCCGCCGCGAAACGTTCAGCTTTCCTTTGAAGTGCAGCAAGTCCAAAGGAAAAATACTGAGCGAGCTTAGTACGAATTCCTCCTGTCTCTCTCTCTCTCTCTCTCTCTCTCTCTCTCTCTCTCTCTCTCGTTCTTTCTGTTTCTCTGTCAGTCGTTTTTTTTCGCGAGTGCCTCGGACCAACGCCGGAGGAAGAAAAGCAATCTTTCAAAGTGGGCGGAGAAAGTAAAAGGAAAGTGAGCGGCACGAGAGACAACACTCGACGAGGCAACCGTCTCGAACGATTTTTCAGCGCGTAATTACCCGAACGCCTTCGAAGCGGAGATGCTGCGAGGAAAACCGTGTTGACGAGTACACAGACCGACAGACTGTAACATTGACAAACATTCGAGGGGAAAAGGGGCACGGCTGCGAAGAGGGTTGCGCGCCTGGCGCAAAGTTGTCGGGGTCGCGGGAGATCAGGTCAATGGGCTGATTATCTGTAACGTTGTTACCGTTATAACGCCATGCCCTCCCATCAACTCCGTTGCAACCCCCTTGTCGACCATCTACTACCAACGCCGTGACAACGCGGACGAGAATTCCTCCTTCCATTGTAGGCGCATGGTTCGTTGCGTTTTCATATTGTTATCAGCCCATTTCCCGGCTGAAGGGTGCCTTGGAAATTACCTGGAGGCTGCTCGAATTCTTTAGTACAATGGAAGCTAGACATCCTGATGCACGTCAATTATTCTTCGTGAAACTTCTTCTAATTATTTCAACGACGCGACCGAACAATTCCTTGCAGCACGGAAATCAGGAAAATGCTTCGCTGTACAGTCTTCCCTCGCATAGTGTCACTTTCGTCTCTACGGATAGCGTTACTTTTTTATCCGCCTGGTTCTGGTAAAGACTGCGGCGTCTTAGTGGTATCCCATAAAAAATCCAGCTCACGAGTTGCAAGTGGAAGCCGGGATGTAATCTAACGCCAAACATTTCGCAATTCCAGGAGCCGTGGTCGCGGTTAGGTATGCGTGAAACGTGTCGAGGGGCTCGTGAAATGATCGACAGAGAGTGACAAAAGTGGGAGTAACAGAAAATGAGAGAAGGAGAGAGAGAGAGAGAGGAAAGAACGACAGGCGAGAGACGAGTGAAAACAAAGGCCGCAGAGAGGAATTGAAATTTCATTTCACATGCGATACGTACGGCTCTATCGCGTATCCAGGCCGCGTAGCGTCGGTCGCGACGTAACGAGTGCTTTGTGGCTGGGAGTAATAACGCCTGCTGGTCAAAAGCGGCACCAATTCCACGCCCCCGGTCAGCTCATACACCTGAACTTGCTCGTTGTAGCGGTGGCGGTGCCGTGGGTACTCCACCGGCGGCATAACCGGCCCGACACCTGCGAAACGAATTAATCTGTTAACCGAGCACAGCGCGACGACCTTGCGACAATGAACGTGCCGCTTCGTGGACACAGCAATCCCCTCGGCTGTTGAAACTTTCAGGTAAGAGAGACTCGGCCTTTCGTGGACAAATTATAGCAATCCTTCGTTGGCCGGATGTTTACTCCGCTAGCAGGACTCATCCATTCAGCCGGGGAACCAACCGTTAACCTTTAAACCAGTGATCACGAGCTACCTCGCTCGTTCTTCACTCTCCACTCTCATCCTTTAGATTTGTCTTGTTCTCATTAGTAATTCAACGGACGTCCCCTTCATTTTATTCAACAGAGTTCACAGTCGAATTTGTCTAACTACCTGAAAGCCTCAGCAAGAGATTAACCAGTGGTCATGAAACATTCAGATCAACTGGATCTGCGAGTTTACCTGACGCTGCTTTGTCGTCGAAGAACCTGTTCATATCCGTGACGTCGATGGGATTAATATGCTTCCGATGCAGCCTCTCGATCGTCGCATCGCTCGTCCATCCCTACAACAGTGTACAATGTAACCGGACGCAACTGGTGGGAGAGGCGCGGAGTATGCTGACTCGATTAGGCCGAGCGGAACCTGTCAATAGAGTCGTTTCTTGGATTCGTGCTTCGTGATGATAGTGTCTTTCGTATTTACACTATGATATCAACGGCTGACGCATATCTACTCGTTGAATAAACTGTACGTGGGCGATGATCGATCAAATCACTCACTGTGATCACTGGACTGCGGATCTTTACGCATTTGTGGCATCTAGCAATTTGCAAAAACTGCTGGAACGTAAAAATAATTATTCTTCAATTCCACTTTCTTAAAATTTGCCTACAAAAATTGAAAATTGCAGGAACATCCGCAGCCTGGTGATCACTCTTGATTAGATAATAAGTAGTAAAATAATAAAATAAAAAATGTTTTCTCCCTTTAATTATTCTATTAAGCTGAAACGAATACATTGATGTCCTCAAATATTTTTAACATGTCCACTGCTTTAAATTGTACGTGCCCATTTTTGTCATAAATGCATAAAATCCGCAGTCTAGTAATAAGCGAAAGCAATGAACTGGAGCGTGAGCGCCACTAAAAATTGCTACATATCATTCAAAATACTTTGTACATTAAATATCATCACTGGCGACCAGAATATCGAAAGCTAATTAACCGGGACCAGGTAAATAGGCAATAGGTGCTGCGGGAAATCGGTAACGAGCAATCCATCGAAGATCAGGGCATTTATTAGCGAGTACTCTAAGGGGACCATGATGAGGCCACCGTCGGCCGATGAGCTGCGGCTCTGATCTCGACGAGGGCAGCTCAGTGTCACCCACGGGGCGTGATGAAACTGAAATTAGAGTTATATCTTGATCAGCAGTTACCGAGACCCTGCCGAAACTATCGTACGGTTCCATCAGTCTCGGGGTAATCTCCTCCAACGGTGAGAATGATCGAGATCCTCGAGAGCAACTCGGAGCTCGTCTGCCAGCCGAGCCGATGAAGATAACCGAACTGGAGGATAGATCGACGAAAGACTGCTATCTGAAGAGTGGGAAGGGAGGGGAGCCAGAGGACAGGATACCAGGGGGCACCGTGGAAGAATTTATCAGCGGTTAATCAGTAATCACTTAGGTAGTCTGGATTCGAGTTAACACCCGGGTTGGGTTCATTCATCAACGTCGTTCTAGTTAGCTGGTTAACCGGGCTTGCGGCTTATTATGAAGAAAAACAAGAAAACCATTCATAAATCCATCCGCCATAAATTCGTGTCTCGTATCGCTGTCCGAGAGGGAGAGGGGACAACAACGATAACGAGGAGAGACGAAGCAGGATGCACCAAAAAGTCAGAAGAAGACCAATGTCGGGAGGACTCGGTAGCGGCCGTTACCCAGCAGCAAACTTCCCTGAAGTGGAACGCGGTAATAAATTTCAGTTTAAACTTTCCGGCCGCGGATGCTGGCCGGGGAAGATCGTTCAATTACGCAGTAACGCGGCACGGTTACGCGCTCGCCAGTCGAGGATGCTGCATCGGTTAATTAAAAATTAAGAGTCGGCCGAGATCGTTCGAAGCCGGGGTCGGGGCAAGCAGGAAATCCCTCGAGGATCTCGTAGGTGACTGGCAACAAGAGATGATAGCCCCCTGACCCAGTTTCACTTTAATCAGAGCAACTGAAAACACGAAACTCGATCGTTCTCTTCTTTAGACTCCGCGGGTGAAAATTCATTATCTGAAGATTTATTTATGTGGAATTAACGTTGACTCTGCTACTCTACGAAGCTCGACAAATATGCAAGTCGCACGTCTATCAATTTTGCTAGTTGTTAAGCGTTTGCAACCTCGAGTTTGAGGATTTCACCCGCTGAATATAAATGACGAAGTTTTATAAAAATTAGAGGAGGTCGCTCGCCCATCGATTGTTTCTTTAATTTTTTAGAGTCCAAGAACGTCGTTAGGAGCATCGACTTTTCTACCATTACTTTGACTTTCAAATTTTACCACGGAACAATTATTTTTAAGGATCTTCACACAGTGGAACTATAAAATAAATGCATCATTCGGAAGCAAATCTTCCACCGGTGGATTCTTCTAAAAGAGTTTAAGCGAATCAATGTCCCAAAAGGACCACTTCAGCGATGTTTCCCTTTGACGTTTTTTTGAAAAAATCGTCGCAGCTGCGAAAATGAAGATCGGATGCTCGAATCCTTTTCACGCTTTCAACGTTATTTACCGTCGGCCCCCGACAATCTCCGACTTGATGGAGAAAAACCTGCAGCCGTCCGTCTGTCGACACGGTCCGCGCCGCTGCGTTCGTTTCTACGATTAGCACTTTGACGCAAGAAACGCCGACAGAGAGCCCTGATTAAATTTCATTCGTGAAAGTTCTCGCCCCGACCTTAATGGGCCGTGCGCTGCGCGTTAAAATAAATGTTGCTCGTAACTCTGCTCGAGGACGCCAAGTCATTGCATTTGAGTCTACAAACTCCTTTTGAGCAAACCATATGAAATGGACATATAACAGCTCACATTGAATTCATGGAAACAATTCCTCATCGCTTCTAGCGCTGTTGTGGAAGTCTGAACATGATCCCGAAGAAATGACGCTGCGTTTAAATGAGCCGTAATGATTCTAATAGAATCCCAAACATACTCTAGATGCCAGGCAAAGATAACCACATGAAATGGACATATAAAACCTTGCACTGAATTCATGGAAACAATTATGGAAGTCTGAACATGATCCCGAAGAAGTGACGCAGCGTTTAAATGAGCCATAATGATTCTGATGAGAATCCCAAACATACTCTAGATGCCAGGCAAACTACACTGAACCGAGGCAGCAAGCTGATCGTACTTAACGCATCAGATAGTATGCGTACCAAAGACTCGAGGAATCGCACCCCCAGCAACTTCGGATCCCTCCAAGGAACTCCACCAGGACCGGGACGACCCCAGGGCCAGAGGGGCGCCAGCTAAGCACAAGGCGTCGTAGCATATTAAATAGTTTCTCTAAGGTTCGTTTGCTACTTCCGCGAAGCGACTGGTGCTGAATATGCTGATGTGCGCGGTGTATACTAACGCGAAGCACGCGCTGGAAAGTAACCGGGGATGCGCCGATACATGTGATCTAGCTGACATAGTCATTTCTAGAACTTTGGATCGATAGATGAGGAAACGGCGGCATGAATGAGGCGATTTTCTTGTTACCCAACTCATGAATGACGAAGTTTAACGTCGCTGGAGGTAGACCTGTACTACTTGTTTGATCAATGGTAGACTCGTACTACTTGTCTGTGAATTTTTGCATGTTAATGACATCTGATGTTACACAATTTCGTGGGATAAACAAAGATTTTGTTCATTGATTTAGATTTTGCTGAATGAACAAAGATTCTGTTCATTGATTTCATTTTACTGAATGAACAAGGATTTGATTCATTGATCCAGATTCTGCTGAATGAACAAAGACTTGGTTCATCGATTCAGATTCTGCTGAATGAACAACAAATAAGTTGCTTTAACGCACCGTTCTCCCTGTTTGAAGGAGAGATCGACTTTCCCGCTCCGAATAGCTTGAAACTGTACGTGATCGGTGAGCGATACGTCCGCGGCTCGACCGGAAACAAGCCGAACATCCGACCATGTCGACGGTCCCTCCCACTCTCGCTTTATCGACGTTATTGCCAGCAGAAAGATGTTTCGCGTTTCCCCTACAGCGAAAGTCCATTACGAAATGTCTCTTATACGCGGCAGCACGACGGCGAAAGTCGGTTCATTTCGGGCCATTCATAACGCAACTTTATCGTCGGGTTGACGAGCGGCCGACCAGGGTGATCGATTAACGTTCCGACGAGAACGAGTTTCTCGATCGCCCGGACACGTGTTTTAAAGAGTCGCTTCGGACATCGATGTCCACATTAAATTCATTTGCCTTGAAGCTTACAATTTCGTCTGTGATCGGATAAAAATTCACAAACCATTTATTTTTTAATTATTGAAATTATAAAGATGCTTCCATTAGAAATTATTCAATAAATTTCTTTATTCGAGCACGTATTATTATAAAAATTGTGAAATATCTAAATAAACTCAGTCTTGTAATTTTTATAAAGCAATATATATCCGATACATTTTGTACTCGGTACGGTTAGCATTAGATATTAAACAGTCATCGAACATTATCGAGAGCAACGATTTCCGCTCGATCGCAGTTCCCGGAAGAAATCCGTGACACGGCCATCAAACGCGAAACTTACGGCGGGATCGGCCATCGAGTAAGTCGTGATAAAAGATCGGCAGATTCGCGAAACTTTCCCGGATAAGTAATTGTAGCGAGTCCGACGAAACAGATAAAGTTTCAATTAGAGAAGAAGTCTCCGTCTAGGAGATCCGGTCGGAACTGATTGGGTGGAGAGAGTACTGTGAACGCCTAATCGAGAACTTACGCAACTCGCTCGTCGAAATTAGCCAATCGAATTACCAGGCCGATTAAAGAATTATCGTCGGAAGAATAACTTTGGAAGTTGGTTAACGGGTCTGGACACGGAATATCGACGCGTGGAGATCGATCCCGTGCCTGGTTAATACATATTCCATGAACGAGTTGGGCGGAAAAGTTTCGTGTCGACCAGCCACGGGGTCGAGATGTTAATGAGAGTCGGAATGACGACGATATCGTCGAATTTTATGGGCAAGGTAACCGGTAACGATTCCCCACGACCTAACACCAAACACCCTCCGCCCCCTTTGTCGCGATAAGCCCGCAGGATGCGTCGTCTTTTCCACGTCACACACAAAATCCTATCGGCACGTCATCTCACCGACTTGCTGCATTTACTATCTCCTGGTACGCTACAAAAGTATGAGACTAAGTGTCCCCGTTATCGGAGGGACATGAACGAGATATCGGGCGAAAGATTAATGAAACTCCACCGCCTCCAGAACGGAGCAAGCGTCGTAAAACGATACGACTTTGTTTTGTGCGAAGGAAAGCACGATTTCACGGATTTATTATAGAAATAGGTTGAATTCGATTTATTAAAGCGGCAAAAAGCCGCGGTCGTGGTGTCCAATTAATTTTTACTCTTCTCTTTTCAGGTGGAAATTCTTCAAACTTTTTGCAGGTAATAAAGTCTGTTGGCCGGGATGATTATTGTTGGATCGGTAGAATCACGACAAGGGATTCTCCGACGAATCTCCGTCACGCGAGGTCTATCGAGTTCAACGGAAGAGACTTCCGGGGGAAAGTTTTGGCGAGTCGGTTACACAGCGAAAATATCGGGACAGATACCGTGTGAATTAGGAATGAGATATCGGCTCGTCCCCCGTGAGTAATGCCGCTTTCCAAGTTGATTCCGAGCGTAAAAGGATCGATGCCCGGCGAATTGCGATTCATGGAATCTTTTTCGAAAGAAGTTTCTTACGAGCTCCGGCCAATCGATTTTACAACCGGAAATGCGCCCGGCGAATACAAAGAGCGTGAAAAACAGAGATGAAAGAGAGCGCGATACACGCTGGCGCTTCGATGATCAAATTGTAACTCGAGCGAAATCAAAACACTCGATACGAGCACGGAAATTGGAGGCGCAATTACGGAAGGTGAAATTGTATAAAAATATATATAGTACAGGGTCGCTGTCTTAAAATAAACAAACAGCGGCCACTTCGAGGACACCGAGCGAAGTAGGTAATATCGGACTCGAGGTGGCACACAATCTTTTTGAACTTTGAATTGCAAATGGTCTCCAGAAACTAGCTCTCTCGAACCGACGGATCCCCGAGCCAATATACCGAGGGCAAACGTTTGCACGGTTATTATCGGCCGATAGTTGGAGGCTTCCAACTGCCAGGATAACAAGACCCGGAACGACACCTCCCCCGCGAATTACACGCCGGCCTAATTCCGCGAGCAGCCTTCGATCCCGTTGGCCACAGTGCCTGGCTTTCTATTTGCGCATACCGCTATCCAATAATGTTATTCCGTCGCCTGAATTCCAGCTGGTACCTGTGTGTAACCCCGTAACTTTTCACGGGGAAACTGTGTCACCGCGACGAAGAAAATGTCACACGAACGACACGTACCCATTCTTTTCTCTGGAGACCGCCTGCCGTAACTGTAAAGAGGTTCACCGTCATCTTATCCCGCCCACTCGCTCTCCAATAACAGTTTCGCCTGTGCAATCACTGTCTTCTGATTAAAATCCATAAAATTGCGACCACTCGCCAAACAAGCAGTACAGCTCTGTTACAAAGCGAAAACCACGCACACTCGAAGTTTCAGATCGGAACACAACCGGAGGCGGTTTTAATGAAAAAGAGGACAAACACGTATTTCGAGCAAAATATTTGTGAGCGGAATGTCAATGAATTCGACACAAGGATGTGTTGTTTCTTTGTAATCTCGAATGTTTATGTTTTGAAGCTGCGAGGAGCAATAATAAGGGATGGTAATTGTTGATCGAGTTCATATTTGGTGATGTTTCATGAACCATCGTAACACCATTCGCTCCCCATAGCTCACGTTGTAAAAGCTCTCGACTCGAATCAATCGACTCGAACTTTTTCGGGAGGAATGAATTAGTTAGGATACAGATATAATGGAGCGGTGACGATCGAATAGCGGTGCACATAAAATCAAAAATCACCTCGCCGCTCCACTATATTCCCGTGCTTAGGCGTAACCGTGCGATTAATCGAAATAAATCGGCGATCCACGGCGAGAGGCTGCCGCGCGATCTAGCCGCCCCGCGCGGATCGGATTCGCATGTTTTCAATTTAACGGCCGCTACACCCACGGCCCAATAATGAATGAATAACATCCAATTTGTGAAGGAATGCTCGTGCCTTTGTCGCGGGCTTTATCCCGCGGGCGCCGGCGTAGGCCGGACTTTTAATAGGCCACGGAACGAGCTCAAAGCTCTTGTAAAAAATAAAAAAAAAGAACCGACGAGAGAGAGTCGAACACACTCGTCCGACATTTTGCGCGTTCGACATGGAAAAATTCGTTCGTTCGATCTCCGTGCGAGGCTATCAAAGGATTTTTCAATAGAGTGGAAAAACAAATGAAGCAGCCGCCCACTCGCTCTTTTCAACGATACGATGGTGGAAAAAAATAAGGATCGCAATGCGTATCTCGATGACAGGCGATCGTTGTCGGTACGGCCGATGAAAAGAACGTTCCTTGGTGGCGAGATGAACGGAGACCCTCGATACTCTTGAGCGGATAACGTTCGATATGATGGGGAACGATCGACGACAATGGACGGTGCTGAATGCAACCGGGGTACAGCGGAATCGTTGTTGTTCGGTGCGACATTTTCTGCAAGTGTTTGGACACTTATCACGTGTATGTGTGTGGACCTTTCTCGAAGAAAATGGAGTAAGCGGTGTCTGAGAGGTTCGAAGATTTGGTTCGAGCATCCCACGCGACGAAGCTAGCAGTTCGAGGATGTGCTGGGGCTTCTGAATATTGTATAAATTGCTTGAAACATTACCTGGCCGAAATTCTGACACTTAGCTGGCTCCAGGGGCTCGAGAGGCACGTTCTTCTTTCTTAGGGTTGCCGCGCAAGGCGCTCCGCCTCCCGGCTTACCCCACGGCGAATAATTCTCCAAGATTTGCTGGAGCTGTAAACAGAAAGAAAAAAAGTGGATCTCCATGCCTGATTTTTTCGCTGAACCGAAAAATATTATGCTTTCCATGGAATCCGAGGGGATTCGAACGGAATTAATCCCAGCACGAAGATTCCGCTCGGAAAACGTGCCGCGCTAATGCATTCGGTTCGCGAAAAATATACTGTAAAAATCACCGAGATGGAAACCAGGGAAAACGGTTATGGTATCGCT
Source organism: Lasioglossum marginatum (assembly GCA_028455795.1). Taxonomy (NCBI): domain Eukaryota; kingdom Metazoa; phylum Arthropoda; class Insecta; order Hymenoptera; family Halictidae; genus Lasioglossum; species Lasioglossum marginatum. The sequence continues at coordinate 12,331,308 of CM052245.1, read as the reverse complement.
AGTGGTCAGTGTGTCCGACACGGCACGGATTGATCCTACCGCTCCGCTTATCGAGACTCTATTGTCCAGGCAGTTTTCTAGAGAGAACTCCTACCTCGAGGAGAAACGTTAACTGTCCGAGGGAAAATCCGACCGTTTTTTCCCTCTTTAGAACGCGAAATTCGTTACGGGATTTCTCGGGAAAGTGCATTATGAAACCGCGTGCGGAGATTCGTGCTCCGCCCGCAGAAACTCGAAACAATTGATGTGCGCTCTCTGTGACTTTTATCGCGCGACTTTGCTCCTGAAAGGGCTGAATTTCGACGGGATTGTTCATTGCGAGCCGAGAAATTCAGTTTCGCGGCCAATTACAATGCGCGGTTTTTAATCCTCCGTGACTTCGCGTTTGGAGGAAAGGAAGTGACGTCAAAAGTGCATGAAAAGGTACGGCGCGTCGAATCTGGGTCAAAGGATTTTTGTCGATCTACTAAAATTTTTGACATTTCAATTACAGTATCAGTTACAGGTTTCGTATCCATCAAAAGAAAAAAATCATACAGAACGGAATTATTCCAAGTCGGAAGAAATGTTTAATTTTCCAATTAAAATAGCAAATAAAGTTGCAGGAGGATCAAGATTGCGATAAATCGCAGAATTGAATATCGCGCTCACGATATCGTGGGATAAACAAATTTCCGGGCGAGGACGAGGTGGCGAAGCAATAAATGATGGGAATAATTGTTGCGTGACTCGAAAATTGCAAGGCAATACGCCAGCTCGGGATTGATTGAGACCATGGCACTGTTCGAATGAAATTACCGAACGGCAAGCAGACCAGTGTACAACATCTGAAATTCATGGAGCGTGCATGGGCTTCCGTGTTCCATTAGTTAAATGAATTTTTCTGAGGCCGGCGAAAAATCTGGCGCGTCGGTCATACGTTTCGCAATTACCGTGAACTCGTCGCCATAATCTGCGCGGCGAGTGGCTCCTGTTTATTATTATGTAAAAGACAGCCGTGCCGCTGCGGAGGCTTTGCGGCAAGCTAATGCTCAAGTATCCTTAATCCGGTGTCAGGGGGGTCGGCGTGATAAGTAATTCGGATGCACTTTACGGCCCCGGAATATTTTAATCTTTTATTGCGTCCCGCGGAACGGCCGTACACGTATGAATCTCCTACCAGAAACTGTTCTGCCCCGCGAGGGAAAAAAGGCGAAGATAATACCGCCTGGTCCGGTCGCCGCCGCGTAAAATGGATATTTACAACCTTTCCAAGGCGGCAGGCGGCGCGGTGGCGAGTATAAAGCGGCACGGCCGCGAGCGGAACGGAATTAAAAAATTTAACGACGCCCTGATTAAAAAGGAACCCGATCCGCGCGAGAAATCGTTCCTCTTGTTTACCGCCCGTTCCTCTATTAGCTCGAGCTGTCGACAATTTTCCAGAGATCCCTATTTCAGTATTTGACGTATCCGCATTCTAATTCGCATCAATCTTCAGGATACAGTTACTACTTTCCGAAAGCAAAAAACATGAGTACATAAATAGATAGAAGAATTCATTTGAAAACCACTCCCATTTAACACTAACCGTACCGAGCACAAAATGCGACTGCTATATATGTAGTCAATATACGCTCTAGTTTATTATTTTTCAAAACCACGATCTCTACAATTATCCCGCCGCTCCACGGAAACAGAGCAATTTCACTGGCAAGTGGTACGAGTCGACCACTGGTCTGAAAAGTAGTACAAGTCTATTTAAGTTGGTCAGACAGCCAAAATCAGAAGAATCGTTCCTCCACACCGTCGTGGTCTATTAGCTCGAGCAGCCGACAATTGTATCGCCCTCGTTGCCCACCACCACCGGAACAAAACTGATACAACAACTGTAACGGTCCAACGCCGCCATTAAACGGTGAAAACGCTTCCGCTCGTTAGCGAAATGTTTCTTACAGCGACAGAACAAAGCACACACGCGGTATTTACACCGGCACTATTAATGATACGTTGTACACATAGAAACCGGATTCGCGACGAGAATCGTTACGAAGGGAACCTGCGTAAATACCGAGCAAGAAAACGGAATCCGTACTCAGGATGGGCTGAAGCGGAGTCGATAGACAACGCCCTTCAATGAACAACCGCGGCTCTAGCAAGTTGTGCTTCTACCCTGTGAACTTGCGTGCCCTTGAAGAAGCTTTCAGGAGCTTAATTCTTGTGCTTCTTGCCCGGGAGAGGGTAGCAGATGCGGAGAGTGGTATCTTGACGAGGACTAGACGAAATTTCGATTTTTTCCCCTGGAAGGGCTGTTCTTTCCCGGAGAGGGGAAATTTGTAGTCCGTCCGCAGAAAATGAATTCTAGGAGGAAGCTCGAATTTTCGCAGATTCGTTGGCTGAAACGTTCAAGAGCGGGAGCGTTCGCAACGAGGTTTCGGTCGGGCGGAAATCTCTTACACGCACTCGTAAATCGCCGGGTATGGGTACAGTTGCGACCGGAAGTGTCGTAAACGGGAAGATAGAGGGGGTTTGTAGGCGACACGGGGACGGCCGGGCCGATCTTTATCCGATCAGCGGGAATGATACCGGCGGAAATAAAGGTAAAGTGTGGTCAGCGGGGTTCGGTGGCCGAGCGAGCACAACAGGCCCGTTTACGACGCATACTTCACGCTGTTCACGGTGCTTTTGACGTTCCAGCTCCTCCTTTCGTCGTTTCCAGAGCGCAGTCCCGTCCTGAACGGTCCGCCTTTCCCGCTCCTTTCTCGCGTCCTCCGCGACTTCCGGCACATACGTCGTCTCCGGGATTTCCTGCGCCATCTCGGTCCCGGTGTCTTCCTCTTAATAAAAGGACGAACAAATCACGGGCATGCTACGATGACCCGCTACCCGGCACGAGGCCAGCCAGGACTGAAGAGCGGGTTCGTGGACCGGTACGTGAGCGGACCTTCTGAAAATCAAATGGATGTTGCGCGCTCAGAAGTGGCCGGGAAACGAACAAGCACGGTTCCGCCGCCGCGCCGACCCGCTTCGAGTGGACTTCTCAACCATTTCCGGTATTACCGAAATTCTGAAGAGGCCACCTACGCCGGCGGAAACTGTTTCACACTCGGGCCCGGCAGGCGACCGTGTGCGAACGACGCGACGTCGCGCTAACGAATTAAGCTCGATTTATATCATCCGCGCAGACACGGAACATATCCGACCAGACAAATATTCTTCAATGCATTTGAATGGAAGTGTAGATACCTTCAATGAGAAATTCTGGATTCTTCAGCTCGTTCTGCGCGAATTTTTAGGAATTTTTTCGGAAAAACTGTCGAATGTGGTACCAGGAATAACAGCCACAATAAATCTTGGCTTTTAAAAAACTGGAACTCGAGTGTTTTTCGACGACGTATTGAAAATATTGAACGACAGTTTGATAAATATGGAGGTCGCGTCGCGCCGCAGAGAAGGCATCGGTGCGGTTATCATCTGTTATCGATTTAACAAGATATTATCCTGTTCGAAGGAAGCGCGACAGTTCGTACATGGCTTGGAATATCTTGTTTGCACGGAACCTCTTTTCCAAGGAACCGCCGGAGATCAATCAACCCTCCGAGACTCTCCTCCCTCGAGCGGGACGCGTGTATCTTCGCAGAGAGTTTGCGCTCCGTGTTGGTGGCTCTTTTTTATTTAATAATTTGCGCCCGAACGGATCATTTTCTCCAGCGACTAGCGTATTTTTCCTCGAATTACACATTAAAGACGCTCGAAGCGCATGAAACGATAATAAATTCGACGGAGAGAACGCCGAGGGATTAGTTTTTTCATTTTCATTTTCTGAACGATTCGATTTTCAATCGAGGAGTATTCAGTGACCTGGTCAAACGTCGTCGTCGTCGTCGTCCTCGTAGTTGCAAGGTCGATAAAGCTCCGGTTTATTACAGAAGCATCAAACTATAGTAACGCGTAACGGTGCCATGAATAATATAAAACGACGCGAAAACACGAAAGTTTCGCAGCGGATCGATTTATCCATAAAAATGTCTTTGCGAAACGGGCCTCGAGCATCCCCGCGACGCGGAGAATGCGAATAGCTCTCAGGCAGAATAGAAAGACTTCCGGGCATACCTGCATAATTCCATCGATATCTTTTTATCTGCCGGCAACGACATTGTTACGAGATGCTTGGCGAATTTCATTTTGATAATGAAAAACCATCGTCGCGCGGCATCCGAACTGCTACGGGTTTAATGAAAATCCCGGACTCGTGTGCGCACGGAAATATCGCCCAACATTCGACTGCGAACATTTCGAGCTGAAGTCGTGGCTGTTACGTCGCGCTACAAACAAGGATAATACTCAAACGATTCGGAACATCCTGCCGACTTTAAATTCTATAAAATATGATTTTCTTCTAGAAAGACTAAATGAACGATCCTCTCTAAACCACAGCCAGCAATAAAATTGCGTCAGCAACAAGTCAACGGCCTCGCCGAGAAATGCTTTGCATAGGAATTTATTGGTGGATGTTCGAGGATCGGCCGGAAGCTTGTTCGCGAAAGGACTCGTGTATCAAAGCGTGCTCGTTGGTTTCTCGTGCGACGTTATTTAGCGAAAGGTAACATTAAGTTTAATACTCACGATGCGACGGAAGTTTTGCGTGTCGCCGGGACAAGCCGCGACGAGGACGCAAGGCAGCAGGAACTCGCGAAAATGCTCGGTAAACCGATTACATCCATGCAAAAGCTGCTCACCTGATGATGAGAGCACGCGACTGGCAACCACCTCGTGAATCCCCGACTTCGAGTCAGCCACCCTGTTCTGGTTGCCGACGTCGATTCCCCGACATACCAGCACACACGTCCAACCGACGCGACGTACACCCGCGTGTTGCCCCGACTGGTATATACGTCACGATTTACGTCGTTGCCGTCTACCAGCTATACCACCGAGCATACTATACGCTACTCGACCTTCGACTAACGCTGGCTCGTGACCAGGGACGCCGAGGGAACACGCCGGCACCCCCAACCAGCGCGAAAAATTACGAGGCTGGCCGCCGGACAGTGGTTTAGGCTAACACGATTTACACGCGATCGGTTTCAGGATGATCCTTCGGCCCGTGTTCACTCTTCGAGGCCGAGCTACACACTGGAATCCCCGAAGCCGCCTCTGGATAGCTAGCTACCCTAATCGCCGGAATGCCGTCAGCCCCCCTTTTTCTATTCATCATCGAGTTTCATCGCGCCCACCCTCGTTGGGGCCGATCAAGTAATTGTTCCGGGCAGGTGGAGCACTACTTCTAGAACTCGGTGCAAAAATTGTGACATTCCTCGTGCTTAATTGGAGAATAAATAATTGCATCGTGTTTACAACGCCGCAAGCACGATGCTGAAAGTGTCGCAAAAAGATCATCAAAAGACGTTTAGATCGAATTAGTATTGACTCCCCGCTACACCTAATCCGATATCGCGTTTCTCGAGGATCGAGCCTCCGCAATCATTGATTTTACGGCGATTCCTCAAGGCGGTGCTTCGACAGTCAAGGTGTAGGGGCTTACTATCCGAAGCAATTATTCACGAGAACGATAAAGAGGATTCGCCCAGTGCATTTCGTTTGGCGATAAAAATGGGGCTCGTCCGAACGGCCAGGCATTCCCGTAGCCCTCGAAGTAGTCCTCGGTCGTCGCGTGACAAAAACTAATTGGTTCGGGGAGTGTGAAGCATACGGGACTGACCCTCGGCCCCGGGGAGATACCATTCCCCCCGTCGTGGTATTCTGTGCAGTTATTGGGAATTCAAAAGAAATCGGGTTGCTCGCAGCGACGGCGGCGAGGAGCGGCGGGGGCAGAGTAACTCCGGTAACGAAGACTGTGCAAAGAAACCCCGGCTAAAGATAGACCCTTGAAAATAATTGGAGAATCTCGTGTCTGGAGTGTGTGCACACTGTTGAGGAGTTAGCGTAAACTTCAACAAGCGTTGCGTGATATCACGTGCCACTGACCTTTCGCGCGTGGCCGTCAGCCATGGCAGCGAAGGCTGCCCGCTAACAAATAACGAAAAATGCGTTCGCAATGCCGTATAACACGCAACAAGCCGCTTTCCCGGTAAACTCTGTTCTTTATAGCGGGACCGACAGCCTTAATGATTTAACCCCCTGAGGCCTCGAGAACCTTCGTTTCGTTCCAGCCCTCATTTACTTAGCCGTTATCGCGCCATCTTTATTAGCAGCTTTAGCATCTGGATCGACGAATGTTTTAAGGCTTCTGCGTAAGGATAATGTTCGATATACCGACCATTTCAAAATTGCCTCGACTTTCTAAATACCCTTAAGATAAACGAGGATAGAAGAAGGGTCTTGCCTGGAAAAACCCTCAACACTTCTGGCCAATAAAATCAGAAAACGGGTCCGGGTCAGTTTTCGTCAGTACACTGCAGATCCTCCTCGAGGAAAGACGTTTCTTTCTAACCGTAAATAAATAATAATCAACTGAGAGTAATGAACAACCTCTAATAATAAATATTTTTTGACTAGGAACGAAACGCGACACAGCAGAAGTTGACACGCTAATCATCCCTCTTCCAAGAAGTCCTTTCTTTGAAGGAGCTCCTTTGACTCCTCCGGTTCTCGCGGGCAATTAGTTTTGATTTATCTAACGTTTTCGCTTGAAGGTTTAATCTGCGAGTGCTCGGGAACGCGGCAATATGTACACTCCGCTAATTGATTTCTCAACGCGCACAGTCTGCGCAGACCATCGAAACGATTCCGCAATAAAAACCAACCGGAACGACACATAGGACTGCGAAGAAACAACATCGGTGACTCCAGTCGTAACGGAAGTATTTACACGGGCCCCGGGCTCTAACCGGTTCGATAGGGGTACTTGCATCGTATATACAAGCGGCTGCAAGAAATCTACCGCATTGTCTTGGCTTTATTGCGAGAAAGAGGTCGCCAAAGGACGTGAAAAAGTTTGAACGAAACGGCAGAGTAACCGAAGGGAAACGCCTCGAACCGAGTTCGCGAAGTAAACCATGCAGATTGCTTCGAAAATCTTGCGGCGCAGGGCAGGATTTGAATAATTCCAGAAGTTGCGGCTTCCGAGATCCTTTCTTGCCACGCTGATATTTTTGCCCTAAACTACGCGAATCTGAAAAAATATTACGGTTCGAGAGGAAAGAAGCTGTTCCGTAAGCGTTCGGTTTAAGAAAAATGCCTAGAATGTGTATCAGAATGATTAAATTGTCGTAAATTCGAAAATCGTTTGAAAGTCACATGTGCAAATTTATTTCAATATTTTTTATATCCCCGATTTCAGTGGCGAAAATTCATCTAAAAATGGATGTTATTGTGTCCAGAGAGTGCGATAATTTTGAAAATCGCGGTGAAGCAGTTCGGTCGGTAAAACAGAGTGCGTGGCCAGCGCGACTGTCGGGAGAAGCCGGAAGTGGAATCAGAAACGTCAACGGTTAACCCGTGACGTATACCGGTTCCCAGTGAAACTATTCTGCACAATATTGGTGACTGGAATAGTTGCAAAATGTTGGGAATAGTATATTTTTTGATGATATGTAGTCTGACCGTTGTTCACTCGAACGATCTGCAGACAGTGAGTGACACAGAGCTGACAGATTTATTGATGAACGTGAAATATGTAGTCGTGCTCTTCAGTAAGTTCTCACTTGTGTTTGGCCACATTTCTTCGCTCCCATGACTGAAAGCATCCTCTAAAAATCGCTGATTATTTTCTAAACTATCGCTGATTCGAAGCAATCCAATTTGCCCATTATTGAATACCTCTGCTTCGATTTGTCGCTGTAAATCCTGATATAACCTGCTGCTCCAGAATGTTTATTTCCCAATTATTTAATGCACAATTTCTACGGTGAAATACTTATCTATGTGTTTTTTTTAGCGACGAAGGATTGCGAGAAGTGTGACGAGTTAAGAAATCAAGTAGTGGATTTAAAGGAGGACCTGGTGGACAACTTGGAAGCGTGGGTGGTCGTAGCGGAAGACAGTAAACTAATGAAAATATTAATTCCAGGCGACGAGCCTGCTCTCGTGTTCTTTAGACATGGGATACCCTTGCTCTACGATGGTAATGAATGGGAAATATTCTTACGGTACAGACATATCTATAGCTTGATCTTATAGGACCCTCTGACCCTTCGGAGATTCTGCACATGTTTATGGAGAACAAAGAACCAGCTACCAAACAGTTAACGGACGATACGTTCGAACATTTAACGCAAGCTAGCAGCGGAGCTACTACTGGAGATTGGTTCGTTATGTTGTGAGTATCAATTGTCTCTAATATCAACATTTCTTGCCTTCTTTGGTATTTAACATATCCTCTCTTGCAAACAGTTATAATACAGACAACTGGGAATCTACTAAAATGTCTACCACATGGGAGACAGTAGGAGCAAAGCTTAAACACAGAGTAAACGTAGCAAGAATCGCAAAACTAACAACTGGAGCAGCCACAGCCAGGAGATTTAGAGTCCAGGAGACTCCAGCATTTATATTGTAGGTATACAAGGTTGGACACAGAATGAGAATGGTTGAAATTATGAACACACGTTGCCATATTTAACATTATTTATTTTGTACTCCTAGCTTCAGGCACGGTAAAATGTATCGCTATGAAATACCAAAACACGACACCAACGCGTTCGTGCTCTTTGCGAAAGAATGGTACAAAAATGCGCGTGCTGAACCTGTGCCTCTACCACAAACCCCATTGTAAGTATGAACACTCATTCGACACGATTAACCCTCGGACTAATCGCCAACATAGTCCCATAACAAATGATTAGTTTGTTAGCGAAGAAAAATTAAATAATTCAATAGTTTTTGGGTCAAGGTTGATACCATCGTCCGAGAGTTAAAACTAGAGCTCTTACTACCAGTTTACCAGTAAGAGCTCTAACTAAAAATATGGTTCGCAGTGGTGTAAAAATAATGATTTTTTCAGCGACGATCTTGTAGAAATGATCGCAAACACTCTACGCGACAATCCATGGATCATGAAGCTCGGCAGCATCACCATCGGCGTATTTATCATAATTTCGATAGCGTCTAAGTTTAGGCGCAAACCCGAGGAACCTCAGAAGAAAGACTAATAGTCTTAATCACCAGAAGCAATCCATTATGGGTACTGTGCCAAATTATCAATGTACACAATGTTGTATACAAAACAGCGTAAAGGATAAGCCAATTATATTTTTTACGATGAACTTAAGCTCCGCTTTTGATTTGATTGCAGCAATCATACGCTTCCATTGCCTTTTAAATCAGTTCAGTACCCATAATATGTACGAAGCGACATAAATTTGTTTATATTATACCTAGATATTGCGTTTTATTCCATATAAAACAATGTGTACGATAGCTACAATATGGTTAATTTGTTTAAGAGAAATATTTTTTATGTTTTACAATAAATATTCTTGAATAAAAGTTGTTGGTGTTGAGAAACGTTAAAACATTTAACGATCGTGATTCTCTTTGCGAAAAAATACTTGTGCTAACGGTAGTGCGCATTTTATAGTTACGTCCCGCTCACTCGGCAACTCGTTACAATCTGACTGAATGAGCGATATATAATATTCATTTATGTATCGTAAATATCGATTATATACTTTAATTCATCTAACGAAATAAATTTCATCGTCCGTTCTACAATTTTTTACCGATAAGCTCGTAGAAAAATAACGTAAAAATATACGAAATGCATCGACTTTTTTTGTATGGTCCTGTAACGTAATGACTCAAAGACAACAACCATGCGGTCAGTTTCATGTCTTACATTATCAATAGTTTCTATTGTGTAATCACTCGCAAGACAGTCTGTGCAACGTATATATATTACAAAAATTAGTTCTGTGCATTCGTTAAAATGATATTCATTCCCTGTGTGATAAAATATTGCATCTATGTTAAACATTATCCACTGATATATTTATCCTAAAGACGGTAGACGGGTCAGCTAACGCCATTCTAATGCTGTTCTCGAATTTCTCTTGTATCGACGAGAATTCCATCATATTGCTCGGTTTCGAGTCTATCCAAAACCCATCGAATTCATAGAAGAGATAACAATAAAATTGATGAAAGGCACGAATTGTTGGCAAGGTTTTCGACGAGTTATAAATATGAGTTCTTGCTGCTCCATCTTTCAACAGACGCAGGGCCATGCTTGTTAAATTTATACCAACTATAGCGAAAGCATAGCCGTACCGTGGATGCGTAGAGTGGGACAGTACGTGTGTAGCAGCACTGGGATATTCTTGAGCGAAATAAACCAAATTCTCCAGTCCTAGGATTCCCATTCCACGAAAGTCTGTCTTTGGATCGTCACCCTGAAACCCGATCTCCTGCCACTGCTTTGTAACTCTAGCGTCTAAACGCTCGTAAGGCATTAACGAGTTCCACAACTGAAACAACAGCAGCTCATGCTGAGGGTTCTCGGCATCGTAAGGCGTTTTTCTAAGCTCTTCGCACTCCACGCATAGTTGCTTGTAGCCCCAAATTAATTCTACACATTTGCCGAAGGACTTGGCAAAGTCAGGATGCGCTGTTGGATTGATCTTCTTGGTCACCAACACTGTCCTAATGGCTTCCTCTAATATCTTACGCTCTGTTTTCGTGGTGATACCACGTTGTTCGGCTAGATCGTTCAAATGCGCCACCAGGGTTTTGATATTCGCATTTCTAGACAGTCTGAGAGATTCTTCCACAGCCAGAGTTCTCGGCGCACCAGACGGCTCTCCGTAACAGATTCTCTGGAGCTCGCACATCTGCGTTGTCTGGCGCAACAACCATTTTACAATTGGTCTGAAATACCAGCAGACTAGTGACCACAGTTGCGTGAACATACTTCTTTTGTTAATCGAGAACCTTGATACAAGGAATGCGTGGATGAATCCTTTGAATTCAGTCTGAAGAATGATTAACCTCTTCCAGTCATTATATTTGACCGAGCATAGTTTCCATCGTTCCAGCGAAATCCAATTTTCCGATGGCGAGAGAGGACTGATAGACGAGAACGAGAAGATTGAAAGATTAAATCCCCGAGACGAACATTTCCCCGTCGTTCAAAGAACAATGCACATAACCTGCGTCATAGCAATCGACGTGCATGACAGAAACGTAAACTCTGTTGAATGAAAACTATCTCGGTCGACAGAAGTGTTTTCTTCGATAACAAACTTACGGTTTCTACGTTACGCCACGGGGAGATCATCGATTTACTTGGGCATTCCTCCTCGCCAGGCCGAGATCAATATTAACCAGCTAAACTAACGCGATACTGACGGTGGAAGAGGTCACTCACTGCCATCATCCTGTACCAAAGTTCACCGTAACGAACATACCTGTTCTGGCCCGAAATAATTGATTTGCTCCTCGACTCGCACATTAAAGGAACCCACGTCTCGATACGAAATTAATCAAGAATTACAACCGCTTCCACCGTGCTCTCGAGAATTAATTATTTCTTACGTTCTCTTAATTACTGTTTCACCTTCACGGCGCATCCTTGCCACAATGTTTACGAACTGCAAATCAAATTAATCGCCGGCCGTCAACGTTCGGTATATAAACTCGATATTAAACGCTTAACAAAAATCGTTTCTCTTGGACGAATAAATTGTTTTTTTGAAGAGAAAAATATTCTTTCTTGCAAATAAGTTACGAGTACGTTTGTATTCATGGATTCATTGCGGTCCCTAAAAGTGTTCGAACATATTTCAAATCTTTATACAAAATATTAAAAATATTTTCTTGAGAGAACTAGATCATATATCAATCTTAATATACTGTTTTTTGGTAAATCATTTAAATCGTTGGGAACCAATATGGCGATGGTGCTGAAGGGGTTAAAGAGGGTGAAAGAAACAAAGAAGGTATTAATTAATTGGGTACGTACCGAGGCAACTTCAGTCGGATTTTTAAATGGCAAGAACGTTCGGCTATTTTTCGTCCACGCTGAACTAACCAAAAGCTTCCGAAATGGACAGTGATCCAGCGTCATCGTCAGGAACCTCGATAAATTGCTCGCTGGACAGTGAACATTGTCAAAATGACGACGATCAATCCAAAGAACCACCGGTTCAAGAACAAACGGAGAAAGATAAACAGATTCCGGAGTTGGTGTTGGATCTTCGAAGCGTGTTACCAATTTGCGAACCATCTTCCGACAACGAGGACTCCATGGAGAAGCTATCCGCTGTTCTAGAACAACCTGAGGACTCCTCGGCGCGGATAGAGGACGCTCAGACGTTGATAAATGATCACGTGAACCGGAAGTTAGTCTCTTCAGTGGACTATCTACTAGATTTAGATCGTTAACGGTCATTAACGGTAGAGTAAAGTGATTCTTTTTAATTATCAGTCACGTTCTCCGGGAACGAATAGAGTCGCTTCGTGAAATTATGACGAGTCTGAAAGATGAATTGAAAAACGAAGTACAATTATGGAAAAAGGAGAGAGAGGAGTTGCAATTGTTGCGCGAAAAGGGCAGTGCATTGGCCTTGCACGAAGCAACTGCAGCTGCACGTGCTGCAGCAGCCGCTTATGCCGCGGAATCGCCATTGTCTAATAAATTGGGTAATCAATTCAGTTCAGCTTCTTTCAGAAGCTCTAGTTTTGTTAATATTTTAATTAACTAATAATAGTTAGAATAATATCGTTAGAATAATACAATAATAGTTAGAATAATATTGTTAATATACGAAAACAGCAATTCAATGAATGTTGTAGGAGACATTTTGGATCTCGGCACCGAAGACACGTTCTCAGAGCTTGCTATACTCGAGTACGAGAAGAGGCTAGCTAAATATCAAGACTTGCACACGTATAGCCAAGCGGAAATGCGTTACAATGCTTGTTGGAAATCGATCGCGAATATTTACAAGCAAAAGTTAGTGGAGATCGAACGACTCTGTAACGAGGAGCTGGAAAAGGTTCAGCAAAATGCGAGTACGCTACAACCACTCAAAGAAATGGTATCGCAATGGTATATGGACGAGAAGAACCATGGCGATACGGCGAAGACGTACGAAATTTTTCCTAACGCACAAAAGAATGTTATCGACCACGAGGACATATATTCTGGTCATACATTTCAGAAGATCGATGCGGAAGTGAATATGGCACCGGAAATATTCGTTGCAAAATTTAAGACTGAAAATTTAACGAGTAGGCATTACGCGTAATAGATAGACGCGATTCTAATTTTTCAACGATAAATTTTGTTGAATGTGGTAATGTTAAGAGATACGAAAATGCAGAAAGTAAATTGCAAGATGTCTATAACATCACGTCGGATATTCTTCGTTTATTTAGACTTTAGTATATTGTTCTTGGTCAGAGAATATATGAGTAGATGTGTAGGTTCTGACCTAGGCTAATGATGATAAATAATCGGTGGAGAACCAGTGAGTGACCAATCAGTGATCAGTGACCGACTACGGGGTTTGCAGTTGCATCTCGCCGCATCTTCATCATCGTCGTGAGGTAAGAAATCCAATTGTTGTTACAGACGTCGGTATTTCAGATGATGCGACACGAAACAGCATGAGGTGACTCCAACATCTCGTCTGTGAAATTTGTTCCGCAATATTAGTGCCAACCGATATGGTAGGATGTGACAGGAAAATGGTAAGGGGGCTCTAGAGCCCCGCAGAGACAAATACATCCCTTTAGAATCCTTAAAATATTTGTATCCCCATAATCATACTGTGAGTGAACTATCATATTCCGCGTGTATTACGTTAGAGCATTCACCTACTCTATATATATTAGGAAAAACTATATTATTGACAGTGTCTAATTTTTTAAATAATTTTATTGAAAATCATTTATGTCTATCGTTAGTTTTGATTCAATCTTGGGGAGGATATTATATTACATGATCTACTATATGTTTTATATGATATAAAAAATTGATCAGGCTTTGGAATTCCGTCAAAATACAATTTAGGTCATGACCTCGGTGACCCATATGCCACGTGGCGAAACCTGTTCGAACCCTCTTTATCAAACTTTCGTCTATTCTTACCCTTGAAACGGTCCGCAAGGATAAAGAAAGATCTCTACCCTGGTCGCGCGAATGTGTTCGAAACGGTTCTACATTTTTACCCTCCTTGTTAAATCTCGTACACACCTCGAAAATAGTTGTATAGAAGATCCTAGGGCAAGGTCTCACCCCCAGTTTTGTTTTACGTGTGTTTCAAATTTGAAGAAGATTGGCCAATTCATTATTGGATACAATAATACAATAATTGAAACAACGATAAAGATACTTGCATGAAGATTGCAATATGTTATTCTGAAATTCTCACTCGTTCTAAATAAAAGGAAAAGGATAATGTCTCACTCATTTTTGTTTTACGCGTGTAAAATTTGAAGAGGATTGGCCAATTCATTGTTGAGATATAATGGCTGCCTTGAAAATTAATACGCTGTTAGAATCAGACAATAATTTACACAACCATAAACAAAAGAAAAATGAAGAAGCTGTAACAGTTTCATTTCAGATCAGATGCTGCGTTGCATATAATATTTTCGGGACAGCTGAGTCCACAAATACTTTTTCGACGGCGGCGGTACATTTTCCAAGATTTCGAGGCTGCTAACGGCTCGTTCTTCGAATGGGTCAAGTGGATTCCACTTGATCAGTCCCCTGAAAGACTGTGCAAATCGTGTAACCTTGGACTTCGCGAGCCCGATGGATTCGCGAGGGCGCGCGAAAAACTTTCTCGCTGCGGATTTTCGGTGGAACAATACGCTGTCGCTTCCTCGTCACGCTCCCACGGCCGATTCGACTCCGTAAAATGTAGTTCAATGTTATATTACAATAATTGCTTTAATTTACTGGAGCATCAGATGCGGAATGTAGGTTATGACCTCGTTAACCTACTCGCTGAGATAGAGATTCAGTTAACCCGGCCCGAGAGAGCCGCGCGAGATCTTTCGAAATCGATCTGCAACACCTTTGCAGCCCGCGTGCCTCGGACGATTACGATTTCTTCCTCGTCCTCGCCCTCTTTTCGATCGATTTTCGATAAAAAAAAAAGAAGTCATGCTGCTTGCTCGACGAAGGACCAAGTAAAACGTTTCTGCAAGCAAGCTCTCGGAAAGTTAGTTTCATTACGCTGCTCGACGATCTTTTTTCGGATACGCTAACTTTGACGCATCTCGCACAACTATTTCGCTCGTACTTTAAAAAGGAAAACGTGACTCTTTTCCCAAGTTGGGGAAACCCTATTCCCAAGTTGAACGATCACTCTTCGAAATTGTTTGACACGTGTATTCTGTGTTATACGTTTTATAGCTAACAAAGCAACGAACTTCCATCTCACAAAGAATCCAAACGGTTACAGTTTCAGAAGAACACCTGTCACGTACACGTAAGTTCCGGGCACGTTCCATGCGGGTCGAAAGCAAGCTTCAAACGTGCAGAACGTTTTTTCATAAAAAAAATATAATCGAGATCAAAGTTAATTACTTAGATTACAACGGTGTCTGAACTTATATGGAGATGCAAGCGTCTGTTTATTCCATTTCTACTGTTCCAGGGAATTATTGCGTTCAGATATTGTGCATTAAGTTGGGTAGGAACGTAGGAGTGCAGAGATGGCTTGTGGTTGCACAAAGAGTATGGCAATGGTCTGTGGTTGGGTAAGGAATCTGTGAATGGTTTGTGGTCGGGCCGACAGGGTAGGGATAGTCTGTAGCCAGAGGGGGTATAGTCAGTCAAGTAGAAATGGGACGATCTATAGTCGAGAAAGTAGGGTAGAAATGTACTAAAAATGATAGTATAGGACAAATCTTCTCTTTCACAGCGAATACATAACTCTTTAAAATAAAGGAAAGATTCTTTTTCGCCAGGATTCGTTCGCGGCGAGACGTTCCACCGTAGCAGTGGTCTAATTCGGCACATGTTCAGCAGCAGGCAATAGCATGAACTTTGGCAACACCTTGTTCAGCTGTCGTCGTATATTCCCGCTTTGCAGCTACGCTTTGATGTGACACATTGCTCGAGAAAGTAGTACAATTTCGCGTCTAGTCAGCCCCTGGAGGCCTTCCCTTTGCATGGGAACAATGAACAGCTCGCGCCCGGGCCATTGTTACACGCCGTACACGGCAACAGTCGACACCGCGCCACATGTTAAGTTGCTTTGGCATTATCGCGGAATTTGCAGTCGAGATAGAAAAAGGGAGAAAAGGACAGCCAAATAGGATATGCGCGCGGCCGTGTTTCGTTTTTGACGCGTGCGAACCCCGCCCGCAATCTTCACCGAGATTTTCATCCAATTTTGTGTTACACTTTAAGTTTCCGTATACAGGACGAGTCTCGTTGTACGAAGAAGTTCTTCAAACAGATGGTGCATGGTTTCTAGTAACAAAAAATGCATTGCAGCACTGTTTGTTCCACTGTATGAAAAGTTTATTCGTACAACAAATGAGTTAAGAGTTGTTTGAAGTCGTCGTGTTACGAGATTCACCCTGTATACGAACGAAGAAATTAGAAATAATCCGTGAGCAGGAGCACGCTCGGAAAAAGTCTGTCCCGGCGTACAGCTTTGATTTATGGTACCTTGCACTCTTGAGATTAAATTCAACGGTAATATTACTTGTGGAATGACCTGACATCTCAAAGCAAGGGAATGAGTTATCGGAAAGCGTAAAGCGAAATATCGAATGTAGCATTATTAATAAACAGTCTGCCGTAGGTCTTGCTCGTATCTATGAATACGTGGAACACATTTCTCATTTATCTCTGCGATGAAGCGAATTTATTATAGAGACATTAAACAGATGAAACAGAATTTTTTCCAGAATTTTCATTCTATATCGTTCAATAACAACCGCGACGTGTTGATACGTGGGAAGCATTGTTGAACTAGGAATCAACTTTCCATCGAGCAACCTTTAGAGAAATCCACCTACGTGTGTGCTTGCGAAGCAAACAGTAAAATGAGGCGTCCACGCCTAAATAAATCTCGCTTCGGCGACCTCATAGAACTATGAGATCTCGTCGACTGTGTACATTTTTTTTTAATAAACGCCCTCGCAGAAACGAGAAACGGCACGCCGGCTGCGTGACCCAGATTTTCACGTGGGCAAAAACCAGGGGTCGCGGCTTGCTGGTAAAGCGGTTGCGCCGAGGTGCAACGGCCGATGCAGCCGAAAAGTAGCCTCGGACTTTCGTAGAACTGCAATCACGTGGACACGAGGTTCGCGGAAATTGTTTGCTATCCGTGGACGGTTTCGTTAATATTAAAGCCGGGATGATGACAACAGTTCCTGGAATTTGCTCATTTGACGAAGCATTCGGCATACATTTGCGGACAGTAACTGGAACCTACCGTAATTACGTATCGTGATACCGAGAAACGAAGCTGCTCCGCGGTATCTGCTAATCGGATGCGGCGAATTTTACTTTCATCCCGACTATTGGAAATGGGTGTTAATAAATAGACAGCGGATCTTTATGCATTTATGATAAAAATCAGTAGGTGTAATGTAAATAAGTAAAAACATTAGAAGAATTTAAAAATACTGTTACATTATTTGCAACCTATTTCACTCCACTTTGTTGCAATTCAAGAGAATTGCACACTCGAGAATAGAACATTTTTATTTTGCATAAAGATCCGCTGTCTATTAATAAATGCGCACTGGTACTTTTGAAATAAAACTATTCTTTATTTCACGGCGCGGGAGGAAGCTTTTTACTATACGAAATCTTAGCTTCGACTGATGCTGAAAGTTCGCTCAGTGCAGCTCTTGAAACAAAGTATCAAATGCGATACTTCGAAATCTCTGCTTCGTATAAGTTCATTGTGCTGGTAACTTACTGATAATCCAACACCGACTGTTTCTCGTTTTTTTTCGTTTTAGTTGGATTTCACGGAACCGTGGAGAACGACGCCGCTGCACTGGCAAACGGTAATACGCTTTAATCCGGCGTGTTAACTCGACCGAGTGAGACACCCTATGTCCATTCGCGGGTGGGTGCCGTCTCTCTCATAAATCGAGTTAGGCGAGTTGGTCCCGCGCTCTGATCCCGTTGTTTGTTACCTAATTACGCGTCCCGACGGCCGGGCCATTCGTTTGTTCTACCGTCGCTTTCAATCGTTCCTACGCCCTGAATCTCAATCAGCTCTCTATCTCTCTCCCTTCAGGCTTACCTTGAACTCCCTCGGAGTCTCCAAGTCTGCGGAGAACTGCAAATTGCCGGCCAAGGAATTAGGTGGACGCTTGTTAACTAGCTAACTGGCTGCAAAAGTGATTAAGCAGCCCGTAGATCCTCATTCAAATGCGGCCACTACGTCGAACGGGACACTGGACGCTCCCACCGAATGAAATCAATTCACAGCGACCGCGTACATATGTTTTCGGATGCTCTTAAAAATACGACAACTATTCTTAAATATTTTGGACCATTAATTCAATCATTGTATTTAAATCCAAATTCAAATTCAACTTTCAGCCACCCAATTTAAATCGTAATTCAACTTTCAATCATTACATTTAAATCTAAATTCAAATTCAACTCTCAGCAAGCCAATTTAAAGGAGAAGATATTTCGTGTTTCTTTTTTGTAAATTTTATTAATAATACTCTACGCGACTAGCTCGGCACATTTTCAAACGACCAATCGATATATTTATACATATGTGTATACATAGATTTGTTTCTTGTGTACATAACATCATCTGTCGCTACAGGAGAACAGGATCACTCATTCAAATCACTCTATCGATTCTCACACGGTCATCGTTCGAGAACACTCACACACTTCTAGCCTGTTTAGGCGCACACGATAGCCAGTTACGCTTAGAACGACGCTCTAATTAGTCAAATTGTCTGTTGATTCGACACATACTGTTAAAATAATTGTCCGCTCGACCACTATTGTCGTATTCGAATACTATACACGCTTTCTCACCCCCATCCCCTATACATACATTATACATATATCACTTCTTGTCGAGCGACCACGCCGCGAGTACAACGATAAAATCGTGTCGCAGCTTTAATTATCGGGTTTAATTGGCAATCGAACGATTACCAGGGGATCCTGATAACATCGGTCATTTATCGTGTACACCGATCTTCACATGTTGTGTACACCGTGTTCTTTAGGTCAGCAGTCCCTTAAATCTCCGACGAGAGACACGTCGCGCGTGTTCCGGAAGCATCTTCGCCCTTCCGTGCTCTGCACACGTTGATGGAAAACGAACGGGCAAACTGAAAGTTTCATTAACTCGGCGTGTGTGCCTTGTTGAATCATTAGGTTCGTGCAACAAAAATCGCGGTTTTTCTACTTCAATTTTCAAGATACACTACCGGCCAAAACGTAGTCTCTTTGGAAAATTCCTTCTTTTTGGTTTTTCGTAAATGAAACTTTCACCATCGTGCTCGTCTCGTTATAATTAAATCATATGGAAATACTCTAGGTCGGAAGAAACGTTGGTTCTGCGAATGCTTTATTACCGTTTATTTATGTACATAGATACAAAAATGATCGAAATAACTTATAATAGTCGAAACATCTTTTACAAAATATTAACAAAGAAATACATTACTAAACGTTTCGCTCGTCAAAGTAACCACCTCTTTTCTTGATTAATATTTATCGTAGCTTTGGCATTCTCGAAACTAATTTTTCTAATTTCTCTTTTGATATGCTGTCCTGCAGAAGGTCCTACACATTATTTTTTATTTTGTGTTTCTAACAGTAAAACCACACAAATGTACCCAGACTTCCGGCCGGTAGTGTAAGTTGAAGTCGAGAATTTCATGATGAAATCTGAGAATGAATTGAACGAAATGTTATACGGCGGAGCTGCTGGCGGCTTCTTTAAACGCAGAACAAAATGAAACGGCACTCGAGTCAATTTGGGCGTCTCGTTTCACAATCCTTCGAGATTTTTCCACGACGTAACCCTGCAACGAGATTGTAAAGGCAAGGGGTTAAAATTTCAACATCCCCCGATGATATTTCTTTGAAACTTTTCAGAGTTACTTCTACTGATTTCGAGCTATTCAATGTTGATTTTGGGTTACCGTAGACCGGAAACTTTTCTCCGCTCTCAATTCCCCGACAACGGTGTCCAAACGAAACGAACAAAAACCGGTAAACAATATTCGGCGAGGCATGTCGTGCGGCGAAAACGCGAACTTTGTTGTGTAAATATTTATCGCGGAGCAAGAAGTCGAGATCTATCGACGAGATATATCGACAATATCGATTGCCTTGTTCCTCGAGCAAAACTGTTTCTGTACAGACTTCCGGCTGTTTGCCGAGGAACGGCTTCGAACGACGACGAGATCGTTACGCGGGACTTACACCATAATGATTGTTCTGCATTCGAGGCTGCTGCATCGCGAACTATACCGACGCGACGGTTCCGCGAATCCGTGCATGCGTTCCCGCTTTTGCCAAAAGTAGAAAACATCGTGGAATCTCACGAAGCTTACACGTAACGCTATAGTATGTTTCTGTTTACGAAACGACGCGAATCAATGCGTTCACTGCCGATTTCTTTCACCCTTATTTTCTCACAAAAATTCGAAAGCATCGACTTGCGCCAGTTTTAACCCTTTGCACTCGAAAATGAAACATTTGTTCGACCTAGAATATTTCCATTCTCCATAATTCTTTAAATTTCATGGGTACGAAATTGATATAATAACTGATACAATACTTAAATGTATAGTAATTGATTAGATATCCATTTTTAGCGGTGACTCTGAGTCGCCACTCAAGTGCTAAGGGTTAACCTTCTCAACATTTTCGGAAAAAGGGGGGCGATCGACTTGCAAAGGTTAATTTCGTGAACGAATTTCGAATAGACACTTTCGAGGCGGCAATGAGGCGGATGAAAAAGTCCAGTTAACCGGAGCGTGGACTAATTAGAGGAAAAGGTCGCCGTTCAAGCTCATCCGCTTCGGAAGGAGCTGCTCTCGTCGCCCATCCCAAACTTGGACAGAGTTGGAATCTTCCTCGGCAAACAGGAGCCAAAGCTGCGGTTACACTGGACGACATTTTCAATCGCATTTGATAGCACATACTGATCTCTTCGCTGGTTCCAATGCGTCGCTAATGCGTTTTTAATGCGTTCGAACCATTCCGAAGTCCGGAGACAATGAATTCGCTCTTGGACAAGAATTGAGAAGTTTAAAATATACAAGGTGTCGTGGAACAAGCGAGACAAACAAGTGTCGCGTGCGATCGCGTGCGATCGCGTTCAGTATAACCGCACCCTATCGCCGCTGATTGTGATGAATCGGCCAGCTCGGTTTAATCCACGCTCGGGCAGCTTCCCGTCGTAAATCAGCGAATTCTCGAAAGTAGTACCGGCTGTTTACCCGGTAAAGTCTCCCCCGGATTTTCCCGGTGAAATCTCGTCCAGGTGCGCCCGAGCAATCTAATTTTCCATTTGGCTCGCGCCGGGCGGGCTTGAATCGAATTGAATCGAATCGACAAGGCCCGCGATAATTGTTTACGAGCAGCTGTTGATATTTACATCCCCAGCGAATCGCGACAGTCCACACCGACTAGCATATCGACCCGACCGTGTCCCAAGCAGTCCAACAATCAGATATCCTTCAATCGCAAAAATATTCTGTTCCTTGGGATTCCTTCTGCAGGTTTTATGCTTTTATGAGAAAAATGTGTACGTATAATTTAAAGCAGTGGACATGTTAATGTTAATTAAAAATAATAAGATAGTTAAAAGAAGAATACTATTTTTATTTGGCTTCCTGCAGTCTAGTGATCACATAAGAAACAGAACATTTCTATTTATTTTATATACACATTTACATGATTCAGCGATTTTTCCATGTCCACTGCGGGCTTTGTTCACTTTCAGCACACTCGCGCGAAAATAATCAAATAAATAAATTGACTCGGTTTAATTGACATTTCACGATATATCCTTTGAGTCACAGTTCAGGTGAAAATAAAATAGCATCACTATATTGATTTTTCGTTCAATCCATCGCGTACACACAGCCTCGCCGTGTAAAGCCCTTATTGCAATTGTCACAGCCACAACGATGTCATAAATATTGATAAAAATGAATATCTGTCGCTCGGATTAAAACCACGTTTTATCCTAAAATTTAACATCAACGTTCCAACGAGAACAAAAATGACGCTTCTCCTCGAAGTACTCCAATCTCTAAAAATTGTAAAAATCAAAATGACACACATAATTTGTTATAAGAAGGAACATACGTAAAGGAACTAGTAAGAAGAAAGTTGTCAAACGAAAGGACACAATTCTTCTCGGGAGAATCTTCTCGAAGAAAACTCAAGAGAACTTTCGCACAGAGGTTTATCATCTGCGGCGCGTGGAGTCTTTGCACGAGCTCGCCGAGGATCAGCCATATTGTTGAGAACAGCTCGTGAAAAGTTTATCGCGCGGCATCCGTCTTCCGTGACTCGATCTAAATTTTCGTGTGCGGTAACAATAGATTTTCTCATTCGCCGGGAAACAAGCGTCTCCGCGCGCGGGCTGGTTTTCTCGGGAACATTATCGGAAAAGTATAAGATATTCCTGAACGCGGCTGCTGAATTTTTGCCAGGGAAAGTCGTCGCGAATGTAGCAGCCTCTTAAAAGCTTTCTGATGCGTCGAATGGAAGTGCCTTGTCTCTCTTCGATCGCAATTTTTCGTTCGCTCGGCAAGTAAAATTTCTTTATCTCTCAGGCTAAGTACTTTTGCACTTAGGAACGTATTAAATTGCTATAACAATGAGTTAAATTCTTAACGAAATAATCAACAACGTAAAAGATCAATGTTTGACCAAGTGCAACAATGAATTAAACTCTCAAATAAATAGTGTAACAGATAAAACTTTATAAATTGTAACAATTTACAAGAAAACGCTTTAGATCATTTTTTAGCCGAACATGTCAACAGGTCGGTGCTCTGCAGTATCGAAGATGGCCGCGCGCGATCTCTATTTAGCAATCTCGTTCTAATCGCATTCCAATCTAGGAAGCGGGGTGTAACAAGAATTTTACTTTCCTCTGAAAGTAATTGCGTCACGGGTCATCGTCGTTGAACGAAGTCTCCGTGTGCAGTTAAAATGGCGGGCAATCTCTGCTATAGCTGCCCCCTCTGCAATGGCTGCATTTATCGAACGACCGCCGCACCGTTCCCCGTTGCAAATCTACGGTTTATCGTTCTACCATTAGTCAAACTGCACAGGTGTCCTCATAGATTCGAACTAATCCATGCTCTCTTCGTGCCGGACGCGTTCATCCTTTAATTCCTCGTATCAACACCGACCTGGACTCTGTACTTTCACACTTGAGGTGGAATTTTCATGTTCCGACCCCGCCGCATTCGGTTCGTCCGCGTCCCTTGGCAATTCTGAATATTCTTGTATTTTCAACGCTAGAAAAATTTATTTCCTTGGCGAGGTACAAGAAAAAATGGCTAAAAATTTGGATAGTCGTATTCTTATTCTTTTTACTGTTTTCAATTGCGCCAACTCGTGTTTCCCATAAATACATGAACTCCGCAGTCTACTTATCAATTATGCTCGACGTCTCGAGTTCCCTGTAGAATGTCAAAGGATCGACAAGCATTCGAGATAGCCAATTTACAAAGTTTAAACATTGACTGCAGGTTTTATGCAAGCAGCTGGTTCAATCGTTGAAAGGATCCGTCGGTCTCGAAGGAACCGGGAAAGAAGAGGGCAGCAGCAATGGTTGGGGCGGAGGGCACCGAGGGCGGCGACGTTATCAAGCCAATCTTAAAATATTACTGAAATCAGATGATCAATCTGGCTGGTGGCGGCCGCCTCATTTGCAGGGTTGATAGAACGCCGCGGCAGAAATAGACGCGGAGTCTGCAGCGCAGCCAGGCTTTCCACCCTTAAAATGGGTCGACCGCTGAGATTTTCTCCTTTCAAGACGCTTCTGCGGACATTAAACCCCTCCTTTAATACGCTGACTAACTGTCATCCCTACACGGCTCACCGAATTATTTGTCTAGACTGGAAAACGCATTTTCTTATTATTAGACAATGTTTATTTTGCATAAATATCCACTGTCTGCTAATTATCATGTCCACCCGTTCGTCAAAGGGTTTCTTGTATCTCCTGACGTAACTCTCGCGCGTTATTGATTATTATTATTATCCTCTGTTATGACGTGTGTGTGTGGGAAAAAAAATATGAAGATAATATCTTGTTTTTCCGTCGTATTCAAATGTCACAGACGAACAAGGACACGCTCGTTTTAATAGAGGAAATCGTTTGCAACTCGGAAAATAATTATCTCTCATATCAGGAGCATTATCTACCCTCAAAGCTTCCAACCCTTTGTTTCTATCACCTTTGATAGACAGGTGTGAACAAGGTTTAATTTTATTTTACACAAATCAAGAATTGAGGGTTGAAAAAATTAATAAATAATATCGATCCTTGGAGAGCTTAGTTTTACAGTGTTGGATCCGTGAACGCGGAGAACGTTTCGGTGAAAGAAAATTCGTCCCAGCGGAGAGTATGTTGACATACTTTTTCGCCGGTAACGTAGATTACGGAATCAATCAAGGGTTCGTTCGTCGGCGAAAAGAGTATATATGCTGACATACTTTCCACCGTAGATTAGGGAACAAGAGAATGGAGAACAGTTGTATATACAACCGCAAACGGTTTCCCAGCTCTCCTAGCACAGCCACGTTCGAACTAATCATATAATTACAGTATTCCCCGTCTATAATCAAGCCGCTTGGCTCATGTAAGACGATTACGGAGATCGATCGATAGTATTACATGCGATTATTTCGCTGGCTGGCAATTCGGTCTCTCGGTAGTCCTTGCCGACGAAGATAAAGAGGACTAATGACCCGGATATCGCTTAGCAAATTCACGTTCCCATGGCCCGAATTCGCCCGAAATTCTATTCGCGATTGTTCCAACGAAACGAATTACAAAGTTGGAAAGTCCTCGGTGTCGGAGTGACGTTAATTTGTTCACTCCGACGCTGACAGTTTCGCGGAGAAATTACGCACCGGTGAAAAGTTAGACCAGAACAGTGAAAATTTCGTTGGCTAACCAGTTTGTTCGTTTTCCTGTTAGAGAATGTGTTGTAGAAAAAGAACGAGAAATTACTGAATAATTGATTTCAGCCGTCAACGATCACCATCCGCACTATTTTTCAACCCTTAGCACTCGAGTGGCGATTCAAAGTCACATTATTAAACATATTGGCACCTAATCAATTCCTAAACGCTTAAGTATTGCATGAGGTATTATATCAATTTCGCATCCACCAAATTTCAAAAATCATAGAGAATGGAAATATTCTAGATCGGAAGGAGTGTTTAATTTTCCAGTTAAAACAGCTCCAAGTGCAAAGAGTTAACAAAACGCGTCGATGGGATTGCAATATCGAAAAATATCGCCTTAAGTGGGTAGACTCGTTTGCAGGATTGCAAGGGTGCGGGATGCGCGTTCTCATTTCTTAATAATGCAAAGATGGGGCTTTTCAGTAGTCAAAGATAAAAGATCAATCTACGCCTTACGAGGCGTAATCTGCATTATTCGACAGCACGTAGCTGTCGCAGTTTTATGAAAATTTATATGCTGCTGTATTCTTCCGAATAATGCAAATTAATTTGAGGCCGATCGCGGCGTAGATTGATCTTTTATCTAGCACTTTTGACTACTGAGAAACCCCATCGCTTACATTATTGAGAAATGAGAAGGCACATCCCTTGCAACCCTGAAAAAAACGGGTCTACTCCCTTAAAACGATTTCCTCGGGCTGTACATTTTCCCGAAGATTTGCAACCAGCAGCTACCAATGGATCAAGAAAAATTCTGATGGTTCAGACTGAAATCAGAGACTGGGACACTGGCGAACCGGCGAGTGAAGCGTTAGATTCTAATTGGCGGATGACGCGACCTGTTAGGTCGTCGGATTCGCATCGACGCGTTACCAGAACACTGCTATACACGAACGAAATGTCCACGATTGTCCCGACTGATAGAAGAAACCAGCATCTACGTTAGAGGATCTGCTTGAACAAGAGGCCAGCTAAGGTTCAGATGCAAGCCTCGATGTGCACGTTGGTCATTTCGCTGGCTCTCAGCTGATTGTTCACGTGGAGCTCCGATGACGCGTTACTGTGCACCAGGTCCTGTTTCCTGTGTACCTGGCGAAGGTCCCGGACAGGTCCTAACGCCACGCAACAGCTCTCCAAGGTCTTCTTGAACGCCGCTCGGAAGTCCCGGTTGAAGTACGCGTAGATCAACGGGTTCAACGCACTGTTGAAGTAGCCCACCCAGAAGACGACTGCTACCACTGCGTCGCTGCTCTCGCAGGTATCGCAGAGGGACGTGATGATGTACCTGGTGGCAGAAAGTTAGGAGGACTCTGAGACGGTGACGGACACTTATAACGTCGAGATTAGGTTTACTAATCATTCGCACTCAAAGCTATTCCAAGGCCTGAAGTATTTGTATATGATTTTCTGGATTTGATCGATCTAAAATGATCTTTCAGTAGTTTATTAAAATATCAAATACGTTCAGGAATTTATTTACACAAATTTAACCCTTGTTATTAAATTCTCAGTTTAAGACTGTAAATTAATATATTAGCCAGCAAAGCGTGGACATTCAGAAAAATTTTGTAATATTTTTAGGGGAACATTTAGGGTTAATTATGCAACAAATATTTTGAATAATGGTATGAGAATTATTAGCGGCGCCTCTCCGAGTGCAAAGGGCTAACGAGGAAAATTTAATTTCAGCAGCCAACATTTCACGGCTTGTTTATTTCGAATTTAAGCTTCGCCTAACACCCCCAATCATTCCTTCAATCACACGAGCGAACAATTTCGAGGGAAACGGTGTTCGATGCCGGAATTGTTTCCGTAGCGGTTGAATAGGTCTATCGGTGTTCTTTCAGCGGCGATCGAGTAAGGAGGTTCGAAGATCTATCGGGTTCCATAGTTGCTGACGGTAGCTATCCCCGGGATTTCGCTCGTCGATAACGGCGACGAGTGTCTCACCTTTTTCCGAGGCGTTTTCCGAGCGCGTTACCTGCAACGTGATTCGAATAAATATGTAGGTCGCCCAGAAAGCCTTGAAACGCAGTTTCAAACCCTTGGAATCTCGCTATTCGCGATGCCCCGTTTCATTGTTTCGACTCCACTCGCGAACTTCCGAGACATCCGCGGAGATTGAAATATCGTCCCCGAATAAGTGCAGGAAGCTGCCTCCTACCCCATAGGTTCTCTTTTCTTACCGCAAGGTACGGACTCGTTGTTGCCGTTCTTCGCTGCTGTGTTTCAGAACCCAGCCGGAAGTTCCGGTTGAGAATTTCAGATGTCTTTAAGACTGATTGAACTTCATTCTTCATATATTATAAAGAATTAGATTGCTGCATGTAACGTTACACATTCTAATTTGAAATAAACATTTTTTGTTATCGTGTGCACTAAATGTAATCCAGTAATGTTACCCAGTTTAATTTGAGATAAACATTTTTCCAGACTGATCGAACTTAGAACAGATTTCGAATATAAAATAAATGATTGTGGCGGCCTCCAGTGGCGATGGGCATCGAAGCGTGCGACTCTGGAGAGTGATTAAAAATTTTCATTCGAAATTCTTCTTCGACCAACGCCGTTCTCTTTCCGAGCTCTTTCGGAAGCCTCCGAAAGAGGAGGCTTGCTCATTAAACGACTTCTCCGTGACACCCAATGAGGCTCCACGAAAGTGCTCTCAAGAACTTTCCCAATCCCTCAGAATTGTCGGACTTTCGTCCCCTTCTCCATCGATTCTGTTCCCGGAAGAGCCCTCATCGCAAATAAAAGGGCAGATTTTCGAGGGTCTCGTCCCGCTCAAATTTTAACGGATTTCTGTAACCTCGCAGTTTCAAGTTGAACCTTGCAACAATAATCAAACTAGACTTACCGGGGGACGAATTGTTAATCGAGTGAGCGGAGTTTTTGGGAACGGAGCAGTAAAATTTCAAACTTGATTAGCCTGTATTCAAGAGGGAGAGAGAGAGAGAACATATTTAACCGTGCAGTTTTGAATTAACAGTTTCAGGTAACGCGCACTCGCTCCCGGCATCGATAATTTTCATAATAACACGGCAGAGATAATTTTCATGTAATTATTACCGAGTTAATAGTCTCAATGTACGCGTAACTGATTAATGTTTTAATTAAGGTCTATAGCCAGTTATTGTAATTGGCCGGGATGATCTCGCGTCGGGAGAAGTTTGTTCAATTATGTAGTCGAGGGGTTTGCAAAATATGTATCAACTTTAATTATTCTTTGCGAGCGAAAGGATTTGCTGAGTGTTTTATGTACTTAGAAATTAGAACTTAGAAATATTTGATGTTCAATTTCCATGTTGCAAGATTTCTTTGTAGCGTTAAGCCAATAAGGGTAATAAATAATTGCAACTATCTAAATGAGCATTTCTATGATTGCTACTTGAAATTTCTAATTGCTACTTAATCTTCAGACGAAATCTCCGCCACGGTGGAAAACTACAAAACAATGGCTCCGACCGCGGACGTTTGACTCGGTGCGCTCGATTCGTTAAAAGTGTCGGGAGGGTGGGACGGTAAGGGAGGGATTCATTGCGGAACGGACGAGTTAATAAAGCGAAACGTACACGGTCTGACACCTCGGCGAGTGCGGAATCGCGGCATTTTCCTGTCGACCCCGTTCCACGGCGAACGTTCTTTGAGTGTTCTCATCCTTCTTCCACTTTCTTCCTTTATCCACGCCCATCCCCTCGCCCCCTCCTCCCGCGCCCATTGCCCGCAGCGAGAAATAATTCTGTCCTAAGCTTTTGTTTCCAGAGCTCGAAAAGGCAGACGAATTTCTCAGCTGGAGGAGCTCGTTTGCGCGCCTGCCGTCCCGCGAACGTTCTCCGACGACAGCCGAAGAAAAATTTCACCTCCCTTTTGTGGTGAGAAGTCAATTTCTCAACGTTAACATTTCGAGAAAATTTTTCTTCTTCACAATCAAAGCATCGCGGTTAGATCGAATTTATAAAACTAATGATCAGAAATAAATTCGGTTAACGGGGCCGTCGGAGTAAAGAATCTCCTGGCCGTCGCAAAAACGCGATAGAAAAGAAACTGGCAAGCGTCGCGTCGGTAGATCATTAATCAAAAGGTTCGTCCCCCTAAATCGAATAACACCGCGGCCGCAACACTTTCGAATGATCCCTCCGAAAACAATAAAAATAGGAAGATGATGAAGATAAATGGTAGCACCCTTCGGAACGAGCGAAACGTCCTTGAACGATCAGTTGAATTCCATTCGGACGGCGGGGACACTCCTCGTAAAAGGATGTCGGTTTTCTTGACGTTTCATCCGGTTCTACCGGTACGTGTCCGGAAAACAGAAAACAAAGTCACGCGAGCAGGGAGAGAAACTCCCACAGGAGAGCGGAGAGACTCGGATGCTTTCAAGAAAGGAAGGAAATAAACGAGAAAACCGCCGCCGCCGCGATGACCTCGCCCGATTCGATGGGACGGCTGTAAACGCTTGGGAAATGAATGTTTGCGCTCAAAAGTCCCGATTCACGTGAACAATATCGTTTACGGTCTTTGTCGGATAACGCGGCGCCGTACTATCTTCTTCATAAAACCCGCGAAACATCTCTGGTACGCTCGGCGAAATATCCTCCGCCGCGAAACTGTCGGTCCGAATGATTTCAAAATATTTTATGACTCTACCATGCTGGAAACGTGTTCATGCAAACTAAAAATTATCCAAGTCGAATATAACAAACGGAAGTTAAACGAAAGCATATCACCTTGCTCTTTCCATAATTATAATCATTTTAATAATTTTACGTTTAACCCCTTGCCGTATTTTAACGAGTCACACTCGTCATGAAGAATTTGTTGAATGTGAATGTTACGCCTATCGTTTTAAATGAAATAAAATTTGATTCGTTTGTAATCAATATTCAAGCATTAAAATGAATGTAGCTATAAAAAAAATATAAATTTTCTTTACTTTACTTCACTGTAACTATGGTGGTACTCGCTGACATATTTATTTAACGCGCAAAAAACATATTTTATAACAAGTTTAACATTGTTGAACATATTTCCAATGCAGTATAGAACAAAGCACATAAGCTTGTTTAGTTGTCGAGAAAAAACGTGTTAACAATCTGCACAGCAGTGCCTACATCGAGATAGGCATAACGTAGAACCGCAAACATGTCGTTCCATTGTTCAACGCTTCGATCTGTACCGTTTGAAACGCGAACGATTTTTTGTCGACGAATCTAACAGCCATATCGCGTCGTAGACATCCAGACCGCTTGAGCGTAGAACAATGGCGACGGTTTGAAATGAAAATTCGATAAACAAAGGGATCCAACCAGATCTGGTATGCGGTGTAGCGTCCGTGCTCCGTGATAAGCGGGCAGAATACATTTGTCAGAATTGGTAGGACATTTCCCAGGGATCGTCTGCATACCAGCATCGGTAAATTGTGCTTAAACCGTCACCAGTATGCGCGGCAGCAGAAATCATTCGTGACACATGGGAACTGACGTGACGCGCATTGCGTGCGCATGGAAAATTTCGCTGGTCCCCGTTTAACTTCGGACTGGATGGCTATCAATAGAAATTAGTCTGGTACTTGACAATCGTCTCTCCCCGAGTAGAACGCTCACTATATTTGCCTCTTCTGCATAATAGCTCGGATCTCCGGTATGTGATCTGGGAATTTATGAAATTTTGGGAAACCATGTAAATTCTTTATAAGAAATATTGTGGTCACCTTCAGTTCTTAAGAAATAGTGTGGATAGAAAGGAAGAGGATTAATCAAATTGGACAAATAAATGATTTTATGATTTCCAACATTTGCCTCCTCTGCATAAAGTGTCTGGAAATTTGTGAAATTTTGGGAAACCGTATCAAATTCTTTACATGAAATATTGATGGTCACCTCTTCAGTTTTTAAGAAAAAGAAGAGAAGAAAAGAATTTTATGATTCGACTTAAAGCCTGATTCATCGTCGATTAGGGATATTGGTCCGATAAAATGTGTCGCGATGCCTTTTTAATAGTGCCATCGCATCGGGGCTTTACGAGGGATGGAAACGGCTTCATTCTCAATTCGCGATTCGGCCGGCCGCTGAATTTTTCCAGCTCGCATGACCGCCGGGAAAACCGTTTTTGACTATCCGGGGAAATTATGGACCATTCCCGGGGTTTCGGGTAATGGTTCGGCGCGGGATATTGAAATGAAACGAAACGGTGCGGTGCGGACCATTTTCCGTATGCAAGGAAAGGCGGGGGCTGTTTGCGAATTGGGGATACCGGTTGTAGATTACTTTTCACTTCCTGATGGAAACGTCCGTTTCAATTTGCCGTGCATTTTCCCGGATTACGCCGGCAACTTCCGCCGTGGTCGTTGACAATTATTATAGAAAATATCGCGGCGATAATATTGAAGCGCGTGCACGGCTGAAGCGGCATTATTGCTGGGCAATTAAAGCGCGCTGATATTCAGGCGATCGCATAAAGATCGTTCGAATGATTTTTTTATGGCTGACAACCGTACGCGAACCAACCGAGACCAACAGATGCGGTTTATCGATTCTCATTCGGCGATTGCTGGCTGCCGCAAACGTACTTTAAATAACAGTCGCTATTTCGCAAAAAGATGGTGGGTGTAGTTGACCCCGTAGCTATCGAACGTAGTCAAACACTTTAAACTTTAGAATAAGACTTTAAAATTTATATTTGTGGAGTTCTGAGAAGAGGAAATAAATTCGAATGTGCCTCGTGAACTTATAAATTTCCATTTTGCAAACATCACTCGCGGTTTATTACTGGCAGGAACGTACGGAAATCATAAAATACGTTTCGCTCAACAAGTTACATCGGTGAATTGAAATAGCAGAGCAAAGGTCGCGGGTGCTATCGCGCATTCCAGGAAACATGCTTTATTGAATTCAATTCAATTAATCGAATCGTGGAATCGCCCCGCGCTTTGACGGCAGTTAACGAGCCCATTTAAACTTGTCAGAGATTTTCGTAAATTATTAAGCAGGTAAATTTAACTTCCTTTCCAGCCTTCGTATTCCGCACTGTTCTATTTATTCAGAATATTTCTCTCTGTAACATATAAATGTTAGTGAGAGCATTAGCAATTTAATATTAACGATAAATACGATCGATACAAGGATATAATTAACATATAAATTTATTGTCGTTCGATGAATGGTTTCGTCTATGAAATTAATCTTCGATCAATCCACTCATAATTAGATACAGTCCCCGCAAACTGTTGCGATAGGCAAGTCCATGCAGTATCGATTCCGATTGGCTCGAACTCCGTGAAACGCGAGCATTGGTGTATTCGTAACAGGTTATCTTAGAATCTAGAAGCTTTCCGGGTCACGAGGTTAATCCCATCGATAACCAGTAACGAGGTAACGGGTCGTGTAACTGGTACGAACGGACTTTACCTTACTGGCCATCGCCAAGGTCCGATGGCTCCCCGAAACTCGCGTTTCGAGAAAATCGTTTACGCGCTTCAAAATTATCGAAGCACCCTGGATCAGTGGAGATCAAAAATGGGTTACAAAAATGAACCGCAAAATTGACCTCAACCCTCATCCGTCCCTCATTTCACGAACTAAATCTGGCCCTCGGTGTCAAATAGACACGGTGATAAAGGACCGATGAAATAACAAGGTAAACAATTATTTTTCGATGTTTTTTTATTCAGATTGATGAGTCAACATATACATCTTAGGTTCTTCGGTTATGTATTCCGCATTAAAAAGATAAAAGTCACGAAGTTTCGGGCAAATTTACCTACAAACAACAGGACAGCATAACTTATTTCGGGAAAACTGTGTGAAATTGAGACGAGGGATGGATGAAGGTTAAGATCAATTGTGCGGTCCATTTTTGTAACAGCGATTCTCCACCGATCCAGAGGGGCAGAATCACGCTACAGTGATACAGACTCCGGAAGTCTCGGATTGCCTAAGAGTTAAACAAACGGACGATCGACCAAATCGATCGATCAACTATCCGCACAGAACCGTGAGAAAATCGTTCCGGCGCGCCAGGGGCGTAAGGAAAATGGCGTCGCCAGACGGACGACTGCAGTTGCAATATTTCGAAACCAGCCCCGTACGTCGTGTACAAGAGAGAGCGTGCCCGTGCGAGTCGAGTCCTGTACAAACCACTTGAGATCGTAGCAGCACACTGGCTTCTTTCTCCATGAGACGGGCTATCGATCGGGCCCTGTGGAGCCACCCACGCCCCGCATCGTGTCCCCGTCTCGCGTCTTCAAACCCTTAGAAATTTCGGGATGCAACCGCAATATCGAAAGTGCTCGAGTACTCGAGGCTGGCCCATCGAAATTCCATTCAAGGAGGAGGACCTACTTTCCCGCCCTCTCGGTATTCGATTTTTTCTTTTTTTCGTCGAGAGAAAGAGCGACAGTGGCGAACATTTAAAAGACAAAAGCTCGGCGAAGAAAGATCATAGACAAAGAAGAGCGTCGACTGGGGAACGTACAGAAACCTCCGGCTTCCGTTTTCTTGGACGAAAATTATTTCTAATTTCATTGTGGGGTGCAAGAATGGAATTTTGAAAAATGACACACAGAAAAAATGATTTTCAACACAAGCTTCCAGCTTGATTTGATTGGATTTTGATAGATAATTGTTACGTTATTAAATTATTTTATATCAAACAAATTACTGAACATTTGAGTATTGCGCGAGTAAAAATCATATCATCAGGTCAGACAGGCCAATCAGGTCAGAAGAAACGTTTAGTTTTCGTGTTAAAATAGTTCTTAAAACTTAAAAAATCGTCTGCATCGAAATCCTGGTTCAGGGAAAATGGAATCACGAGTACAAATTGAACCGAATCAGATCGTAGAAGAGAAGAGAACGGTGCTTACCAAAGAAAGAAGGGGAGCCAACAAGCCAGAAACGCCGACATGATGATTCCCAGAGTCCTGGCAGCCTTTCGTTCCCTCCTCATTTTACTGCTACTCGTGATCGGTGGATCCTCCGGCTGTGGATCCGGCGAGGATTGATCCACGGTCGGGAGCGACGTCAGACCGGCGGAAATTCCGTTGATCTGCAGATGTTTGTTCAGAAGTGCCGCTGCCACCTTGCTCCTGCAACAAAGCGTCCCATTTTCTGGTGAAGCTCGGTTAGCGAGGTGTAACTCGAGAACTATGTATATCGTTACTCTTCCCATCACCATGATCGCAAACTTTTCATTCCCATTTTCGTCGAATCGACGAAAGACTCTCGACGAAAGTGGAACGAGGCATTTGCATCAGCGAAACTTCCTCCGACGTGGATTATTATCTTCGCGGAGATTGATACTTACTAAATGGCTGAATAATTGTTCAGCTTGCGAAAGTATTAATAACAGAATGGAACTTATATTTTAGCGAGCACTGTTTGTAATTAATAGGCTGCGGGTCTTTATGCAAAATAAAAATTGTCTGCATCGATTGCAAGGAGTCGAAACTAAATTCAATATGATTTCATCCGTTAATGATTTTAATAGAGGAGAAATCATATACTGACATCTTCAATTTGAAAAATTTTCCAACAATTTTCAATTTCATCTAGTAATTAAGCGAAAGCACTGATAGATTCGATACCGAAGTGCAACAACGGAACGGAGCTACTTTTTGCGTTGAAATTTCCGCCTTGCATTTTAATTAAATGCGATCGAAACACTAACGCATATTAAATTGAGATTGGATCGCTGATCGCCGTAGAAAAACCGGGATAAACCTGACGCAGCTTCGGCAAGCGTAACAACGTTGTCTTAACGAGTACCAATCAGAATGATAATTACAATTATATAATGTATAATATTCGAGATTCCAACATAATTATTAGCTCAGTAGATGTATAATTTCAGAAAATATAATTTTGACGATGAAAATATAAGATAAACATTAATGAGGTTCCTCGTTAATTCGTATAATTCAAGAATACCTTTTCTCGCCACGAAGTTCATGATTATAACTCGTCGGGAAGTAGATGGGAATTAGAGTCTCCGGGGGATGAATGATGCAAGATCCTCGCGTTTCCTTTGATTAACGCGAGACTTTTCTGTTCGATACAGGACAAGGATGAGGGAGGAAGGGGTGCGGAACTATTCACGACGCGTTACTTTCGGTGTAATACGCGTCAAAGGAACGCGAGCGTCTACCGCGCAAAGGCAATCGGGCCAACTTTTATTAGCTCCTCGGAAAATTGCTTTTACATCCCGATCGCGAACTTCAGCTCTTCGCCTCTCAATTTCTTGGAACCGACCGCCGAGGGAATCGTGTTCTCGATACGCTGAAAAGTATCTCTGCAGCCGTGTATCGAATTAACATGTAACTTCCGATTCATTCAGTCATGTTTGCAGTTCCGAGCGAAGGCAAAACGTTCATTAACAATGTAAACCATCCGAAAAATGAATAAAGACTCGATATATCGTAATTTTGTTCAACAACAACAACCCTAGGCTAATTGGATGTCAACGGTGCCCAATTATTTCGGAAAATGCGAGACAACGTTTATCTGAACAGCACGCAAAGGTGAAAAGAACAACGGAACCATAATTGGTACGTCTAATAGAATCGCCAAGCCGCGAACAGTGAAAAGTTTGCGAGAAATAACAACTGGTGAAGTTGATCCTTCGCTCAGAAAATATGTCATCGACTTTTCGAAGACGTCGATGGATACTACAGAAACAGAGACCTCTCTACGACCAGGATTTTCTTTTTTAAATCTTTAGAAATGTCCGGAAGAAGATAGTCAAACATTTTATAGGATTTTTATAGTATCTGATAAGGATCTAGGGTTGCTCTGTAGCGATCAGTGTTCGACTCAGTAATTTTTCCCGAAAGCAGCAGACTGCATCGATCTTCGGGACAGCGTCGATTCCGAAGAGCATCTTCAAAGGAAAAATTAAATCTGCGGACGGGGTTCTCGACGGGCCTGCTTTCAAACCCTGCTTCAAAGGAATCCCGGTTTTCCCCCGACGCGACGGATACATTCCACCGAGTGAGAATCGGGAATCTCGGGTACAAGGACGTCGTCGTCTTCCGTTCCCAAAGCGAGAGGATTGTTTTATCGCGTCCGCCCGATCTGATCGTTCCACTCAGAGGTTTCGAGACCCCTCGTTGATTTGCAAATGCCTCGAGCGTCCGACGGGCAAAGATTAAAGTCGCCGAATAACGTGAGAAGAAGACGACTCCGCCTTGATCCCCTTCGATCCCCGCTGATTCGGGCTTCAGAGGGATCGCTTAACCCTCCCTCGCCCCTTCTTTCTTCGATTTGACAGATTCGCGTATCTTTTGCTCGGTCTGATTGAAAACTTTCGGGCCACTCAAATTATAAATCGTACCTTTGTCCCCTTAATAATATTAAATATTATTTTAAACCTAGCGCTGTGCAGGTCGTAAGCTTTGAGACACTTAACCTAGCGGATTGAAAATTTTTCAGTCACTCAAATTATTAGAAATCGTATCGATTTGTCCCCTTTAACACGTTAAGCGCCACGCCGAATTTGCGTGCCTTTCCGTTCAGGCCACAGTTAGCCGTCAGGCGGGCCCTGCCGGTCCGTAGGGACCGACGTGGCCTGAACGGAAAGTCTAGCGTCGGTCCCTAGGGACCAACGTGGCGCTTAACGTGTTAATATAATATTAAATATTATTTGAAACCTCTTGCACTGTGCACAGGTCGTAAGCAAATTCGAGACTGAATCTAGCGACGCAAAAATTGATTGTCAATTTAATCAAAATATCAAAGGTTTCTTCATCTGGGAAATCTTCTATCATCATTATCCTCCGACAGCTAATCATTGTATTATTTCCACTATCAGCCGAAGTACTTTCGCTTCGACAGAAAAATTCAATTCCCTCCGGCAGCTCCTTCTTTTCTTCTACTGTCGGCAAAGTTCGTTACATCTATAACACCCGACACTCTGGCAGACTCGCCTCGGAACCAAGTAATTTTATATCTAATCGTATTATCTTATACTCTTCCCTTCGAGATAGTCGAAAGTATTCCCTATCCGCGGGCTGGCATAATAGAATCAAAACACAGAGTGCTTCGTTCAAATAGAATTTCGACGAATTTCATGCGACGCGAGTTTCGGAGTAACCGGAGCAAATGCAAAATGCGCGTCAATATTTTCAGTCATTAAATCCTGGGAACGAAGTTAATCATTCTGCCGATATTCGCGCGCCCGTATGAACACCAAAAATTAGAACTGGAAAATATCATTATTTTCCACCGCGTGTACCATAAAACCTTTTTCAAAATGAAAGAGACAAGATTCGCTGAACAATTTCCACATTTAATTCCGTGGAGAAACGAATAATTCATGGCTATAAATAAATTACGGATTATGAATACGACATTATGTAACGGCACGTTTCGGTTCGATAAAATCCCGCGATTCAGGGCTTTATTTCCAATAACTTATTCCTCGGCCCAATAAAAATTCAAGAATTAATATTCGCCGCGTGTTATCGAACGGTTTACATTGCTGCGGGACGATATCGTCGAAGGAAAAATAATAATTTTCTCACAATACACGACGCATAAATCAATAAACGAGTGTTCAATGATTCACCAACGTAATTCCGTCTGACCGCGAGCCGCTTCCTCCTACTGTGTCGCTTATGTATCGCGGATCGATCCCTAATGCGCTGCTTTTCCCGTCCGCCCCCCGCGGACAGTGACTGGAGGAATTGATTTCTTGAAAAAGAGGTCTGATTTTATCCGCACGCCACGGGGAACTGAAAGAATTTCTCATTTTTACGATCCGAGCCGAGCGCAATCTGTTTTTCGAGGGAAAAAACCCGACGACGCTCGAAAGCGTAAGGTCGCTCGTAACCTGTGCAGTTCGCGCGATAAAATAAAAAGCCGGTGTAAAGGCTCGTGTAACGCAGTGTTAAGCATCCTTAATGTTATCGGGTCATCTCTGGTTGCGGCTGTCGCCTTAGAAGAAGAAAATCTCGAATTTGCGCTCGTAGTTCCGGCAGGAATACCTTTTGGCGAAAGAATCGCCGATGTGGACGTCGTTCGTCCACAATCCTACTTTTGAAATATTAAAAAAGAAAATATCGAAAACAACAGCTCCGACGTATCAAGAATTTTCCTTGTAAAGTAGGTCGCCGGTAGACACTTTTCACTGGAACCTTTTCACCGCTAAATAATGCGAAATATAAAAATACAGCGAGAGGTAATAATTTACGGAGTGCCGCAGTTCATTTATACTGCGCCGAAGAATGTTCGAATGTCTCATTCGTTTTGAATTCCACTCGTTTCTGTTCATCCCCGGCAAACTTTCTGAAACTTCGACGTATGTATTACATATGTACTTGTAAACATTCTTGACATTCTATCCGTCTTCCGAGATGAACGGCCGGAGTTTCATTGTCTTATTCCGAATTCTGCAGCGACTATAAGCTCGATAATGCCGCGCGACTGTTGCAGTCAAGGTTCGGCTATATAAAGGAGGGATCGTCCATTTATAGGATAATCGGCGATCGTTCCGTTAAAAATGCATCACGATGGTGGTCGATACACGCCAACCATACGGTAACTATAACACTTACCTGAAAATTCACTTAGCTCATACATCAACATCTAAACGCAAGAATTTCACATGCTGACGATGTATGAAATTTTCAAACAGATTTTAACAAAACGCATAAAAAGAGTGTCGTGTAGCACGCGAGAACATCGTCGAATCTCGATAAAGAAGCAGCGAACCTTGAAAGCAACTGAGTAGTATCAATCATCCGTTATTGAAAGAAAAACAATTTCACAGTTAGGAGCATAACTGAAATTTTTTTTAAATATTGCAATTTTTCATGATTTTCGGCCTATAACTGCCATTTTTACCACTTTTGATCGTTTATAATTCGTAAATCAATTTCAATGATATTTTCAGAACGTATATAATTTATACGAGTTTACAAAACACATCTTTGAAATTTTCGTTATTGGCCCATCTAAAAAAGTTGTAAAGATCAATGTTTACTATTGTTTTTCACGAGACCGACCAAATGCATTTTTTCAACATATTTATTAGACGTCCTTTACTAAAGTAATTCTTCTAGCCTTACAGAGAAATTGATTTAAAGTGTGTGTGATCAGTTATGCTCCTAACTGTATTCTGATTTTCGTTTTTTTCATGGAGTCACAGATATTCGTTACCATTTTGCTGCCGGCTGGATCGTTCGACGCGCTTTGACCCTTCGCAATCGACATGCTAATTGAGTCCCTTTAAGTATTTAGACGTTCCAATCAGAGAGTCGGCTTTGCCAGACTTGTCAGAGCCAGTCGTCACGAGTTTCTATTTGCGCCGCGTCGATTAAAATGGCACCCCTCGGCCTCGAAGACAATCGATTCGGATTGCGATTCTAACTGCACAAGCCCCTCTCTCTCCTATGCTCATCGGAGTCTTTCCCCGAAGTATTAATTGCTTAGCTATCTCGAAAGTTTCGAGGTATTCCGCCCGCTTCTGAATAACTTTCTTTTTCAAGTTTACCGCTGCCTCCTCGACCTGTTGGCCGATTTCACTTCCGAAGCGGCCAGGAGATTTAAAGGCTCTCGCGGTGTCCTGTGGACCGACCGTAAAAAAGTTTACGAGCTTGGACTCGAGGAGCAAGTCGGCAATTAATCTGACAAAATTCTGAAAAAATAATAAAAGAATTCATTTCTATTGATCCATCTGAAAAAAGTTTGGGCGATTCCGCGGAAATCGAGGAGCAAGTTGGCAATTAATCTGACAAAATTCTGTAAAAAATATTAAAAGAATTCATTTCTATTGATCTATGTGGTAGATCTATTTTTCCCGAGCCCCGAGGCAGCTAATAAGTAAGTGGTCGTCGATCCCAAAGATCGGACCTCTCGAGACGTTCCAGCTAGTTTTTCTGATTCTGTGCGGATAGAATCCGGGGAAAAGGCAGATTAATGAGCGTCGAGGACGAAGGCGTCGCCGGGACCGAGTGGGACGAAGCAAGCAATAATCCTTTAGATTAAGGCCAGAGCTGGATAACACGAGTTCAATTTCAACCGCTGAAAGGAACCGGTTCCGACGGCTAAGAGGCAAGGCTGGGCCTGAGGATTTTCACGAGCTCGGATCACGAGGAATAAAATGCACGAAGACGGCAACGCCGTAGCTAATTGCGTTGAATACCTGGCTAGAATCTAAGCTGCGAAGAGCCCTCGCAGATCCACCGGAATCTACCGGAATCACCGTAAAGAAAGACCCGGGGTTGAGTAATCGAGCCATTCCTAAGAGGCTGGGTGATTACCTTTCCGCAGCTTGGCAAACTTCGCGAAGACACCGGAACGAACCCGTTGCTAATTAACAAATTTTAATCGGGCCATACGGTTCCGTAAACCAGCGAAATTCTTGCCCTGTGGAACCTCGCTCTTTGTGTAAATCGTCCTCGTTTGAACTTAGCTGCGAAAGTAGGATTTACTTCATACATTAGCCTGATGAAGCAGCTCTCGTTCTCGGGTACAAAGGATCTGAGAACATCAAGATTGCTTTCATACGTCTGTAGAAATTAGTATATTTTGTACAGTAAAATTGTATTAACACGAAGCTCAATGTAGATTATGTTACGAATGGCTAATTGGTACACGAGGTTCACAATTGACACCACTAGCCGACAGTTTTTATCGCCATACCTCCAGCCGACGGAACGATAATTGACAATTCACGAGCATGTCTGGAACCTGTAACGCGAAACAGGGAAACGCTTTCAACTCGAACAATGGAGCAGAGTGATTTAATTCCGCTTGAGTACATATGTATGCGCGATTTGATGTCTTACTGACAAGTGCATTTTGTTCGATCTTTGTCCGTTCATTTTTCATGGCTTGTGTAGCTGCCGTGTACACCGTTGTCTAAAAATAGTAAAAATACAAACACAGCGTTGCATTTAGTTCGTGTTACGCTCATCAAAGATGTTAGTTCAACTTACTATTCTACTGTGAACGTTTACAGGAATTGAAAATTTTCTAGACAATTCCAGACATTTACAAAATTTCTCAAGAAAATATTTCCATAAATTCGCCCCTTCCCGGTGTTAATTATTTCGCTTCGACGATCGGTAACCAATTTAAACGCGATATTCGGTTTAAGTAAAACTTCTCGGATACACCTGTACATATATAATAACTTTTAAAGGAACTTACTACACGCTTCCTGTCGCCGGTGAAAATGAAAAATTCAACCCGGTGCATTAACGTACGCCGGATCGGCGAGTTATGTGCACGCTCGGCAGATTCGGGGTGTATGCATAATGCACGTTACATTATACATGGCGAGGATCGTTTGGCAACGGCAGGGATAAGTTAGCAGTATCGACAGAAATGTCAGGAGCATCGTGGAATTATTGTTTCGTCGGTGTATAGTCGGGCAACATGGCTGGGATAATGCTGGGATAATTGTCTTCTTTAGCCTGGCTTAATGAGAAATTATGAACTGGAGTTCGATTTTCCAATTTATTCCTCTCGAAGTTCTTCAAGCTTGTCCTACCTACTTGTTTTAATCAATTTACGCGATTACCGTCGAAATGGTAGCCAGTGTAGATTACAGGGGACGTGAGTATGGTTGGTGAGTATAGTAGTATATTCGTTCGAGCGTTTTTATTGCGGATTAAATCATGCTGTCACGTCGTTACGGCTGTTCCACGCAGACTCGATAAATAGTTCGACGGACCGCATTAATGCGAACAATTCGAATGAAACGCATGCTTTAAAAATTTATCGCTTGTCCGTAGACTCGGCCCGACACACTGTAATTCTGTATCCGAGTTAATCGGATCCCCGAAGATCCAGCAACCATAACAATTTCAGAACCAGACCTAGATTTAACACTAAACCTACCGTTGTAGGTCAAACGACCGGTTTTATATTCTTCATTTTGCAATTATCGAAATTACGAAGTTTGTCCAAGCGTATTGTAATCAAAATTGCACAAAATCTAAATAAATAGACCCTTGTCATTTTTATATAAGCTGAAACATTTTAATCGCTTTTAGCGCTCGGTAGGTTCAGCGTTAACCAGCGGATGTTTATGCAAAATAAAAATGTTCTGCCTGAATTGCAACAAACTGGAGTGAAATGGAAATATATTTTCTTTCTTAATATAACAGTATTTTTAAATTCTTCTAATATTTTCACTGTTTCAAATTGCACAAACGCATAAAATCCGCTGTCTAATAATTAGTAATTAGTGAAAGAAATGCGCAAATTTTCTTTAAGTTCTCGAGTGGGTGTTCGAACGTATTCGTTGAACGACGTGGGCGTGTAAGGGTAAACCGCGAGAAGTGAAATAGGTCATCTTGCGGAAACGTTGATTCGCGAACTGGTACGCATCCAGATGCTGTTCGTCGTGTTTCCATCTTGACGTATTTTGACGTAAAATTCCGGGACCGGGATGTCACTTATACGTTGTAGTGGCTGTAGATCAGGCGCGGTCATATACATATATCGAGGCATTACCGTAACAAGTCGTCGAGTGAGAACGAAAACGAGCAACGTCGCGTCGCGTCGACGGCTAAACAACAGCTGCCGGGTACAACGATACAAACGGCGATAAGGCGAGTATCAGAGAGCCGAGAGAAATTAAGGTGCTCCTTGGAAGTATTTGACAGGCATCCCTCTTTGTTCGAGGCGGCCTCTGCTAGCTAAATCGGCCCCCTCGCGATGGCTGAGCCTAATTAACCTACATATCGACGGGTAGGCACGATGCGTGGATTTCAGAGCCGCTCATTATTCTCCCGGGCTGAAAAAAGGCTCGTTCCTTTTTTTTTCTCTCTCTCTCTCTATCCAGCTCCAAGCTTACACACCGAATCATTCTCACGGATTCTGTTGCGATACAGAATCATCATTCCAGAGATCTTCGTGATTACGCGATTCTTCTAATGGGCTCGCACGGATTTTTCCATTTCTTCAACGAACCATCCTTTTCTCAACCGCTGACCACGAATAAAGAGATGACGACAGGGTGAAGGATATCGCATAATTTGCTCGACGCCACGAGATGATTGAACGCTTCCTCGAATCGGTCTTCGATTTTCTAATTCTGTACCTCGCAGCGAAACGGACATGCTCATTTTTCTATCACCGTTCTATTTATACGAAGGCAATCGCTATCCTCGTATTTCGCTTTCTCTACGACCGAACGAATTTTTTACCGGAGGTTCGAATGTAATTATTATGACATTATTACCGAACGAACTCGCTGTTCTCTATATCGATGTAATTATCATGACATTATTACTGAGCGAATTTTCTATCCGCTATATCGACGGAATTATTATGGCGTTATTACCGAGCGAATTTTCTGTCTGCTGTAGCAATGGAATTATTATGACGCTATTATCGGAGGAATTCTCCAGTTGCTATATCGACGCGATTACCGTGGCGATTTTACCGAGCATAGATTTTCTATCTCATTTTTGATTTCATTAAGATATTCTCGATTAAAATTTCATTTCACTGATGTGGTTGTAACCTAACAAAACTAATATTGTAACATAATCGTATACTATATAATTTTTAGTGTACATATATAAACATATATAAGCTATATAAACCTTATATGGTTTCAAGCATTAAGTAAATAACAATAATAATATTCTCTGCCGGGTTGAACATTCAATGTTCAGTTCCCGATTTCGTAATGTGTCGACATACACAGGAACAGAGTTAAGAGATAATGCGATATTGATTCGAAGGGGCCGCCACGATTTCAGTGAACGTCAGATTTCGGTGAACGAAGCGTGTAAAAATATCCCACGACGGATAAACGTATCGACAAACTATTGCGTCAATCCGGTGCCCTTGCTATCAACGGTTTTACACGCGAATAATTACGCTCTCGATGGTCCTATAGATTACGTCCGCGCGATCGATGAACCGTCGATCTGTAATATCACTGTCTCGCGTTTCGCTCCCCATAAAATCTGTTTTCCTTTTAGTTTTAAAACGAACCAACCCGCCGGTTTCAATCAATTTCCCAATACACCGGGATAATAGCCAATGACATTCACGCACGAGATGAATGTTGATTGAAACTCGAATTTCTACTTAAGAAATTACTTTCGAAATAACCTGACGAAGATTCAAGTATTTATAAATCATTTCATCGAGCTCGTCGTCTCGCTAAGCGAAGACGATATACTATCGCTCTTTAACGTTATAACTTTAATATGTACCGGAATTTCATTCC
This sequence comes from Lasioglossum marginatum, assembly GCA_028455795.1. Lineage (NCBI taxonomy): Eukaryota > Metazoa > Arthropoda > Insecta > Hymenoptera > Halictidae > Lasioglossum > Lasioglossum marginatum. Next base: position 12,287,042 of record CM052245.1, on the reverse strand, counting down.
GGTGCACCAGTTAATTTCAGTTGATTTCATTTCGTTTTATATAACCGAATACGTCCGAGTTATTTATTCAATAAAAGTCTGTACAGTGGACGAACGCATGACGCATTGAAAAACATTGTGTACCGTTTTTTCAAACGATTGTTTACGCAAAGAGTTTTTTTAAAACAGCGATTATAATTCGAAATGATTACTTTGACACGCAAATGAACTCTTCGGTTTTGCTCCCGAGCTGTGAAAGACAAGATCAATCTGGGATTACCACAGATCGTCTCGGAGCTGGCGGTAAACTGGTTTTGTCTGTTTCCCAAACTTGTCACGCGCAACGTGTAACTGACAGTGACCACAGGATCCTTCTCGAAAGACTGGAGAAATATCGAGAATTCTGCAGCAGTTTCGTCGACTGAATCCTCCAAAAAACACTACTTCGTAATAAACTCGCACTCCACTTTCTACATAACTGGTTACATGGAACTTTACATCACTCCAACATACATTTTTATTCAATGAAGCAACTACTTTAATACAAAATTAATATTTGCTAGTGTGGTTGACACGTTTGTTGTTAGTGTGGTTGACAAAGCTCGTAAATGTATTGGATTGGCAAGAAAGTAATTTCGGTATTTTTTAAAGTGAAATGAAAACCCAATTTTTTTATTTAAGCAATAAACTTACACTAGGATCAGTTTTTGGCCGATAAGGACCAGAAGTTTTATGTGCGCAGAATTGTGAAGCTACCAGAAATATGTTTCTCGCAGGAGCCTGCTTCAGATGCATTAAGCGAAGAAGCAATATTTTTTGATGCTCTTTGTGTTGAAATATTCTCTGTATTATTCCGGTGTCCCGTACAGAGCCCTGTTTTGCAATTTGCCTCTTGAAACTTTATAAATAATAATAGTGTACGTTTTTATATGGTTTTTATGAAAGAAATTTTTTTTCTGTACACTTTTTCCAAATGCTCTTTGCGTTGAAATATTCTCTGCGTACAGAGCCCTTTTTTGGAAAAAGTGTACAAGAAAAAATGTCTTCTGTAAAAACGTACACTATTATTGTTTATAAAGTTTCAAGAGACAAATTGCGAAAAAAAATAAATTTAAAAAAAAATACCACGTTTTTAAGACGGACTAAAAAGAATAAAATAATTTTTAGCCCTAGCCCCATATAGATAGTCCTGAAAATTTGTAATTGTGAATTTTTAATAGCTATGAAAATACTTGTAAGATTTAAAACGTAAAACGTGGGGCGCATACAATAGATAATTGCTGCATGAATAGTTCACTTAAGTCTTGCGCCATTGGAGCCCAAATAACCATAGTTTCGGTCCAAAGAAATCGCCGCAATAAATACGAGTTCCGGTGATTCGCGCAAGGCCGACTCGTGTTGTACAGAGCGGCGAACATTTTAATAAACAGTGCCTCTTGACCTTATAAAAACAAGCAGGTTATAGCTGCGCGTCGCGTTCGCTAGCACATCGGGGAGAACCTGTACGTCGATTATGGAAACTCCAGCCAGACCGGTCGCAGCCGGGGAAACGGAAATCTGTTTCAAGGGTAACGTTAATCTTCTCCGGCAATATTGTTCGTGCAATAACGAAGAAGTTTGCCTTACTGAAACCTGAGCAGCTACCGGCTGAAACTCAAGAACGATTATGTTGATAATTCCACTGGAGCCCGGGACTTCTGTGTTGCGAAACAGGATATTAAATGGTAGTCGCTGCGTCGCGCCCGGCGAAACCCCGTTTTCACGGTTTAATATATTGTTAAGGGGCGATAGAAAAGCGGATTATTCAATAACCGTAACGGGGCTCGGAAAATATATAGAATTTTTACTCGTTCGACACCACTCCTTCCCTTTACAACCAATCTAGACGGAATTCAATCAACGCGAATATTCCGTTTTGAGTGCCGCGCCATTTCCGCCATTATAAAAATTTTAATTCTGCAATAAATGCAAAATTATAATGTATCCGCGCCTCGGCGAGATATTAATAAGCAATTAATAAGGCATTTTCATTGGAAATGTTGTTAAAAGGATTATACTAAAATATTTTCACTTCTCACTGTTTGGACGATATATGAAAAATGCAATGATTCTTTTTATATTTTAATTATTATTTATGTAATATCGTAAACAAGCTGTCTGTGCGAATATCGTCAGACAATTATTAAAAAGACAGAGCTAATGAAAAGTCGTTTCCGCAGACGTTAGCGGAAAATGAGTTGTGTTTTAATTATCGTTGCCGGAGATACAACGAGATTCACGTTCATGCGACAATCGTCAAAGACCCTGTCATTTCGTTACACGCTGCGAACGTAATTAACATTCATAGTGTGTCACAAATCACCGGCGGTAAATAAATGAAGCGTGAACGGGAACGCACCTGCTAATTGATACTTCATTATTCGCACCAATAATGATGGAATATTATCGTTAAACTTGCGAAACGTTAGTTGTATAAATATATGTAAAAAGAAATGATTGAAACGCAATTCTGAAATGTTATACTCGTTTCAATAAGTGGAAAATATTTATTAACCGAGGAATTACATTTATTTCAGGGTTAGAATTATTGGAGTTAAAGACACATATTTTTTGGATAGTTCACGTACATTGTTTTAATTAATATATATTTAATTCCAGAAAAATTCAGCGCGATTTCAATTGAACATGCCGAACAGTCATCGTTCTGAATAGTCAATCAAAACCATAATTTCCACTATATCATTGATCTGAACCTGTCATAGGGGATTTCATTATACCTGAAAGCTGATCGATGAAAGTGGATTGTCGGGAACCATTAATAAACATGACCGAGGGATTGTAAATAATTCGAAAAATAATGTTATCGTTGTTAATAGTAAATGTAGCGAATGAAATTTACAACTTTCTATATTAACTACATTTAATGGACCGTAGACAAATAATAGTTTTCATTTAAACGTACCGGGGTCCCTTGTTTCGAGCACGATTTTATTTAAAAAACAAACTCTCATTATCCGTGCACTTTATATTATTAGAGAAGTTCTACTTTTCCTCTTTGAAACGCATCATAAATTTTTTAATTTTGCTAAAAGTGTCTTTTATTCCCAGTTAAAAGCTGCACAGTGTTCTTTCTCTCTCAGGGCTCTCTTTTAGTGACATGCCCTTTTGTTTGGCCTTAATCGAGGAGTTAAAGCTGCGAAGACTGCCAAATACGCTTCTACTGTAACTCAAAATGGCCGTCCTTGAAGGGCCAAGAACTTCGAAATATCACATACGTAACAAATCGTAAGAAACATTATTACTACAGGAGGAATTTTAACCTAACGTCTTCGTACAGACAATAAATTGACACTAACTCTTTGTGTAATATAAACTATACATATATTTGGTAAACTAGTCTCACTCCGCCCACTCTCAGTCCACTCAATCCCCACTCTTCTCACATTCTTTCTTTCATCCAATCATTCTTTCTATATCTTGCCGGATCCTCCTTCGTACACGTACACACTCCCACACATAAAACTAACTTCAATAAAAAAAGAACGACGCATAGAACCAATAACAACATCCTTAGAGACCAAGAATAGCGAAGTTACGCAAGGAAGTAACCATTCCCCGCAACTTCACCGAGGAAAGATACAAGTCTTGTTCCAGTTTCATGAATGATCTAGCACCCAATTCGCAACAATTCCAAGACGCTTCGGCCGCAGCGAAACGTTTCTCAATGACCCAAGAAGCCTCGCTCATTTTCCGCGAACAGAAATCCGCTATTAAGGATTTTTCTTCAAGGAACGGCATCCGGGTGAAAAGAGAGCCAATTTCGTGGACGAAGGTCGCGGCGCAGATTCGTGGGTGACAGAGTTCCTCGTTTGCGAAGTCGAGGAGAGAGACCCGACGAATTCCAATTTTCATTCGAGCCCTCGTGGATCACCTTGAGGAACGGTCTTAGGCTGCGGTTGCGTTTCCTGACGAGCCAACTTTCTCATGAATATGTGTCCGATCTGCTCATCGGACGAACCTGACGAACGATGTTCACGGTGAACCTACCACCACAAGTTAAATCGCCGTATAATGTTATTAGTTGATTAGTAGATTTTTAAGAAGGGTTTTTAAGATATATTCTGGCATATTTTAAACATTTATGGCTTCTTTAAAAATATTCAAAGAATGCTAGAAAATAAAATTCCACAAAATATATGGTACGATTCTCATTTATTTCAGATCTACCAAGTTTACTACCACTGAAAATAAGATTTTACATGATTCCACTTTCTTAAAATTTCTCTACAAAAATATTTTAGTGATTTCTCGCCGATTCTTGTGACCTTGGAATATGCTGCTAAGGTCATGAAAAACTTTTCCCTATGCATGTCGTAGGTTTTGCAAATCCATTTCACCCTCTTGCAAGTCAAATTCAACCTTAAGCAAACTAGTTTCACTTTTTTATGAATCAGTTTCGTACAAATAAAGCATGTTTAAGTAAATTTTTGTAAAGAAAATTAAGGATGAAATTGACTTGCAAAAGTCATCTGTACCATTTTTCGAGGGCCATATTTGCCGTATAAAAAGAGGGTTGGGGGTAATTTGCTAGGGAAGACATCCCGGGGGGCTGCGAGCCACTGTCAGCGCCCGGAATCTGCGGTAATCGGGGATCGGCAATTAATGGCCGCTTGTCAGAGGGGGATTGCGTAACAAGTTCATTATGGATAATGTCGCGAAAGTAGATTGGCGGAACCGGAAATCGCGGTGCTCGATCGATCATCCAGGGTACACAAGGCTCTCGTCCGAGGTTTCTAGCTCTGCGCAAGCCAGGCTCCTTCGGCTGGGGCTAGAAGAAAAGCCTCTGCAAGGATTTATTGCTTTGTTAATCTCCGCGCTTTATTGCGGCATCTGCAGCCTACGAACTGCAATAAGTCTATTATTTTAAAATTATTGCGTCGTTTACGTAATGCCGATCTTCTTCCGCGGAGTCTGTATGTATGATGGGCACAATACGGAATTAAAGTGAGTAGAACCTTGGAAAGTTTCATGGTTTTTATGAATTTTTGTGGCGGTTCTGTAAATAATTACTGAATCGTTTCAATGTTATCGTATGCACGGTAGTCAACATTGGAACTTTAGAAACCACTATGTCAGGTAAATTAATGTTCTGTTTCAACGATTAGTTGCTTAATCCGCTCATGCTCTTCTGTGTCAAGATGGTGGAGTGCTGGTGATGTAAACTGTGTAAGAGGATCGAACTACGTGAGTAAGAATGACAACAATGTTTCAAACTTCGCTCGTTCCAGAAGCGTAGTAGTTGTATTATCGTCGAGTGAGATCCGCCACTTGTTTAAACAAACAACTCCGTTCCAGACTGTACAGACTGTTCCCCAAAAGTATTTCCTGTTACAATCTCGAGCATAATGTCAGCTGTACAGTTTTTTTAGAGAACATTTTAATGGATCTGTGAGTATGTGAAGACATAAACTTTTATGGAGCAACCTTTGCACAGGCAGGTTGACAATAGCCGAGCCTTTAACGATGTCAGAACACATCGTGAAATCGATCTCGTGTTTAATTAACTTCGTCAAAGGATGACATTTTTACTGGAAAGAATGAATCCCTGTATATCGACAATGACTGGAAAAGTAGAACAGGTCAATGCTTGTTTAGACGGGAACAAAATGATTGTGCATTGTGGATGACAGAATGGGGGAGCGTTAAGTAAAGCAAGTAGAATAGGGCAACTGTGTTCGTACGTGGATGAGGCCAGCATTTAGGCCTATTGTTAGCGTCGTTATTATAACGACCAGAGGGCTGTCAAAAATAAAATGGATTACACGACATTTCTTATGCTCGACAGTTCTATCTTTAATTAAATGGTGGATCATTTGGTGGTGCATCTGTTGACCTTTCGACCTTGTAACTCAATTTTGTAAATTAAATAATAATAACAAATTAAATTAAATTACGTACATTTTCGAAGATGTCCATCTCGCGTTTTATTCGATTGGATCAGCACGATTCGTCGTGAAAAATCGGGTAGCTCTGCAGGTTTAGCGGACGGTTCGTTCTACATCTCGGTAAACGAGCAAATAATGGAACGTCTAGCTTCCAGAACACGGGTCGAAAGTTATGACGAATGAGTTAGTTTCCGCTTGGTCCGGGTTTCAGATCTGTTCCTTAACGTCCGACAACCACAACATTTGTCGTTTGTGATTTACCAACTGCAACGTTTCGCGGTACGCACGCAACTCCGCAGATTTCTGCACGAGAAAAGTTGAGGTACACACCGGCTGCTGCTTAATCCGATACGTTTTCAAACGGATACGAGTCTGGAATTATATGTATATTCGTATAATATTTACCTGCGCCGTCCATTCATTCATTTGCCGCGTTCCGATCAGATTACACCGTCGCATCGGTTCGAAATAGTAAATTGCAATCAAAAAAAAGGCTAACGTAAAATTAATTCAGTTCAAACATATAGACGAGTAATTTTTCATTTCATTTCGTGATTTATTTTCCATTGTATAACACGATACAATAAAGTTTGTATCGCGAAACGAATGGTTTTCAACACCATCGATGAATTAGAGTACGCTCCGTGGATGATAAAATTCCGATAAACAGAGAAAAGGGAAAACCTCGAAGGGTTCCGACACGATTCTTCTCACGAACCTCTAAGCATTAACACAGAAACAAATTACCAGTCTGGGCGAGAAGTGCGCTAACGAACTTTGGAACTTCCGTCGCGCTTTTTCGTCGGAGGGACCGAGCAATTGCCCGCCGAATAGATTCCACGATTAACTTCATAATACTAATTCGCGCCGGTTGTAACAGCGTTTCCGGGTACGTGTTTTCGGCCGGGAGGGGAGAAACTTTGTTTTCGACCGAATTTTCCATTTCCTTGCTGGCCGGAAAACGCAATTACGCGGACGGACCGGAAGAGCGAATTGATTTTACCGCGAGTCATGTGACCGGTTATTGCATCCTTCGAGCAGAATTTTTATTTCCGTTCGGCACAGTGGTGGCCCGATGATTCCGAACGAGACCGGTCGCCCGAAAGTGACAATTAAAATTGTTCGCGTATGGTCGCGTTTTTCGTGTTGCGTTTGTCGCACGCCATCGAATAGGAAAATTTGGAATTATGGGTAGCTTGCTAAATGTGTTTCGGTCGTCTGAAAGCGCTCTGGGAATTAGTAGACTGCGTTTGTGGTAAAAATCAGTAGCTGAAATTCTGAACAGTTGTCGCTACGGGAAATTCGCGAATCGACAATTTTTTGCGTCGCGTTATACGGCGAGTATTCTAATAGTATTCGAATAGGAAAATTTGGAATTGTGAGTAACCAAATGCGTGTCGGATGTCTGTGTGTGTGTGAAAGGCGCTCTGGGAATTAAACTAGTAGACTGCGTTTATGGTAAAAATCAGTAGCTGAAACTCTGAACAGTTATCGCTATATGGGAAAACTCGCGAATCGACAAATTTTTGCATCGCGTTATACGCCGAGCATTCTCTCGTGAAAGCAGAGATTGCTTCGGAACTCGTTCCGTCGCGTCGAGCTTCGGGAACTTAAATTAGCAATGCTGATAGAACGACCGTCCATTTATTTCTTTAGTCAACAAGCTCCGATCCAGATCCGCCGCATCGATATCAAATGTAAATCATGTGTAAATTAATCAAAGCGATCACTGCGGGGGTAATCGAGAATACGGCACGAAATATGAATTATTATCTGGCCACAATTATTCTTCGATAAAGGGATGCATTGCCCCTGATTATCAATAATTACGAACTGCACCGAAACAGTCAGGTTACGGGGAAACAAATTCACGGAATCCCATTTATAGTATACATGCATCAAGATGGAAAGATCAATTCGCGCAAACTAACAAATTATTATTAATATCCTCGCCAGAATAATCTCGCGTTTCAGTTCATTCGTTGAAAAGCTTTCCAAGAACGAATACTGCATTAACATCCGCAGTCGAGTTATAATTCGACATAGTTTGGATCAACACGTGGATCAATATGCTATTCGCTGTAATTTATTTTAATTCGATAAATTTTCATATTCAATGAAATGAAGCTAATCAAAATTTGAGAATCTTAATGTTATAACTAGACTGCGGATGTTTATGCATTTATAGGAAAATTGAGTAGATGAAATTCGAAACTGTTGGAAAACTTTTCAAATTGAAGATGTCAATATATGATTTCTCCTTTATTAAAATCATTAATGGAAGAAATGACATTCAATTTAGTTTCTACTCCTTGCTAAAGGTCCGAAGTCTATTGATTAGATACCAACATATTTAATAATCTAAACGAGTTATTAATAATCTAAACATTTTGTGGATATGAAATTGATATAATAATACTTAAATGTATATTAATTGATTAGATAGCAACATATTCGACCATTCAGTTTCTCGAATATACTCGAATTAAGAAATATCCTAAAGCAACGTTTAACCCGCGGTAAATTTCAGCGCAAATGGCCGGCAGTGTTTAAGAGGACAACACGAAAATATTTGCCCTAAACCGGGCCGGTGTGTGCGCTGGGAAGATCGAGGTGCCTCGGTATTTTTTAATCTCGCCGTTTAACGAGCCAAACGGTGGCTGCTCTCCGTTCAGCTCGTAAATTTCAAGTTAATTGGTCGGGTTAAACCAGACACTTGCAGAGATCCAGCCGGAAAATAACCGTTCGTCTGTGCGCTATGTAAACGCGGCCATTATGTGCAATCACATGACAGGAAAGTAAAGCTAATGGAGAGTATATGTATACCGTAACGTCGCGTTAAGCTTTAATCAATATATAAATAGGGGGTTGGGGATAGGAGAGAGTAGAGGCCAGGTAAACTAGATAAGCAATTACCTTTCACCTGCCGTCGTATGGGACAGATTAATCGGGGGCCTCTGGGCGGTGGGAATTCTCGCGGAAAATTCGGAGGACGTCGGAGAGGGGGCTTGGTGTCGACGTTATTAATTTTATTAATAGCCTGGTAATATTTCACCTTCTGTAACTTTGCGAAAAACAATTGTACGACGACAAACTTACACTAATTTTCACCGAACATTCAGTATTCTCTCTACAATTCCGACCAATTGCAATTTTTGAAAAAATTTCTTTTTACATCTTGTAGTAAAGAATAGAAACTAAACTCGACGTCTTCAGTTCTAAAAATGTTCCAACAACTTTGAATTTCATCTACTCAATTTTCCTACAAACGCATACAGATCCGCAGTCCACTACTCAATCACGAAACATTTAGTTAATCAAGTATTGTACGAGGTGTTACATCAATTTTCTTCATATCTAAAAATGAAAAAAAAATGATATACAATAGAATTATTCTAGTTCGGAAGAAATATGTTTAATTTTCACATAAGAACGGGACTTTTCGGGGTAATTCGAAGCGATGCTGGAAGAAGGGTGGTCGTTAGCTTAGTACGTCGTCTCACAGTTTGTCCTTCGCCGGGGCAATTTAGTAGGGGCTTATTTGCAGAATTCGCGTGTCGTTCCATTGTACGACAATATGTCTAGGTTCACGCAACCCCGTGTCACGTGACAGTCTACCCCTCGGAACGCGGCCACCCTTTGTGTGTGGCTACCTGTGTTGCGCGTAATGAGTACTCGATCAACATCGGGCCCGATCCCCCATTGTTTGCAGGAAACAAGCCTTCTATAAAGGTCGGAGACACGAGGAGAGAGCCAGGCAACTAGCCGAACAAGTCATCTAGTCGGTCGACTAGACCGTTGACACGTCGGACGACGTCGAAACCAAAGAAAAATACGACAACCAATTCCCCGCTGACTATACACGGGCTGAAGGTATAAACGAACCTCTATGGGTCGCTGTTCATTCCTGCACAGAGGAAAAGGCTCGACGGGCGAATGCTGCAGCTGAGAAATTGACGCTGCGCGACCGCCATCTTGCTCGGTTTACGTGGCTGTCGAGGGAAGGTCGAATGTTGTTCTTGCTACGAAATAGGGTGCAGTTTTGTTCGAATCATAGCTTAATACTTTACCTACCGGAAGCCCTTAATAGCCATTAATTAATAGCCACTAATAAGCCATTAATAGGATTTTCAATAATTATGCTGTACCAAAAGAAAGCATAGAAATTTTCTTTTACATTGCAATCTTAAATGAAACTTGTTGGTCCAGTACAAAAATTGCTGTTGCTATTGAAGGTTCCATTAAAAAGTGTTTAGCCAGGTGCCATAAATTATTCGTTATTCCTACCTCGTAATAATTAGTCAGCGGATTTGATGCATTTACGGCAAAAATTGCATGGTGTAGAGGAAGAAATATTGCGATGTAAAGATTCGAAGGTCACCCTGATTTCTTTAAAAGGGGAGATGAGATGAAGTGGAATTATGAAATGATTTCCCTTGGACTTCCGTCATGTGTAATGTTTAAGAATTGAGCGGAAAAAATACAGATGGAAAGGGAGCCAGCAGCAGGGAAGGCTAGCGAAGGAAACTTTCCGTTTCAATGGCAACGTGAGCTCCCAGACACGTTCGGAATAAAAATAACCGAGACTACCGCAAAGAAGCCTCGTAAAAGGTGAAACACAGGGACAACGCGTCGGTGGAGGAACGCTTAACGAGGCTTACTACGCCGACATTGTAGGGATACCTTACATAATCCTGCATAGAGGGTTCTAACCCCTTTGTTTTTATCATGCCACTACTAGTAATGACCTTGCGCGTGCAATCGATAAACCATTAATGCACAGATTTTAATCTTAATGCCCAAGAAAAACACAAATAACGATTTCGGTCAACAGTTAGTGTTCAGAGGATCGATCTTTCGAAAATACACACCCGTCCATAAATCACCGGACACTTACTTATCTTCAACAAAATGGTAATTAAAGAGTGAAAGCTTCCAGCTTGATTTGATTGTTTCGTTTTGATTAGACGTAGCTATTATATGATAATATTTCAATGCAAAATTAAATATACAGGGTGAGGCACTTACACCGAAAATATCTCCGTTGTTTTTAGTAATACAAGAAAATGTTTCAGTGACCGGTGACTTATGGACGGGAGTGTATATATGGGTCAGCGTAAACTTCCTTCGAAGTAATCGCCTGTGACCCATCGGCTCTCGTTCCCATTGTTCGCGTAAGTGACTTCTTCTTCGTCACGGAGGGACGAAGCCGGTTTTTGCATGTTCTTATTCAAAAGCTGCTCGAGATGAAGATACATAGGAACGGCTATCTTGGCCCGTGACTTCCGCACAATTCCGATGGAAACGATTTTCCTGCCGAGGAAACGCCGAAGGGGAAAAAAGTCGACGCGGCGCGGCGGCAGAGGTCATCTGTAGGCGACCTTCGTTTCAATGGAGCTTTATCCAGGATGCGTTTCAGCGGACCTGAGCAACAGTTTGCTATCGATTTGCATAATGGCGAGCTGGATATATTGGCTGGCCTTTCGCCAAAAATTCAAACGACACTCGCTGCCAGTCGAACCGACTCGATCCACGAAAAGGAAGACTGCTAGGGGTTGCTTGTCGCAGTGACGGTGATTGATCCCGGTAGTCTCGAGGTTCGATCGTACTTCATTTTAATATTATTCTTAATTTATCATGAAAGAATAACATGTGTAAGCATTTTATGGAAGAATGTGTTCCGAGTACAAAAAGAAATTGGTGGCCCTGAAAACCTAGTACAACATAAGAAAATATTTTGTACGTATTAATGCGCACGACAGAGAGCCGTCTACTAATTACTGCGTACCCATTAGAGTTGGGAAGAAATACTGGTTGGTAACAAACGATCAGAAGAACCTATACGCTCGTGCAAATTGCAAAAGTTCAGGAAAACTCTGACGCGCGAGGCTCGGAATGAAATCGTGGGACTGAGGGTTAACAGGTAGGTTATTACGGTCTCGAATTCAGCTGTTTGAAACATTGATAGGCGGCGATATTACAAATGGATTAATACAAATATAGCCTTGTCGGCTGGTGGGCTTCGAAACGAGGATATTTTAATAGGACACCCCCTCGCGCGGCGAGAGACTGCTAAAACATGCAATATTCCGATTCCCATGTTTGAAATGTCAGAGCGCCAGTCTCGAACGTTTTCCGAAAAGGAAGTCGTGCGATGAAAACGGTTCTGAAAGAGTGTCGGCATGCTCGCGGATGGATCTTGCCGGGACGATCAAAAGCGTGTTTCTCGCTTTCCGTTTCTTTCTTTTCGTTTTTCCATTAGCGCGGTACGCGGAGTGAAATTATGTTGCCCGCTCGGAAAAACGTTTCCCCTTCGTCGCCGGGCGTCAAAGCGACGACCGGATCGAACGGGTCGCTGCTCGCCTTCAAGCTCGATTCCCTTATTAAAGCTCGATGAAAGTTCCCGCCGTTAAATATTATTTTCTGACAGTCGACGCGCGACTGCCCCCTGCTCGACAGCCTCCTTTGTGAACGCAGAATTACGATGCTGACGGAGACAGCTCGAGTTACCGTTAGCGTCGCGATTAAACCTAGCGACGCTAAGGGGGAGAGGCAGTGTCGCCAGATTAACGCTTCTACCCCTCTGTTCCCCCTTCCGCCACAACCCGGTCACGTGACCAATCCGCTACTTAATTCTTTTTAAGAATTTCAATTTAATTTTCGATATCTCAGCGAAGACTGTTAGCAGAGAACTGTTAGCAGAGTAACATTGCAGAGCCACGATCTTACGTCTACTAAATTGTTCTCGGCACATGTTGGAATATTCAGAGCTCGATGAAATTTGGCACACTGATACACGAGGGCATACAGAAGCGAGCCGCAAAGCCATTAAACTTTATCTGATACCGTCGCGGCGTATAACGCTACCTATGTGCTCTACATATCCTGAATGTTTCATAATTTTCTGAACATCGAGGCTGGGATCTTCCATTGTAAATTCGAAATGCTGTCTTCGAGCATTGTGCTCGAAGTGTTAACAGCTAGATAATAAATAAATTTTTTGGTTCACTAGCTACGCCCTTCTTGTTGTGAAATACGAAACTCGCTCGTGATACAGTATATTTATTAATTTGCTAAGTTTGCTAATAAGTAGATGGATATTTAGGAAGCAATACAAACTTTGTACATGTCGATATGAGAAAGTTCATTTTTTTCCGGACCAATCCGATCACGAGAGTTCCCGATTTTCGAGAGAAAGCCACGGGAGGTAAGTAGTCAAGTGGCGGACCGTTTTTCAAACTATCTTCCGGCGACTTCGCCCGTGACCTTATCGATAATGCTCGAACATCTCCGAAGTTAAGAAAGTCGCGCGCGCGCGGTTAACAAGGTACAGCCCGGCCCGAACCCGGCCGGTTTAAATTCCGTTCGAGAGCGCGTTGGTCTCGCAGGATTTTTGGGTCAGCGGGAAAATTTATCGAGCGACACTGTCGCTGAATAATAAATAGTGATGGAACGTCTGCCCGTGCATCCATTATTCAACGGCGCTTCGTTAATAATAATGGCTCTTCGAGTAATTTAGACTCGAACTTGGGAACTTTGGCCTGCTTGAAACACGAACCTGCTCGAGCACCGATAAGCACCATCGACGCGTGCGACTTTCCTCAGAGAAGCTTCCGACAACTTTATGGGACCCATAAGCTCTCGTCCGCAATACGTCCAGAGACGTCCTCAGCCGTCGCCTTATATCGAAAGAAAACTCATCGTTATAGATAACTAGCATAATTGAAAAATCAACGGCTTATTTCTGGAGGTATGTCATTAATTAACTTTTAGCACTTAATCCTGTAGGATTTCCGGAATAGAAGCATATTCGTGCACCGCTTTGGACTAATTATAGAAATTTTGGAGTTCAAAGTTTGTTTGAAGGTCATAATAATATAGACTAATAACACCATATACAAATTACGATATAATTTTCGAGGTCGTTTAAAGGTCGTTTAAATACACCAATAACGCCATTGAAGAGCGAGGGGCTGACACGGCCGGGCAAAAATGTCAAGTCTGTGGGAAGCTCGCGGCGCGGCGGAATTCGCAATGATCTAGTTTTAAAGTTACGTCTGAAGGAGCATCTGTGTATCGAGATCCCTGAAAAGGTACGATAACCGCGTGTACGCGGGCGAGCATGCCGATCTAAAAGCCACGACGAAATGATCCACGCGTCGTCGGCCCGACATACCATGCGAAATCCTCGTGAATCCCTGCAGAAATGCTGGAATGAGTTACTCGAGTAGCGGCAGCGGCGCGGCATGGCAGCGAGATACGCTTCGTTGAATACGAGTGCCGTCGTCGGTATATTTACAGTTGTTCTTCGGTGGACGAATGGAGCGTGAGATGACAAAGAAATCCTCCTAGGATTCCCCGTCTCTTTCTCTTTATCTTTCTCTCCAGTTCTTCTCTCTTACTCTTCTTCACAGTTGGTTGCATGCGAACGGCTCGATCCCCGGGGTTCATTGCGAATTCATGGATCACTTCCCCTCGAACTGACTTTCAGGGGAGGAGCAACGAATCGAACGAAAAAATTTGCCAAAAAATTATCTCTCGCAAATAACCGGTCTTAGAAAATCAATGGCGTTTATAGATATCTTCAATGTTGATTTCATTTCCAGAACTTCAAACTTGCTTTAAGGGGATGAGCAACGAATCAACCAAAAAATCGAGAAGATTTTCCAATAAATCTCTCTTGCTTGAAGCTCAGGAAATGAAATCTACATTAAAAATGTATAGATAGATCACTTCCTCCAAAACTTACTTTGAAGGGAGAGCAACAAATCGAGAAACTTGCCAAAAAATGGTGAAAAGTAAATCCTGCTTGAAGCTGAGGAAATAAAATCAACATCGAAGATATCCATAAAAGCCATTGCTTGTCCCCGCTGCAAAATGCGCGCTAAGGTTATTTGCCAGAGATCCGTGAAATGTTTTCTTCGGGAAAGGCGAGTTTTTGCACGCTCGCTGGGAAACGCGTGGCCGCCCGGAAAACCGTTGAAAAAACAATAGTGTCGTGACAGCGTTAACCAGACCCATCGAGAGGTGTATTTTCGTTCGTCAACGAAAGAGCAATTTTCCAGGTCTGTTCCCGTAGTCGAATTTCCCCTTTGAAGCCGGAGAACTCCCGAAGTTTGGCTTTCGCACGGTAATCAGCGAATATCTGGAAATTCGTGGGAAAATTCAATCGGTAGAATCGAACGCGAACGACAAGGTTACGCGTGGCTTTGAAATCATATCCGTTTTTTCAATAGAGGCTGGTCCGCGGATTTTACGCGTTTATAATAAAACGGAAAAATTTTTGTTTTTGCATAAACGTGCGCAACAGGAATCAGAAATCCGTTCGCTGCAAGAGATTGTGCGTATTGTAGACTGTAAACGGCGGAAGAATCCATGACAAACTTTTTCAACTACCATTTCGACGGAATTGAATGTGCGACACGCGAGGACGACGACGGCGGCTGAAATAGACCGAGTGACTACAGTGGAATTCGATTTTTCCTGGGAACTTCCCTCGTGAACTGATTACCCACTTTCCATCCCCTTTTTCGCGAACCCCTTCCGTCCACTTTTTCCGTGCCCCTCGCCGCTTACATATTTTATGATAATTTCACCTCTACGCACAGCCTCGTTGGAATTGAGTAGAACAATCATTGCTTCCCATTAGACTGCGGATCTTTTAAGATTATTTCGTATCTACAAAGACTGTTCCTACTAAAAATAGGACTTTAAAAGATTCCACTTTCTTCGAATTCGTCTACGACAATTGGACATTGCATTTCTCATCATTTTGCATATACCAATATCTTATTTTGTGTACAACTTTGATTATTTCCCGGATCGCAAAATACAAGAACTGGAATCTTTTCCAGTTCTTCCCGTTTAATTTATAGCTTTCCGTGTTCCCTCTTGTTCGGCAATTTTTCTCCGTTCTGCCGCGGGAAAGGAACACCCGGAAAGTATATTTTCGATCCCTCGGGCCATCCAAGAAAGCCCATGAGAGGAAACCCCATCCGAGTTACGCCTAATAGCGTGCCAACCTATAATTCCATTTCCTTTTCTTCACTCGTTCGCCGTTGTTATTGATATTCTCTTTCCGAAGAGAAAGCACAATCGACGACAACACGACTCGTAGTTGTTGATGAACAACGATTAATCAAGCGGTAATAACATTAAACGGATTTCCATCGTGAAACGACTAACTTGACACCGTTCGACGCCTGGAAAGTTTCTATTTGCGACGGGGGATACTGCTGTCGATTATTTACACGATCAATATTTGCGCCACGATTGCAGATAGAATCGCTTCTTCGAATTTGCAGACTCGATTGAAAAGCCCAGCAGCCGCGGAAATGCCGGAGACTAGATTTTATTCCGAGTAAAAAAGGTCGACGTGATCCGATTACGATAAGTCTTTAAGAATCTTACTGTCGGTCAGTCTTAGTTTATTGCCCCACTTGCTCCACGGTTTACCGAGATTTTGTAGATCATTTCGGAATGATCGAGCACACTGTTTATTCAAGGGAAGCGTTCGCAATGCTTTCTTCGGTCAAATATAACTTCGCTGTTGAAGAAATAAGATGGTGAATCGGTCAATATAACAATAAATATTAAATCTTGAAAGATTCTCGTGTGTCAACACGTTGACGGTGCGTCAACAATGAAACGTCAGAGATCGATGCCGTCCCTTTGTGCTCGTGCGTTTATTATCTCCGATCCTCCTTTGAGCATCAGCAAAGACCATTTTAACTGCAAAATCTACAGGGTGTTTCTTGATGCTGATACTCGAGATACTGAAAATGTATTTTCGCTAGTTTGTACTAGAAAGCTTCAAAAAATATCAGACTGGAAATAATATAAGATCTGCGAAAGAACTTTAACTTTTAATTAATCGCGTATCATACTTACAGTCTGAAAACTTGAAAAGTGTTTCAAGCATAAATAAAGGTGTCGAGTACACCAGCAAATATTTATTTTGCATTGAACATCGATTTTATTCGATAGAAATTTATGTAGAAAGTGGAGTGCGAGTAATTGAAGATTGACGATTGAAAACTTTCGCGATGGTCGCGCGGAGAGGTTTCTTGGTGAGCGAACGTTGCCGTTATTCGGATGGAAAAAAGAAAAGATTACGGTGTAAATCATATTATGAACGCCTCTGTGTACCTGTTGCGTTCTGGAAACGATGCCAGAACGCTTCGAGCACGCTTCGATCCTCCGGGGCGAGTTTATGGGTGACTGGGTCACTGAAACGTCCTTGGCACTAGTTCCTTTAGACGCGTCGGTACAATTATCCGGCGCGATTATTATTTGAGGCGATCCACCTATAGGGCCGAGAAGAGAGAGAGAACGATTTATGGAATATTAAAATTCGTCCGTTATCGGGCCACGGATCGGCTTACGTTTCCGAAGGAGCCGGAAACGACCCCATTTCTCATCCCGCATCGGCAACGAGGTCACAGATGGATATCCCGATATTTGACTCTTGCCCGAATAAACGAGGGTCAATCCGGATGACACCGACCAACCACAATCCTAAATCCTTCGTCTAAAAACTAAAATATGATCTTCGCAATCCCTGTATCCGCAACCCCCTCGATTTTTATTTCGACTCAGAGTCGCCACTAAAAATTGCTATACCATTATTAGACAGCGGATCTTTATATAAAATAACGATTTTTTACCTAAATTGCAACAAATTGGAGTGAAACAGAAATTTATTTTCTTCCTTATAATATGCTTAATGAATTGAAGATAATATAATAGTATTTTTAAAATACTTGTTTAGATTATTAAATATGTTGGTATCTAACCAATCACTAAATATTTAATTAATTAAGTATTGTATAAGGTGTTATATAGAATGGAGTTATTCTAGGTCGCTAGAAATATTTAATTTTCGAGTTAAAAGGATTTTTAATGAATTATGGAAATTATAGAATAATTCGTCACAGGGTACATTTAGTTGTGTCAGAATTTTATATTTTCCCGCATCTTATGCGATCTTCCCTCGGAATATTCTCAACACACATAGAACATCTCCATTGGGTATAACAAGACAAGTAGAGTAGGAGAACACTCGAATGGGCAAGTAGAATAGGACAATGCTTGATCGGGCAACTCGAACGAGACAATGCTTGATTGAATGCACTGAATAAGACGAAACGCTGCCTCTCGTAACAATGTTGGAACTTAGAACTTCAATTTTTTGATTCAATGTTCCCCGGTAAAAGAAATTATCCTATCGATTCCAGATAAACTGTTAATTGGCGTTACTTTTCCTCTCAACAATATCGTACACCTATTCAATCCGAAACTTTCGTTCATTATATCTCCGTCAATTAGTAAACTGTAATGTAAAACATTAAAAACATTAAACGAATTTAAAAATATCTTTATATTATTTCCAACCTATTGAACATATTAAGAGAGAACATTTTCCATGTCACTCCGGTTTGTTGCATTTCAGGTGGAAAATTTTTATTTTGCATAAAGATTCTTGAACGTTTATTCCACCCTAAACGAATTAATCTGTAACGACAGACTGTAAATTTTTGCACTGTCTATTTACATATATTCATGAAATTGCTGCGAGAAAGTTTTATGAATGCTGAAACTCTCCGTTGCTCGTTTCATTATCATCAACGGCGAAGTAAAACTTTAGTGGGTACAGTAAACGAAGCAATATTCTCGGTTAGTATTAATAATACTACAATTCCGGCGCGAGTTTTCTACGTTTTTAAACACGGTTGACAGTCATTATATTCGGTTATAGAATTTCACGAAACCGAAAAGGTGGTTCGGGTCTGCGGGTAACGTGATCAAAAGCTTCATTAGCCGGCGACGGTCAGTTTGATTACGGAGTGTGTGATATTGCGTTCATCCGCTGTGAACTGTGAACCTACCTTTGCCATTCCGTACCGAGGTTTTCTTTCAATAAAACAGTTGATTCAATAACTCCGATATCGAGTGGAGCCGTCGATACCTGCTTCATGGTACAGCGATCGGAATCAAACAGTTTCATCTCAAATATGAAAGTAAAACAGCGTCTTCTTCTTGCTGAGAGAACCTTTCTCCGTGACGTTCGCAAATTGATTGAATTGTGCGAGTCCGCGAGATACAATAAAACGTACGCTTTTTTCCCTTGATTTTTATATTATTCGGAAGCCTGTCGATATTAATAAATGAACACCACATTTTATGGATTTTCAGGAGATCGATAGCGTTCTATATCCCGGTGAAATCAATGCCCGGTAACTTATGGTCGTGGGCGTGCTCGAGATGCGCCGTGCAAGAATTTCCCTTTCTCAAAGGCGGAAATTTGAATCGCAAAAGCAAGATCAACAGCGCGAAAGGAAAACGAATAAATGCAAAAGCAACTTTTCCATTTTTTGGAATTCTCACCTGTGCAGCTGCGATCGCATTTGCGGATACAACTGTTCCAGTAAAATGTAAAAATCGAGAGCACAGGTAAGGGGCTTTTGTTGTCGCAGCATGGCCAGTTCGCTTGCATTCTTTCAAAGTACGCGTCGCAGAATCGAATCCCGCTGTGTATCATCGTTGTTTTTTCTTTTTTATTCTCCTCGGTGAATACTGCGATGGTATCTTCGGACAAATTTCCCATGGATGCTGCCCGGCGCGAGAACAATACAGTTTTGTTCTGGAAACTTGCTAAAACGCGAGAATATTATGGTGTTTCGCAAACAATCACGATGCGGGACCGTCTTCTCGGAATTGCGCCATCGATTTCGAATGATGTATAGGGATTCAACAAATAATTGTGAAAATTGATTCCCATTTAAAAGAAGATAAAAATTGTCCCGAATTTTGTTAACTAAAGTCGTGAAATTATCGAAAAACATGAACAACGTCGTCAGACAGCTGATTATACAATCTAAAACTGGATCGAGCTAAATATCACAGTGCAACTCGAATCCGATTGAATTCCAGTTTCTTAAAACCCGCCCACGAGCCGGAAATTCGCGGAAGCCCGCGCGTTCCACTAATTATAATAATTTATCGTGGACTACGCTCGAAATTCACGCATTCACCGTCAGCATTCCGAAGTTGCTCGCACCGAATGCCTCGCGTTAACTAGGAAGACGAAACGAGGAAAACTGATACACACCCAATTCTTTTCCACTCGCCTATTCCCTGCAGCTTCGTCGAAACTTTCGCTGTTAGGATTCGCAGAGAGGAAGTCGGCGAACGTGGAAAATAAAGTGTCGAACTGTTTCTTCTCTTTTTCGGGGCCCGGAGTCTTGATATTGTTAATGCAAATCCCGTGTTCGGAGTTTCTGGACGCGATTCAACTTCGGTCCGCGGTCCTTTCGAGCACGCCGGACTTTGCGTTAGCAAATCGATTGTTATTTCGACGGAGAAGTTCAAGATTACCCCGCCAGACTAGCTCTTTCTACCTTCGACGAGCAATCTTCTATTTTGCATTTTAACTCGCCGGCTAAAGGGACGGTCTCCATCTTTTACCGCCGAATAATTCAACAGCGAGACCCGCCATTACCCACGATTTTAGCAGCCGTGTTTCGTTACCAGTTTGTTTAGCACATTGCGGGACGATTATTTTAATTTCTGAAAGTCTATTTTCCATGGATAAGCATTTTTCGAAGTAGAATTGCCCGGCTCCTCCGCAACATGAAAATTTGTCAGAGCATCGAAAAGGAAGTTTCAAGTTTCCCAACAATTTTCCCAATCTATCTCTATTTTCGTTCCCCCCGACCAATTTCCCGCTGATAAAAAGTCCCGTCTGTCGCAGGACGAAATAAATCGACGATCAGAGTTACGAACACCCTAAAATCAGGAAAATCGATACGTAATTCGAAGAGTCAGCTTCCAATTTTATCGGCAGCCTGGTGGCGATCATGATCGTATGTCTGTGATACTCTCGTTCAGCCATTTTACACTAACACCGATCGATTCCGCCGCGCCGATATCATGCTACACGAGAATAGCACGGGATTATATTTAACACTAACATTTTTGGATGGCTATCGCGTTCACGCAATGTCTCTCCCTCTCTCTCTTCCTTTATTAAATATGGATAAACTCCATATTCACGTACTCAATCTCGTGTCGTTAATATTTCAGTATTGTAACGCGTTTAGAGTCCATTTTTCTTTCAATGAAAGTACTTTTGATCATCTTCAAAAACACGTCTAAAAAAAATTGCTAAACAAATGGATGGAACATTAAGTTCCATTTATGACTGAACAGGGTTTAACTCATTGATTTAATCACCCCAGTGATTAAAACGTCTTAATGGACATCTAACCCCTGAAAGGGGTTAAAATAATGTTGTAAATGAATTGTTTAGCCGGGCCAGGGACTAATTCGTGCGCCTAACGTCCCTGAAATTTCTAATATAGACGAAAGCCATTTTCGGGCCACGTCCAGGCGACAATTAATAAAGCACAAACAACCCGTGCAGATAAATTACAGTGGAGCACGGTGGCTGGGTCTGCAGCCAAGGGCCAATTAAATAATTCCCGTGGCCGGAAACCGCGTAAACACGTCTCGTGCGCTCGTTGAACACACTCGCCGACATCTCGGGGAAGCAGGAAAGAAGGAGGAAGACTGGCTCTCAATAAATTGCCGGTTAATTGCCGGTTTATCGATGTCTCTGGTATCGGGCTTTATGGCTGCGTTCCCGGTGATTCATCAAAACGTTTTTCCCGATGATGATGCGACGGCGCGCTTTAATAGCGTGATATCGAAAGATCCCGCGCAGCATTCTTACATTTATTCCGCCATTTACCGTGCTAATAGGGCAGTCGCGATAACGATCGCCAGACAAATTGCTGGGAACCGCGAGGATGCACCGAGATGCATTTCTGCACCCTCCGCGATGACGCAACGAGCGTTTGGCGACAGATTGTTTGACGTTAAATATTTCGCAAGGAAACAACAGGAAACTATGTTTCCAAGAGGAAACAAAACATCTCGGAATACTTTTTCGTTTTGCGGATACAATTTTATGATCCACACAATATTTGGAATATCTCTCTTGGTTGGTTTAATTTTGCGGTTGAGACTAGTGGATAGAAATAAGCTGGCAGAGCATCATAGAAAGTAAAAATAAGCATCCATACATTCTGCATGCGCCTTGTTTATTAACTTTCTATTTGCATGTACAACCATGCAGTCGTTCCGTAAACCGAAGCGATAGTTGCGGCGGTATGGATTTCGGTGGTTTTACTAGCGGAATGAAATTTTTCTAATGAAATATTTTCGAGATAAAAGAACTGGGTCAAGTCCCTCCTTGCAGTGGCTATAATTCCGCCGGACTATTTCATAAATCTTTTCGGTATATTGTACAGGCAGGCTTGAATAAATTCGGACATATATTCATCGACAGAATAAATTATTCTCGGGGAGATACACCCCCCACCGTTCGTTTATTTATCTACTCGAATCACTGTTACGAGAATGAATATGTGGCTTTTAAGAATAGAAGAATTTTTATGTGGAGCGAGCAATTGCTTTTTAATTGCTCCCTAATTTCCGAGGGGAAAAGAAAAGAGCCGACGTTCGCGGGACAATGCACGAGTACTTTTTTCCTCTTTCGTATCTTATTCCGCGCGATCCGGAGTGGGTAAATGGAACTGCGAATTGTTATCACGACGTCGGCCGAATGCGGTAAACGTTCCGCGAAGCGAACGTCACGGCATTTGTTCAGCTCCCTCGATTAATTACGTTTTTCTTTTATTTTATACGTGTTCCACGTTCGTGGTATAGTTCGTTGCAGTGCCCTTCGCCGGACAGGATAAAATAAAACTTGATCGTTGTCGTTCCGATGCAATTCCATTTTCCGCTGAATCAAACACTCGTCAAAACGAGTTACAATATCTCGATTCAAAGTTTTGTTCATCCAGATAAGCCACGGTGGCAAGGTAATTTATTGTTCGTTGCGTTCGCTGGAAAGTTTTATATTAATTCGTGGTTGAGTCGAACTCTTCTTTACTAGGCTGAAAACAATATTGTTTCGAGACAATGTAATATTGTCCCGATATGCGCGAAAACTTCGGAACCGAAACTTCTTTCGTTTTACCATTTTTCGCCGAATCGAAGTGCTTCGAAGAGGATGCATAAGCTTTCCTCTGCAGATGCAAAGACATTAATCTTCCGCGATGGTGAGAAACGTGTGTTCGGCAAGAGCCGTCTTCGCGTCGACAATTTCCGTGCACCGTCGACGTATGCAATTTCCGGGGGTTGCCAGTTGCCCGAAAAAAGGAAGCCGCGATGTTTCCGGTGGAAATGACTTGCTGAGACCGGAAACGATATTTCCCGACTAGCACCTCGGATCAAAGAAGATCGTTCGGCCAATCGGCCCTCGAAACGGCTAATAAAAATTTTTACTTGCGGGAAACGGGCATACATTCCAGTAAACAATAAACAGTAAACAATATTTATTTTTCAATAATTACGTGAAATTAAATAGTCTGTGCACAAGAAACTTCATTTGAAACAGTCGCGGAAAACTTTGTCGCCGAATATCTCAAAATGGCCGACCCCGCGCATCAAGGAATATTTCTTGGAAACGCACGTACATTCCAGTGATATTTATTTTTCAATAATGACGTGAAATTAAATAGTCTGTGCAAAAGAAACTTCATTTGAAACAGTCGCGGGAAACTTTGTCGCCGAATACCTCAAGACGGCTGCGCATCAGGGAATGTTTACTCTTCTTGGAGTAGATAATAATCCCGATCTCGATCGGGAACGCGAAACGATTCGTGGAGAGACATCGGAACACTCGAAATCTCGATGCAGCTTCGTGCCACCCACATAATTGCGCGGCTAAATAATTGATGGGATGGCGAATCGGAACATAGTAATTAGTGGGTTATTCATGAAATGTAATGGCGCCGATTCCAGGGCACGGCCGAACGCTTTACTTACAAAATTCTCTCGTAGATAGACAATCGGCGTCGCCTATTTATACCAAATGCGGAGCAATCGGGATTAAAGTTAATTAGCATTTGCCCGGTAAGACAGATTTACGGAGCGATTAAGGGAACTTTTACACTGTACAATAACCTCCATCTTAAGTGGAGCTGAGGTTAGTTGAACGTGGATTGGTTAGGTAGAGTCTTAAGTAATTGAACTTGGAAGATAATGATCAAGTGGATGTACTGGGTTCAAGCTAATTTTTAAATAAGAGTTGATTTAATAAAGCCAAAGGTAACACTGTAAGTTTATGTTCTTCAAATCACAGTTAATTCAATGAAACAATATTGCAAGTGTTTTTTCGCGACCAACTCGTGAACAAAGCGGCGGAGGATATTTAAAAAAAATTACCTCAGGAATCGCTCGTTTGAACCAGTTTCGTGACACGAAAATTCGCGAATTAATTCCACCTATTTCTTAGAAAGCAGCCTTTCAGATTTTATTACCCTGCAGGATCCACTCACCGATAAAGCATCCGCTCCTGTCGGTCGGCCTCCCTGTATATTTTGTAGTACATGGCGATCATGATGATGCCGGGCACCCAGAAACTGACACTGGAGCTGATCACGGCGTACAGTTTGTTCACTTGGAACACGCACACGTCCGGGTAGTTCCTCCTGAACTCTAGATGCTCCTCTGTGGTGTACCATCCTACGAAGATCGGGAGGAAGCTCATCACGGTTGGTGAGCACCACACTACGCTGAGCATCGTGCTTAGCCGAAAGTTGGTCATGATCAACGGATAGTCCAGCGGCTGTACAATCGCGTAGTAACGATCGACGCTGATACAGCACAGATGTAGAATGGATACAGTGCTGAAGAATACATCTAACGAGTTCCATACGTCGCACATGAAGTAGCCGAAGAGCCAACGGCCGGACAGTTCGACGGAGGCGTTGAAGGTCATGGCGAAGATGGCGACCAGCATATCGGCTAGGGCTAGAGAGACCACGAAGTAGTTGGTGATTACGCGTAGCTTCCGGTGCCTCATCACGGATACAATCACGAGGAGATTGCCAAACAGAGCGCTCAGGATGATGAAGCCCATCACGGTGGCCTTGAGTATCAGCAAGAGGACGTGCTCGAACTCGTGGGAGCCGTCCCCGTAGAAGCTGGACCGATTTCTCTGGCCAGTGTCGATCAGGACTTTGGATATGTTCGAGAGCTCCGTCGCGTTTCTAAGGTCCCCTTCCATTGTTCCATTCAGCTCCATCTTATTATCTGATATCACCGAATTCTCCTCCTCCTTTCGCTATCTACCAGCTCCGTTGATTTCGTTACCGTGATCGAACACGATCTTCCTTGCCCTGTTCATCGCCATCTGCGACCACGTCGACGACGACGACGCGATTCACCCAAGTGTTCTGGCAGGCCATCGAAAATTCAGGTTCTAGCTGGATGCTAAGTCAATTTGTCGGAAGATAAGCGACCCTAATCCTGGCGAAAGTCTCACGGCTCGATAGAATCGTGTAGACATTTTTGAAATAGGACCAGTTCCTCGCTGAACTGCATCCACTGTTTATCGAAGAACACCTAGCATATGGTAGGTGACGTTGATCTATGCCGGTTCTCAGCAAAATGGCCGTCCCAGGAAGCTCGCTTTGGCTGAATTCCAGGCGGTGCTCTCGCCAGTTCGATTTTCATCTGGGCACAATGTCGGGACGAACGACTCTGCGGTCCCCGCCGCTTTTTCTGCATCGTGCCAGCCTGAAATTTGAACGAATTGCGGGGTTATGCTTCTGTGTTATCCGTCGATACGTGTGGACAGTGTTTCGGGGGCGGGGGTGAAGCTAGCAGGATCGGATTGGTTATACAGAGATCAAATGTACTTCATTGGTGTGAAATCGTTTCGCGTTCAGCGATTTTTGATTAGAAGATAAGGCGAAAATTACACGAAATTTAATCGCCAAAGTAATGAGCCTTTGAAGAGAGGCGAATCTGTTAATTTAACAGCCAAGAGATGAATATTACATCGCAGCAGCAGGACTGAGTTATGTACCTGCGAATTAAATTAGTCGTTCCAATTAGAACGATTCATACTAAATGCACGATATTAACTAAAATCAAATAAGAATTACACGATCGATCAAATAAATTCTAAGCGATTAAACTATTATTGAAAATACAATTATGACATTATACTCGACGTTATTCGAATACAATTATGACAGCTCGTTTAGCAAGCTACTTTCATTACCTTGTAATAATTCATTCTCCCTTCCAGGGTATGAAATTATTTTTCACACTGTGATGCTTCGTCTTCGTTTATATAACGAAGTCATAATTTTAATCTCGGTATATTCAGCGGAACAAAATTAAAAAAGCCGACTCCCCGATTCCTATCGAACTGTCCGACTGTATTTTTAATCATAATTTCCCCTAGCAGCTCGGCTTTTCGAACGAAAGCTTCGAAAATCGCCTCTGTCAGATATTCATGACACCTATTATGCTGATCCGGCTAGAAATTCAACTCTGAAAATTTATTCATAAATTCCATTTCGGTCTTGAATCTCATTAAGGAACCCAATTACAATGGAGAATTAAATCGTCCGCTGTTAATCAGCGATGAACAGCGTATATTGGAGATCATTCTTGCTATGGATAGCGTGGCTCTCATTTTTCTCAGGGTATACACACAGGAAATGGAAATATCTCGTTTGGACGACGCTCTGTCGTTTATGGAAACGTTTACCATCGAATGTCGCTCATTTTACGAGATATCCTGCCACGGGTCTCCGCTTCGAGCGAACTTTATTTTCCCACGGATCATCGCGTCCATTTATTCAAATTATCGGACGTGTTACCACAATCTCGACCATTTATTCTGAAAATGTTTGCTGGATAGATGCTGCGGTCACTGAAGCGAGGAATAAGAAAGCTTGGATTGAAATAAATTGTACTCGACAGAAATAATTCGAAATTTGTTAAAGATAAAGAAAAAGAAGATCAGAAATTCGAAAATAGAGGAAATTATCATATTCCTCGGCAAATATAATTGCGGAGATTGAGCGACGATTACAAAGGTCGCTATGAAAAATTTCGGAAATTCCACCGGACGGGAAACAATGAAAAAATCCCGTAAAGAATCGAGAAAATAACAAACACGCGCGAGAGCGACAGGTAAAATTGGCCAAACTGTAGGAACTGCGAAAAACAGGGAAAACTATGAAACCAACGAAGCATTTCGATGGATCATCCACTATGCAACGAACCCAATCCGCATACATACGCGTCCTGTGCATAAAACCAGCCGAAATCAGAATTTCCAAGCGAAGCGTGACCCGATTCTCAGGTTCTTCGACGGTATACGAGGAGCGTAATTAAGAGACGTATAATTCAATAACAAAGGTTCGTTAATTATCCCGGATCGTTCATCAAAACGCACAGGTTCCGCTTTAAAATAAATAGAGTGAATAGATGAGATCCGGGTGACGTAGAGCAAACGAACTTGATCGAATGAACTGTCATTATATTTTGTTCTTTCACAGGAAAAATTCGATTTTCATACGAAGTATAAAGTGTAGGGTAAAACCTAATCAGGGCGCCTCGATATTCCCGTAAGTTTTTACTTTTCGGAGCACGCTGTAATTGCGGAAGTTCCGCAGTCGGGTAATCAGGTTGTGCGGAATCGAATCCGTTCGATTCCCATTCGGTTGGCGCATCGGTTCCCGAGAGCGCGGGGAGACGATTCAATTTAAATTCATTGAAAAATGTAACGCGACAGAAAAATGGCGACCTCGGGGCCTTCCTCCCTTTCTTTCCCTTGTGGAGTGCTGGACGAACCGCGCAATACTCTTGGCGAACGGGTGAAATAGATGGAATTCTAAGACCGTTCTATTCGCGATTAATAGATTGCGGTTTTTTATGCAAAATAAAAATGCAACGATTGTGGACAGCAAGAGTTAATAAGAATTTATTTCATCGATTTATAGATCTTTCACATTGAAAATATCCTGACAATATTCTTAATTTTAACTTAATTTCTTGATAAACGCATCAAAATCCGCAGTCTAGTAATATAACTGTGCGGCGTACAGAAATCACGGCTCGAAATGCGAACCGGTAAATACGCGGGTGCTCGTTAAAGGAAAAAATGTCGCACGCGAGCTAAATTTTCATTAAGATCGTATCCTCGCGTATTTTCCGAGGATATTGGAGCGGAGTCGGACACACCTTGTGCAGCAATTAAAAAAAATCGTGTCGCGACGGGAGCCGCGAGAGGCTTTCTAGAGCGGAATCCGCGTTGTTTCGCGAGCAGCGCGGATTCCGAACAGCTGAAAGATAACGATGCGGATGGAAATCTATTTGGAACACACGTAAAGAGCTTGTACGAACTGCGAACGCCCCAATGAACGTAGATATTAATAATTAGACTGCGGATTTTTAGTAAAAAATAAAAATTTTTGTGCTATAATTGAATCAAATTCTATGAAACGGAGACGACACATTTTTCTAAATTGAACGAAAGCAATGGCGAATTAAAATTGTGCTAAGCAGAGGACATAACAAAACGTTCTAAACCTAAGAGACAATAACTCTTTTAATATGGACTATACGATTTGAACTTTTGTATACGCAGCACTGTAAAATACAATTTATATGTTTGTAATTGAAAACGAATGTGTTCCAAATGGCGAAAATATTCCGCAGGAAACGGACACATTTCAGAAATGATTATTCCAGCGGGGAATTCAATAACAGTATCTTAGCGTACGGGGAACTACTTCCTTTACTACTGGGAACCTATAAAGCCAGACAAATGGTCGAGCCACACTACTGGCACGTAATGTATGAGCCAGAAGTTTCGTTCTCGAATCGCCGTGCAGGCTAACGAGGAGAGAGCTGTCCAAGTGTTACGCCGATTTTTAATGAGACGTTGGCAGATTGCAGTGCTCGTCATGTCGAGAACTCACCCCGTTTTCGGGTGCCAATGATCTTGCCAATGAATTCCCGAGATCTTTGAAATTAATATTGCACACGTCGTTGCACCCTAAACGCCGTAAAAATCTCTCCAACTTATTTTCTCAACATTACTTTAATCTATTAGGTTGGAGAGAAAATTGTGTCGTATTTGAAATAAGCAAGTAATTTTGCTTGTAAATGAAAAACACTTCAACCTAATACCTAAGATTGCTATCATCGCTTTTATTCCGGATTGGTCAGTCGGAACAATAAAAAACGAACCGGAAGAGCTTCGAATTGGGTTCAGCCGTTAGCGTGTGTATCTCTATTGATATTGCTATGGCGCTTCACGGTCCGAAGCTCTTCTCTGTATTTTCCGAAGTACACTTCCCGGGTTACGACTTTTGCTTCGTTGTGGAGTGGTGTGTCGTGTCCTCTCGTCGTTTGGTGTTCTGCAACAGCTGATTCCGTGTTACACCACCTGGTGCATCGGCCGTATTCCTTGAATCATGTGCTTCGCGGTGTCACACATACCTCTTAACGTTTCTTAACGGTTCTTAACGTTTTACCTCGTATGGCGGTTGTAATGGTTCCAAACGAATTAAACAATTCTTTTTAGAAAATTGTCCCTGAAGAATTGTTAGAGGAAATTGAAGAGAGTCCCTAAATCGTGTTGTTCTCCTTGTAATGGCATTATTGATTTCAACGTATTAGTTTCAGACGAATTAAACAATTCTGTCTAGAAAATCGTCCCTGAAGAATTGTTAGAGGAAATTGTACTGGCATTATTATGTGAACACAGGAGCAAACTGGGGCGTGTTTCATCCTATTTCCACAGGATCCCCGGACACCTGCGCTTCCACGCGTCGAGTATCGACGATTCCTCGGCCGAGATAGACCTCGAGAATTTTTCGTCTTTGTTCGACCCGTCGCATCGCGTCCAACGGTCTACCATGGTCTCTTCTTCACGAAGAAGAATAGACGAAAATTTCGAGCGGAAACGCGCGACAAAGTCGCGAGAGGAAGGGAGAAGAATCGAAAGCTCGCTGTCATGCCGCAGCCGTCCGTCCGGTAAATGATCCGTGATTAATGAAGAAGAATGATAGCGTTCGTATCGCGAACGATGCTGCTGGTCGGTGAAAAATGAAACGGAAAGTGATTAGGACCGGTGTAATTTTCTCTGAATAATCGATGACGAATGGCGACCGTTTATGCCGATGTTTATTAGTTTTGTTACATCGTTCTCTGTCTCTGGATTAATTTCTTTATTATCGTGTCTATGTGTTATATCCGTCTTGTTGAAATTGTTAACGAAAGATTGACAATTTTATTGGGCTCGTGTTTCGTAGAATCGATGCAATTTTTATGATTTATCGAACCGTGTATTTCATGCGTTTATAACAAAAACGAGTAAATGTGATTTTTAATTTTTCAAAGAATTTTCAGGAAAGATCTAAAAAGGCTGCTACCACGGAAAATAAGATTCTACTTGATTCGAGTTTTTGAAAAATCGTCTACAAGAACTGCGATCATAGCAAATCGATAATCCGAATCCATTTAAATGTAATGAATGTTTACCTGAGGGTTCCACAGGTGTGGTGGTTCCCGGATGGTTGCACAGTTTGCGCCGTCGGACCGCCACCCTTGCGGCGTCGCGAAAATCTTTATGGTCCTGCACGATTTCCACGAAATTCGGCACTACAGTTGTCTCGGGCACTCAACAGTATCGCATGAATATCCTCCATAAACTTCAATCGATATCAAACTCGAAAAAAGAGAAACAAATCCGCGTTCTCTTCGAATAGAATCCCCGATAAAATGAGGATTTCGACTTCGCCTACTTTGATTATTGGCAATTAATTCCGTGGACAGCCGTCGATAGGTGTTAAGTTAACTGTGGGATCCAGTGCCGTTCGTTCGCGGTTTTTCCTTCGAATTTCCGGCCGGAAGCTCATCGCTCATCCCATTCCCTCGTTCCGTCATCACCGAAAAACATCGAAGCTCACTTAACACGAAGCAGTTCCGATAAAATCCTCGGCACGAGGCTGGTCGCCACGAGGACGGCGTTCCTCGACAGACATGGATGTATCTAAAACTGGTGGCATTTAGAATTTCACTTTTTCCGATCCGTCGAGCACTAGACACGCGGTTCAGCCGAAGATGAAGAAGTAGGAGAGCAGCATTCGCCGTTTAAAGACCGTTCTTCTGGATTGTCAGCGGAATTTGTATTTAAAAATCGTTTCCTGTGGGCCGAGCACAAGATAGCGCATGGCAGCGACGTCCTCGGAGGTCCTCCAGAGGGGACGATCCCCCAGCAATCAGAATCCACGAAGGGAATCTTGGAAATCCGGTAAACGGTAGACGGCGATTCAGGTGCGGCGACCGCGATTAAAGTCCATCAGGCCAAAGTATCGCCGACAGCACTCGGAAGTTCGCCTATTCTCTGCGGACGGCTAAACTGTGCCACGTATCCCGGACCTCCCTCTTGCCACCCCATCGGGGAGCACTTCTCCGAAATCTTCGGGAAGTCAGAGTTGATTGGTCGAGCGAGGGATCAGGGATCATCGGAGCACGGCTATCAATCAGCTGGCTGGATGAATCGAGGGGGTGGACGGGGAGTGGTGAGCAACGATTAGCGGATTTCAGGATGATCGCCGCCAAGAGCCACGTGCCTCCTGACGACTCGGTGTGTAGAGACTTGTGTGTTACGGATCGATTCGTGGCGAAGAGAAGCGCGCCCCCCGGATGTCGAAAGAGTCGCAAAGCATGAAGAGAACGGAGGAGAACCGAGCCTTTAGAAGAGTGATCTTTAATTTGATCTACCGAGGCGATTTTTTCCGCTTTTGTTTACATCGCGAAGGGAAAATGAGAGATTGTGATCGCACGGGGATTGACACGGGCCTCCCCTTTCGTCGTGCGAACCGCTTGCCAGGCCGCAGTGAACTGTGGTCAGAACTCGCAGCTTTCCCGCTTTCCGCCACCCTCGACCGCCCTGGCGGCAGCACCGGGGGCGTCTGCACCTTGGCGTTCCCTGCGCGGACGCCACCCATCGACGCCCACCCGAAGAAGACGGTGCTACTGGCCTAGCTTTCGCCCACAACTCCGGGAACCGCGGAAACATCGCCAAAATTCAAAATCTCGGCACAAACTTCTCAAAATTTCTACTTAAGCGGAAATAAAATGCTATTCTTTCTTTTTTATTCATTTATACCGGTCGCATCAACATCTAGGTCATTAGTAGACTGCGGATCTTTATGTAAAATAAAAATCTTCCACCTAAATTGCAACAAACTGGAGTGAAATCGAAATTTATTTTCTTTTTCAATACGTTTAACAGGTTGAAAATAATGTAACGGTATTTTTA
This sequence comes from Lasioglossum marginatum, assembly GCA_028455795.1. NCBI lineage: Eukaryota > Metazoa > Arthropoda > Insecta > Hymenoptera > Halictidae > Lasioglossum > Lasioglossum marginatum. Next base: position 12,254,909 of record CM052245.1, on the reverse strand, counting down.
AATTCTTCTATAGTTTTTGCTGTTTTAAATTACGTCTCCTCTGTTTGTCATAAATGCATAAAATCCGCTGCCTAGTAGACTCGTTTCTGAGATTGCAAGGACGTGACGGATTTTATTGGTATCGAGTGCGTGTTACGTTTCTTTTTATACCTCTGGGATTCCAGGGATTGTTCGGGGATTACTCAAATCTTCGGCTGCTTCGGTCAGTATTTTTTCGACGAGTTCCCTCCGTAAGCGAGCAACTTCTTCTTTCTGATTTCAGCGAGATAAAAGGGGGAAATGTTGCGGGTGATGCTGTAATTTGTGACACGATGATGTTACTTATGTCTTCTGCCCAGTTTATTCCTGAAGAGATATACGGGTTTCCTCTTCGGGGTTGATCGATGGCGAAACGCTCCTTTATATTTCAATTTATTTGTCGATCAAAAGGAATTTATTCGCGTAGGATAATTGTTAACAGGAAGACCTTTATTGATAGTTGATCGTTTGTTCATGTGTGAAATACTTGTATGAAATACTTGTTATGTGGATTATTACAATTTCTTGTTGATCGTTTATTCATGTATGAAATGCTTGTATGACATATTTGTTATGTGGATTATTACGATTTCTTTGTGAAATTTGTTCCTTTCAATCGTACTGCTTAAAATTCATCTTTGAATTTTCCGTAAATGTTACAAAAGAAAACTAAGCAATCTACATTATTATAAAATTACGGAATGTTGACATTAAGATATCGGAATCGTCGGAATTTATTGCGGCCCCCTCGCGCGAATAATCCGATTTACAAGAAATTCAAGACACGCCCCGGTATGTATTATGAAAATGATGTTGAGTTCGCAAGGGAGGAAGACAAATTCACGTGGGTTTCACCTTTCGGAAGTGAATATTACGCGCGGCCCCTGTGTACTCGATTCGTTTCCCGGGAAATAAGTTCAGCCGGGCGAGTTTCCATAAATTTTCGAAATAGTTCGATACAGAACGGCTTTTTATCAGGTTCCTGCGAAATAGATCGGCGCTACCTGGAAACGTTTATCTCGAGTTCCGCAATATCTGGGACATTTTTCACGAGTCAGATCTACGATGTTAACAGAACATTTATAATCTTCTCTGTGCTGCGGCAGATTTACACTTTTTAATGTATTGATATCGACATGCGTTCAAAAGATATGTGTGTGCCTTTTTATTATAAGAATTGCTTTCCAAAAACCAAGACAATGCATCGTCGCACACACATGCACAATCGTTGAGAAATTGTTTTCAAATTAAACTTTATAATATGGATATTCGAAGGTTCGGCAAATGGGGGCAGAGGAGGCTCTCAGCCGGCATAATCGGCTAAAAAAGGTTAGTTTATACCGGGATGCAAGCTATGGCAATCCACGGCCATCCTCCATAAATCTCGAGCGGGTTGACGGCTCCCTGCTGTATGTGGAACAAAAAAAAGATTTCTATGGGCTCCACAACTCCTTTAGGTAAACTACCGATAGCTCTCCTTTACAACATCATGGAAATAGGAAATGTTCCTGCCACTTGGTGTGAATTCTTCTTAAATAATAATTTAAAATAATTTAATATAAAATAAAATATATAATAATAATAAAATATATTAGACACATCTTTGTTCTGCCAATTTTTCCATCGGTTCAGGTGTGTGAAAAATTTTTTAAAAATATGGTCGTATTCCACGATTCTTTACTTTTGAAATTCCGTTTTTTTCCCCATTATTTGTAAAAACTTGTTGCCATCGACGGATTGAACGGCAGAAACTCCATGCGAAATGGAAACCACGGGTCATTTATCAATTCGAAGCGACTTGCCAGCGTTTGGACAGAGTTAGGTGAATTTATCAGAGCCTGGACATCGATTTCCTTCGACCATCGAGCTGATGTTTCAATCGACACGCTGTCGCCCAATCCTCGCAGGACAAAGAAAACATCTGACGTGAGGATTCGCACGAGCCCGATCGAAATCTTGATGGCGGGTCTGCCGTCGGAAAAGGGAAAGGACGTTATTAATGGTCGGCGAACGTATTAATAGCGCTGATAACAATCTCCATTTTTTCACTGGAGCTTTAATACAGCATCCACCGGCCGCGCTATTCATTTATAGATGTTTATATTTGCAACAGATTTAGGAACGAATAAACACAATGGAATTTACGAGACTTTGAATTTACGAGACGCAAATTCGAGTATTAGTTCCTATTAAATCCAGTGGCTACGATTCATAGTGTAAGCCACTAATTCATAATGATAATCAATATGCCCATCAGTTGTAATCATTAGACTGCGGATGTTGCTGCAAATTGCCATTTAAACGCGTTAGCTGTCGCGCTTCCTGCCGTCGCGATGTGAAAATGAAGATTTAATGGCACTTTAGGTCTCGTGAAACAGCCCTGTGGAATTGTTGAATATTTTTAAATGATGCACACAGAAATTAGTTCTCACCCTTGGGAGCGGAACAATGTTTTGCGCCATTTAAATCGAAAAATTCAATTCATTTAAATGTGGAAAAGGCATCGGGTCGCAGAAGATTCGCGGTAGACGGAAAATCGCTGCACAAAGTAGTGATATTATCGATGCCCATGGAACAGTCAAGTTTACCAGCGAGGCATAAAGTGGGCCGAGGGCAAAGCGTTAACTATCTCACTAATTGAACAATCCCACGCATTCTCGATCGACAGAGCAAAGAAATCTTCGTGTTCGCGGGAACCGGACGAGTCTCGCGGATCTCTCGCAAAAAGAACTAAGTGGATTATATTCCATTGGACAGGAAGAAGAGGGAAGAACGGCGAAGGGTGAACCGAAAACCACTCAGAAATTGGGTCGCCGGTGTGAACGATGGGGCCATCATTAAAACGACAGTAATTACGAGAACCTCCAGTGCCACTCCGAATTAGGAAACAGCATTCAAGAACTGGACGGCTGATTGGCGAGCGCGGAAACATTCGCTGCTTCGTTACAGGGTGCCGCGGTAATTGATTATTATTATTCGAACGTCTCCGCGATCAACTAAGCGATCGCTGATCAATCGATCGATTAATCAAATTGATTAGAGCCGCGGTATTAAAAAGAATTTTCGGTATGTTCTCTTAAAAATGATCTTTCAGAATGTTCCTTTAAAAATGATCTTTCAGAATGTTCCTTTGAAAATAATCTTTCAGAATGTTCCTTTGAAAATGATCTTTTAGAATGTTCCTTTAAAAATGATCTTTTAGAGTGTTCCTTTGAAAATGATTTAAAAGAAAAAATGAGTAGACAGGGTGTATTAATATAAATGTTTATTCATAGCTGCTATAACAGTGTACTAGTATCAATATCAATATCAACAACCTTATGCTGGAGAACGTATAAGCTCTAAATAAAAGCATTTCGTCACATGAAAACTTTATTACAAATCTGAAAAAGATTAATACATTCGATGAAACATGTTTCCCTACACCTCCGTGGAATTGCACGATGGGAAGCTAATGAAATTCACTAACAATAAGATACAACAAATGGAACTGTCTCTGCACCTAATGGAACACTAGAGGCTCTCGTTCAAGTGACAGAAAGAATGCGTTTACAGGTACATGAATACATCGTTAAGTAATTTATAGACTGCGGATCTTTATGCATTTATAGGAAAATTTAGTAAATTGAAAATGTCAATATATGCTTTCTCATCTATTAAAATTATTAAGGGATTATTCTATTTCTTGCAATCGTCGCAGACAATTTTTATTTTGCATAAAGATCCGCAGTCTAGTAATTTAGCAATAATACGTATACGAATAGTAAATTGGTGTTAACATGGAAAGTTCAAGAGTAATAACTAGACAGCGGATCTTTATGCAAAAGAAAAATTTTCTACAACCTAGAGTGAAATAGAAATTTATTTTCTATCTTTATGTCCAATAGGTTGAAAATAATATAACAGCATTTTTAAACTCTTCTAATGTTTTCACTATTTTAAATTACACCTATATATATTCTCGTCGTAAACGCATCGAATCCGCTGTCCAGTAATAAGGTATTACATGCTACCCTTTCGTTTGTTATGCAGTTTATTAGTTGTTCCTGAATTCCATTAATTCCATAGAATAAACTCTATTTACAGAGAAAACTTACACGGTAAGATAACACAAAAGGAATCACAGTAGCTCCATCCGCGTAAAAGAGAAAAAAATTAAGAATTGCAAAAATTCCCTAGGGTGTAATTCAGTATCGATTTGTAACTCGCCTAAATTTCATACACTCGTACTAAATTTGATCGGAGAGTAACGAAGCTCACTCACAGCTACAGAATCGGTAATAGCGATCAAATACTTTGCCAATCGTAAATCTAATAAAGCACCATACATACAAAATAAAATCGTGGTATTGTTCTCGTTAATCATAATTTATATACAATTTCTTATAAAATTTTTCATCGGTATTTTACGCTTAATCTCCCCGCGGAAACTTCGTTTCAATGTCTGCGAAGCAAGAAGAACTCTAAACAGTACACTTTTCTCTCTAGGAAAAAAAAGAACTTTGAACTTCGTCTGGAACAATAGTAAATATCAAAATAAACTTTTTTGTTTTTTCATCGAGGAATGTATGTACAATAAAAACACACACACACTCGCACACATAATTCCTCAAAGAGACGTACTCGAAAATAATACTAGAATTTTTTCAGGAAACAACGTAAATGATGAACGAAGTCTAAAATCAGGCGATATATTAATTACATATCTCTCGTTTGTCGATACACATTTCCGTTTAAAGAGAACATTCTACTATCGAGTGTTTCGCGAACTATTTACAATAGTTATTTTAGCTACATCACGTCGAAAGAAGGAAGCAAGCTCCACCTAAGAGAAGCGAATTCGAGACGAACCAAGGAAAATAATATAGGAAAAGAAAAAAAGACAAAAGATCTCGTACAATAAGGCAATAAAAATTAGTATAGAAAAAGCAAATTGAAGAATACAACGTTTGGCTGGACTTGTTCCTCGCTTTACGTAAGTTCCCGATCACACTTACGTAAGTACATCAATTAGATCACGCCGAGCGTTACATCGTCGATTGTCTTTCTTACTACCAACGATCGCACCTGTCCGAGCGATTCTTCCGCAAAACAATGCGCGCAAAGTAACAACAGGAATCGTTCGAGAACCAGTTCGACAAACAGGCAGTAGTCCGATGGAACTTCAATCGCCGGGGATCCATAGCGAACAAACCCAATTGTACAATAATACTATTCGTGTGAAATTAGAAGAACGAAACACGTTCTCGCTGCTCAACCTTAATCCCTCGACGCTTCGATCCGCAATGAAATTCGGAGAACTCGTTAAAATACTGGTTGTCCTGCATAAGTCGCTTGTTTTACTTTAAAATAACAACTTTAGTTTCCCGAAAAGTTACAAAAGTGGCATAAACAGCACACGACAAAAGTTTATCTTACAAATAAAATAAGGACTCGCGTCGATCCAATAGCAGCAGCGTTAATTAAATCCACAGTCGAGAGATCCTCTGATTTAATTACAGATTTCAACTCGAACGGTCGATCGGTATGTACAGTGACTCCCATTAATATTCGAACGCTCTAAAAAAATGATAACATTTTTAATATTGGGCTATACGATTTTAACTTTTTTGAGAAGTTAGAGCCATTTGTTTACTGCATGATGTGAAAAAAGATTTTTTCAAAAATTGCTATTAGTCGAAATTGTAGAGAAAATACTAAAAGTTGCATTTTACAACCTTTTTATGTGTGTGGGCCTGTGTTGAAAATTTAAAAAATACTTGTTGCAATTGGAAAAATTGCATTTTGACCATCTTTAAACATTGTATTGAATATATTTAATTAATATATTTAATTGATACAGATCTACGAAACGTGTTTTCTAAATTTAGTTCTCAATTCCGACAGCTTGCAATGTTTTTCAAAAAATTTTGTCACGTTCTGTAGCAACCCAATTGTTCTAACTTGCCAAAAAATTTCAAATCGTATAGTCCAACATTTAAAAAGTTATCGTCTCTTTAAGAATGTCCGAATATTATTGGGAGTCGCTGTATATCTTGGCGAGTGGCCATCGGGATCGGTAATTCGAAGGTCATGAAGTAACTTGCATTTCATTGATTCACGTCGGTATTTTCTTATTACGGATTTAATAATGATACGAATGATAATATATAATATAATAATTAATAATCATAGTAATTATAATAATAATAATAATAAATCATCATTTAGAATTATTGTACATCGATATATTATTTAATATAATCTATTTTATATATTCTATATTAATATAGACTTCTATCTGATTCAATTAAATTCTTAAATCTTTATATTCTTGTTTTGTATCACCTGCCGAGTAAATTCTGGCAACTCGAGCGAGAAACACTTATGTAATTGGGGAAAGAAAATACACCACCGGAGCGTCGTCACTTTTACATTATTTCTGTACTGATTTTCATTTTTTTTCCCTTCTGATTTTCTTTTTCTTGTTTTCGTTTTCTGTAATTCCACGCACGCCGTGCCCCGAGAATATCACTAGAGAGTTTCTTTCGATTAGAGAACCGTTAACATCCACACGTTACCGTTCGAAGTTCGTATAAAAAAATCATACTAGAATGGGGAGAACGAAAAACAAAAGAGGAAAGAAAGTGGAGAAAATCGAAAGAAATGTGAAAAAGCACAGTAACAGTGACAATATCGTCGATCCTCCCGGGCTCTCTCAACACGGCGGCTTTGTGTTCAGCCGTTTAAAACCATGGAATTGACTTGAATATCTTCCCTAACGCGAACATCACCGAGACCATCAGTTAATTAATTACATAATTAAATCACATGCCGCGTGTGATTAGAAAATAAAAATGACGGTGCTAAAAAGGACTAGAAGCTACAATTAGAATTAGTAAAAACGAGGACTAAATATTAAAGCGAACTACGTAACGCGCATTCGTAAAAGAAACATATCATTTTTTCCCTCTGACGATTTTTTGTACTTTTTTGATTAGGGTTTCATTATATTTGGCCGAGCCAGTTTACCATAAATCTTTGTCCATTCGCGAAATACACAGAAGCACGTACCGAGGGCAAATTCTTGGTGCTTAAATAGTATTACTTGTTTCTCTGCCCTCTCATATGCACTTTCTCTTCTCCTTCTTTTTTTTTTATAAAAGTTCTAGTACACCTAGGATCGCGATGACTAAACACACCTCGCTGAAATAGATCTTCCGTACTTCCCCGTATCTTTCTTCCATTCATTCACTTCTTTTTTTTCATCTCGTCTGCGCACAAAGAAGAAAGTACAGTTTAACTGGTACTTCGTCATTTATATCCGTGAATACACCAGAAGCGGCCACAAAGAAAACACAACGCTCCCCTCTGTCGCGTGGTCAGAGTGAAGTGTCGTTGTTATATCGCATTTAACGCTAATTAACACAGCTCAAAGATAACAAGTGATTCAAAGACGATTACAGAATATTTGTTTTTTTTCGGTCCTTATTTACAATCTTTAAAAATCACATGGTCTGTACCAGAGTCACCAAGTACTTTCACGCTTGATCAAGACAATAAGCGGCGACCGACGGTCTCCTGTAATTCTTTTTTTCCTTTCCTTTTCTCTTTTTACACGTTTCTTATAATTATGCTCATCCACGAACAAATATCTCTTTCGCAAACTAACACCCGAGAATCCTTTTATCCTTAATTTCATTAGACGCGAGAGTACAGTGCGTCGCGCTTTCTCGCTTTGTAAGTTCAAGCGTCGCTAATGACTTTACACTAATTCAATGTGTAACTTTTTAACGTTTTCACTCGCCGCCACTGGATAGCAAATCCAAACTCGACGAAGCTCGACATAACGTTCTCGTTATGAATACGTTATGAAAAATGAATATTAAACAGTTCCTACATAGTACAGGACCATAGTTAATTGTATTCTTTTCTTGTTTTGTTTAACGTGTCCGCTTTATCGAACAGGAACCCGTCGAACAGTCAAAAAGCACTTTTGACCACAACGAAATTTCATCCCTTAACTTACTGCTCGCGTACCTCGGGATTCTAATTTGGTGAAACCAACGATCACTTCGTCTCGCAATCATACGATGCCTCTGAAGATTAATATATATATTATTACAAAATACTCAAATCAACTGATAAATATTCCATATAATTAATAGTACGAATCAAAAAGAATTCGGATTGGTTCGTCGACCAATAATGACGTACAAAAATTACGCAGTAGTAATACAGCGCCAATAAATACGAATGTGTTGCAAAGTTCACACACTTTGCTCGGCCACACGTTCTGGAAACTACGGACCTTAGAGATCTTGCGTTTTTTCTGATTGCCACTCCAGCGAAATTATGGAATAAAAGTCTTCTCGTGTGAATTTAGTTAACTTAACCGATCGCATCCCGTTATTCGTCCTCCGTGTCCCCGTCGCTGCTGTAATCTTGTAGAACGGGCGGTCTCAGAAAGGGTGCATTGTTCGTTTGACTATAATGTTTAACAATCTCACGATTATGCTCCGGAAATTCGAGCGCGGTGCAATTATAAATATACAGAGTGACTCTCGTAGCGTGACGATCTCGGTGCATAACTTACAAGTTATTCGAGATAGTCAAGTTGCAAGACTCATTCTATAGATGGGATAAGACTGTGTTCTACTTACGCGAGTCTTCGATAATGATTCAACCATTCCTCTAACATTTGTGCTACGAGTAAAGGTCTTTTATGAAGTTTTTGTTGCGCGACAAGTACACCACCCTCAGTTCTGCAAACGTCGAGCCACTCCTTCAAAATGGTCTCCTCCCGACCTACTTCCTCAGGACTCAAGAAATGTATTGGCAACAGTTTGTGTTCTCGGTCCATCAACGGCATAAACGTAGTCTGCATCTCGATTTGCAACTGCTGAAGTGGACTATTGCCGCCAACTAAGCCTACGCCACCGTGCGATGAGATCGGTGGTATCCTAGATGATGCGTATGGTTCGATAGGTACGAGAGCTGTAAAGTGACCCCGCGTATAACCCAAAGCAATAGGCGATCGAATACAAAACGATGGTTCCCATAAAAGTGGAAGGTAAACACCTTCGAATCTTGCGTATCCTGCAAAAAGAATTTTTCAAATGTAATAGTGTCAGCTTTGTAGAACACCTACGGAAGGAGTTGATTTTATTAAAAATTACCTATGTCTTCACCCCGGAAACTTTTAACATATTTAACCCCATAAACAATAATAGGTCGTCTTAAAATGTGGGCGAGAGCGAATACGTGTAATTGTTCCAACGCGCTTCCTGGCTGTGCAGCAGTTGCCAATAAACTTTCCCAATCTTCTTGCCACTGGGTCTCTTCTAATGTGAAATCTAACATTCGAGACGCTTGAGATGCTTCGTACTCCCTCCACCGGGGATAAAAGCTGAAATAGTAAATTATTTCATTCAATAAAATCACTACTTTAACATAAAATAAATATTTGCTAGTGTAGTCGACACTTTCGTTTATGCTCGAACCACTAAATTTAAAGTTTCGAGATTGTAAGTACACTATGCGAGTAATTAAAAGTTAGATCGTGACTTCACTTTGTTTAGATAAGATGTAGGGAACTCACAATTGACCAGCTTGTTGCAAGGAATCAGCCAGAGCCCTCCTCAAAGCGTTGTCTCGGTCGAAAACTCCCCAAGTAGCTTGCATTGCAGAATCTAGTAAACAGTCTCCAGCAGATCTATTCCAAAGCGCGTGCAGACGACTTCCTAAACGCTCGGTAATTTCTAAAGACCAATTTAGTGCTGGTGGTTCTCCGCAACCACCTTCTAATTGCTGTTGAGCTTCCTTATCTAATAACTCCTCCAATAGTTGCTCCTGTACAATACTTGGTAAATCTTCTACCTAATAACGAGAATGTTCGATTTCTATTCAAAGTGGACTTGGTTATAACTTAAAATTACTTTAGATGATCAATGTCTCGAACAAACTATTATATACCCCGTAAAAAAAAGTATTAGAATATTATAGTAACCTCAGCAGGCAAAACGAACGTAGCTATATCAGTGACAAAATAACATGGAAAGGAACCCTTGCATAACCGGATACTATTGGTGACGTGTCTGCGAATCTGAGCAGCCAAATCTGGTGCAACGTAACTCGGTACCCTTTTCACTCCAGAACCTGAACCTTCAATTTGTGATAATAATGTTGCTAGAATATCTTCTCTTTGAAATCTGTTAAGGGTATGATAAACTGAATGAGCAATACTCGGCGAAATATTTCTTTTTAACACAATAATATTGTACATTATGTAATGTACTATAATATTTGTTATGTTACACATATCACGAAGAAGTTGAAACATGGCCAAAAAAGAATATACAGGGTGTCTCAAAAATGTTCTACCTCCCAGAAGGGGACGACAATCTGTGGTTTTTTCTTTGATAACTCTGAAGGAAGTACAATATTTTTGGAATACCCTGTATACATTCACAAGAATATATGAACAGAAATAAAATTGTTTCCCACTGACCTAATTGCTAAATGTACTAGAGTATGCCCAACATCGAAAGCACTACTTCTATTTAGAAGCAGAACTTCTGAGTGCGTCAACTGACGAGCAGGATCGCCTCCGCTTGTCAAATAAGCCTCGACAGGAGCATTGTCGCCTTCCACAATGCCAAGACATGCGTTTAACCAGCACCAATCGGTGTGATGCTTTAGCTGCTTTAATCTACGTTCATAGTCACAATTATTAGGAGATTGAGGAGTCGATAAATTGTCATTCCTGCTATCAGGATATCTATGCGAGCTCCTACAACATGAGAAGACTTGCAATACTTGAAATTGTTGCCTATAGTATCAGTATTATCAATAAAAATCCATTTACCTTCGTCCTACAGCCATATTCTCGTCCCTTTGAGTTTGATGAATATATGGTACGTGCGGCGGTGAAGGTAAGTTGCGTTGACCATGATCTCTTTCTGGACTCGGCAAAATAACACCCACATTATTGGTACTTTTATCTCTTCTGTCTTTTTCTTTAGGGTTACCACACATCACGCACTTCGTAGCTTTCGGCCAATTTTCATAAGTACACACGAGACAAGACCACTTCTCAGGATGCAAATTAGTTTGTAAGTTGTAAAATCTTTCCGGATGTAAATTTATCGGAGGTGGTATAGATCCTGAATTTGGTGGCGGATCACCTAGCCTAAGGGGCGCTAGATGTTCATGCAAATTCGAAGCTATGGAGTGTATAGACTGATTGAGACCCATGGGTTTTTTATTTCCACACTGAACACAACGTGTGGTATTTTGATAGTTAAGATAGGTACACATTGCACAAGACCACTTGCCACCCGATGGTACATTCTGACTATAATTCTGAGGACTAAGATTATAAGAATCCGTAGGACTTAAATGTGTTACTGGACCGGACGCGACGTTCGATCCAGATCTTTGTGGACTCGGATCCCTTAGACGGTAGATATCCTCCCCTAATAAAGGCTTGGCGCTTCTGCACATTGTGCATTTCAAAGAAGAAGGCCAATTTTCGTATGTACAATATTCACAGGTCCATTTCGACTCCCGTTCTTCAAGCCTGTTACTCATTTTCTCTGTATCACCCCTTTTATCGTGTAAATCCTATTGTCTCTAATGCATAGACACTTTAATATCGAGGCTCGAATCAAATATATATTTATAAAGCATTAAATGTGTAAATCGAAAGTTACATCGAATATCTTGACAAGTTCTTTTTATCGTTGATTACGGTTATTGAATTTTGCATATTTTCGTGTCACAAGATATACGACGAAAACGTGATTCTCATTAAACATTGGCGAGAGTATTCGTTAGTCATACAACGAAGTTCATGTCATGTGGTAAACATGTCGATTCGATATAAGAAAATAAAAGCTGCCACGGTAACGTGAATACAGACAGCTATCGAAATCTGCAAAGAGAACAAAAGTTACGGTATCAATTCAATGGGAACAGTCATTATTATTTACCAGTAACTAAATAAGTATACTCCTATCCATAAGTCACCAGACACTTATTCAAATTTGGATGCAGATAATTTTTTATTATTAAGAAATACATTATGAAATAGAATATCCTATATTTCCTAATTTTTAAAATTTAAGGAGGAGACTCGTTTCTAGGATTGTAAGGATGTGGGATGCATCTTCTCATTTCTTGATAATGCAAAGAAAAAGTCCTATTTTTACATTTATAAGGCATAATTTGCATTATTCAAAAGCATATAGCTGCGTATGTAGCTGTTTTCATAAAACTGGGATAGCTAAAAACAAAAAACAAAAAAACAGACTTTTGAGGACGATTACGGCCTAGATTGATCTTTTATCTAGCGCTTTTGACTACTGAAAAACCCCATCTTTGCATTATCACAATTGCATTATTGCAATCCTAGAAACGAGTCTACCTCCTTAAGTGAGATAATTGTTTTCCAATTTGGCTTCTAGAGCTGTCCATAATCGTCCCAATTTCTCGATCTCTTTTTCCCAATATTTCTTCAAATAGTATATGTATATATTTAATCTTACAATTAAATATTATAATAGCTACATCTAATCAAAATAAAACAATCAAATAAGTATCCGGTGATTTATGGACAGGAGTGTATGCAAGTAAGTAAGTAAGTACGTACATCGATTAAATGAAAAAACAAGTGTTAGCTTTATTAACTAATATATATAAATATAATAGTATAAGCTTAACAAGAAGATTTACATTGACAAATAACATAAGACAAGGTAACTCAACTAAAACAGGAGCTAATATATTTACAATTGGATTCCAATCGGATCTATATGTATGTATACATATATATATATATATCTATATATATATATATACACATTTAAAATAACATATACATAAAAACAGAGAGAGAGAGAGAGTACGCGAGGCGATGAAAATCTACTATTTAATAATATGATACAAAATTCCTTGGCGAGACAAACTAATCGTTTGAAAAGTAAAACGCGGTAAACTGTAATAGAGGTTTGAAATGTGACTGACCTCTAGCGCTTTTATGTCGCACAAGCGTCACGTCAAGGAGAAATGTGGACAGGATTTTATGGGCCAAAGCAAGTGTCGTACGGTTGTTAGATCAGAAGAGGGGCTACCTGGCAAAAGTTGAGCCTGGTGTCCCGAAAGTTGTTGTCACGCGCGAATAAGCTCCATCGAAGTACAATGTATCGGTTGACCGTGGTGAACCTGACGTGAAGACAGATACGTGGAATCAGTTGTAGGATCGCGCACTACGGCCACCAGCCTCACTGTAATCGCATTTAAATAAGAGAGAAGGATTAAGGCACAGGCTACGAGAAACAAATTTTTCACATCCGCGAGAACGAAAGCCCGCCTTCTCTCCTCGCGTTCGAATCGAAGTAAATCTTCTTTTTCCCCACCGACGAAGACCCGAGGCACGTCACTCGTCGAACGGGTGAAATGCGACGAACGTAACGAGACAAGAGAACTTCTCTCTTTACGCACACTCACTCCTTGATTAATAGACGCACGCTATCCCTTCTGGCTGCACTTCGCTCCTCTTTTCCCTTCTACAAGTCAAATACAGTCATGATGTTATCCTTCGAACTGCCATGCAAAGCTGAACACTTCGCTGAGAAAGTAGGTTTTGACAATCATCCGCAAACAGATATCAGGGCTACCAACATCGTGTAACAACGTCTCCTGAACTCGACGCTAGAGGGCTGAGAAACGATAACCTATTCTCGCTAGTTCTCCGTTTAATTATTCAAACGTCTGCATTCGAATTTTACATTTTTCTAATTGAATAGCAGCTAATCGTTTGTTCTAATCTTAATCGATTCTTAGAAACTGAGCTGAACCTACAGAAATCTATAACCATACAATACATATATCTCGATATCCGAGTACGAAATTTTTTATTTCATACGAGGCAAATTTTGAACGACCTAGTCTACAATTGAGTATCGATAGATTAAAAAGAGATCACTGAACAATAAACGGTTACTGGCCATTTAATCGGATATCCTAGTACATGATAAATCCGGTTATATCAATCACACTAATTCAAGTGCGCCTATCTCCAATAATAAGATATAGATTTTGTTGTACATGTAAGTCTTAAATGAAGTCTACTAAAGTCGATCGAAATCAGCTACTCAAGGCCACCGGCAGTAAAGTATCTTGTTCGTTGATTTATCTTTTCATTAATACTTGAAAATATTTAACTAACATTACCAATGGAACGGTAAGAATTTTGTAAACAGTGCCTCCTGAACTTACCGCTAGAGGACCACGATGTTTTTAACCCTTTGCACTCGGAGCTATATATTCTAATTCGAAAACCGAATTTTTCTTTCGGCCTGAAATATTTCCATTATATACGATCAGAGAGTATATCTCTGATATGATTTTCTTAATTGTATATAATACCTCGTACAATACTTGCAGTAGTTAATTAAAATATTAAACACGTTTAGTAACTCATCGAATACAAATTTAATAATGCAACAAATACTTTGAATAATGCTATAAGAAATTATTAGTGGCGCCTCCGAGTCACCACTCGAGTACAAAGGGTTAATAGAGCCGGATTCCTTTAGCTGGACAGTCCGTAACTATATTTCAATTATTATGCGGCGAATTCCAGAAAAAATTACAAAATGCAATTGCACTCTTTCCTACCTCTAACCTTAATTTCAGTCGCTGCGATCTACAGTCACTGAGTTTGTGAAAAGTGTGCAATTACATCACGCGATCTCCTCAGATTCTTTTTAAATGAATTCGTCCTTGAAGGTAGCTAGAATCCTCATACAAACCATCTTCGTCGTAGAAACGAATAAGAACGATCAAACTTTTGCTTTCATACTATGGCATACTATGGTTACACAGTAATCTATGTATGCGTCCGTTTCCGGTTTTTGCAGATGTACCACGCACGTTCTTTCTGTCACCCTTGAACCTTTGAATTTCGAAAATATTCAGAAACTTAGCACGCAAAGATCTCGTGCGTGTGTCCGACAGATGCATAAAGTTCGATTAAGAACTAACATGTTCGCTATACATTTACGTGGGAGAGCTATTTTTTATTTATAAATATCTTGGGCCACGGGCCAAATGGGGCTTAGCCTAGACACTTATCCTTGACATTTGATTGACTCAGATTTGTTATCGTAAAACACATCGAACAGGGGTGGATAATTATTTTTTTCGTTTTTATAGTTTACTCACCTGGCCAACGAAATCTCGTGTTTTTATAGATAACGTCGACCGATGACGTCACACCGATCAGCTGGAAACCAATGCCGCACCGATTTTCTTCCAGCGAATCTGTACTCGAAATTTTTCTACGTCGACAGACGTCAAAATGATTGATACGAATGTCACGATATTATACGGCAGTGAAACCGGCACTGCCGAAGACGTAGCTGAACAAATTTGGAAAAGTGCCAAAAGGTTTTGTTATTGTCCTCTTTCTATTTTGCATACAGAACAATAATGTGAAACACAGCTTGATACAATTCCATATTCGATGCATTGGACACTGCGCTTATTTTAATATTGTTTCAGGAAAGGTTTACGGAGCTCTGTCTCCGCGCTGAACGACTACGATATTAGGAATCTTAATTCGGAGAAAATGATAGTCTTTGTGGTAGCTACTACGGGCCAGGGGGATCCTCCTAATAACATGAGGCAATTTTGGAGACTTTTATTAAGGAAGAGTCTGCCCATAACATTACTAAGCAACACGAAATATGGAATGTTAGGCTTGGGTGATAGTTCCTACTCGAAATTTAATTTTGCAGCAAAAAAGTTGAACAAAAGATTGACACAACTGGGTGCTGAAGAAATACTGCCTATCGGACTAGCCGACGATCAACACGATTTAGGGATTGATGCAGTTATTGATCCTTGGCTACAAGAATTATGGATCAAAATTGCGGATACTTTCCATATAAATACTATAGATTCAATTAACGATCAAGGAAAAGTAATTGAAAGATTCAGTATTTCTGAAATACATACAGATTCTGTAGATAATGACTATTCTTCGGAGAATAATATTTATATGAGAGAAGTACTTGCAAATAATGAAAGAAAAATGGGTACCGTAATTGAGAATATGAAAACCACCGCTGTAGATCATTTTCAGGATGTCAGACTGATTAGGATAAGATCAGACAATGTTGAGTATCAACCTGGGGACGTGGTATACGTCAGACCAAAGAATTCTAAGCAACAAGTTGACAAATTTTTTGAAGTATTAAGTACTAACAATGTACAATTAGATCCAGATACGAAAATCCAAGTTTCGGAAAAAGAAGTTAAAGTGCCGATAGTCTTAAGGCAGCCTTTAACTCTAAGACAAATTGTAGAACAATATTGGGATTTAAATTTTAAACCAAGGAGATGTACGATGCAAGTACTGTATCAGATTAGCGACAATGAATTGGAGAAAGAGAAGTTTGACGAATTTACAACGATAAGCGGTCAAGAAGAATTGTACAATTACATCAATAGGCCGAGGAGAAATATTGTAGAACTATTCGCCGATTTTCCCCACACAACTAGTAAATTAAATATAAAGCTTTTATTTGAAATCATGGCTCCTATAAAACCTCGTGCTTTTAGCATTGCATCGAGTTCGAGAGTCACTGAAAACGAAATTCATTTACTAGTCGCTGTGGTGAAGTATAAAACTAAATTGTTCGAACCACGGTACGGTTTGTGCTCGAACTGGTTAGCTAGCTTACAGAAGGAAGAGAAAGTAATATTTTGGATACAAAAAGGAACTTTTAAGTTCGCATATGATAGACCAATGATACTAATCGGTCCTGGAACAGGTGTTGCTCCGTTTCGGTCTGTACTATTGGATAAATCGGCGCTAGAGAATGATTTAAACAACTGTGCTCTTTTCTTCGGATGTAGAAACAAAGAGAAGGATTATCACTGTAGAGATGATTTCGAGCAGATGTCGCAGAATCTGGGTTTAAACTTGTTCTGTGCATTTTCTAGGGACCAAGAGCATAAAATGTAAGCAACTTGTTAAGCTTAGTAATTAAATAATTATAGTATAATTATACTTTATTGCTTGGAAATATTTCAGATATGTGCAGCATGTTATACGAGATCAAAAACAGCTGTGCTGGGACTTCCTTAACAGAAATGGTAGCATTTATTTAGCAGGTAATTCTAAGAATATGCCGAACTGTGTTCGCGAAGAATTTGTTGATCTAGTGAAAGAGAAAGCAGGGCACACCAAGGAGGAAGCAGAGAATTTTATTAAACAGCTGGAAAATACAAATCGGTATCAAGTTGAAACATGGGGTTAATAACTTATTATAAGACTCATCATGTCTTATAATGGAAGGAGATAAAGAGACAATTCTCGAGTATTTGAAAAATTCAAAAGAGGAGAAAGAGGTGGGAAGTACAACCGTGACCGCCATGTTATGCGAGCGTAACATAGAGTAATTAGATCATAGCGTGACGCCATGAGATTTGTATCTTTCTTCATTCGGTCGGACCAAGGCCGATAGAAAAATCTAGATCTACAATAAAAATGTCCCATTGCTTTAGAAAAAAAAGTCGGTTTCTAATCTGATAAGACCATTTCCGGTCAGTACGGGAATAAAAAATATAATGGAAGTAGATGGGCGGTCTAGAATACCCTGTATATCTTAATAAAAATTAATCATTACAACTGTAAAACATTTTTTGACTATGTGCCAGCAATTACGAGGCTGACTGTATGTTATAAAAATAATGATGTTGCTTCTTCAGACTGTCTTACTACAGCGAGACAGCAATAAGTGTTGCTGACTGTAGAATGTTTATGCATTTTCCAATTTTTGTAGACTTTTAAGAAAACGGAATGAAATAAAATTCTATTTTCAATGGGAACCGTCTTAGCAGTCCCGAAACAAATAAAAATTCTCTAAAATTCCATCGAATTTGATATTCTATCTTTTTTCGAAGACAAATAGATAAAGATCTACATAGTAATAATTGTTGCAAACAAGTTACGTCAGTTGTATTGGTGATGTAAGATTTTTTTCGCTCGCTGATTTAGATATGTGCAGAGGCGCGCGCGCGTGTCGTAACGCCTCGGACGACTCGGACTAGTTCGTGGATCTCCGCGCAGCGTGGAGCTCGCTTGTCGAACTCTAACCCTGTCTTATCTTAACCTACAAAAATAAAGCAGAAACATGGTACGTCGTGCACGTTGGGGAACAGTTCTATTCATAACTCCACGCCTCAACCAGTGGATCATGCAGTGATACCGTAAGGGGTTCTATCGAGACCTTCCTTTCCGTAAAAGAAATCAAGAAAGTCGTTGTTGGAAGACGCACCACAAATGATTAAATAACGTAAACTCGCAACCAAATTGTCCAACGATCATTTCAAGTTTTATCAAACGTCCAGACTAAATCAGTGGCCGTATCTAACCAAGACAACAAACATAAGCAGATAATTTTTTACCAGAACTTGACCGACACGTGAAATGCATTAACCTACGGTACTGCACGGCTTCTTAATTGAATTCAAGTTTAAAAAACTACACGGAAAAATGGCGGGCAGTTACACGAAGAAAGAATTCGGCGTGGGCAGCGAAGAACAAACGTTGTTGAAAGATTCAAATGGAACCCGCATCGTGCCCGCGAAAGGTATTTGTTGCTTTTCTTCTTTTTTACTCTCTTCTGGCTTCCACAACCTCAATCGCTTCAGCCCCGCTTCTACTTTTCAAATATCGGAGACTCTTTCTCGGAACTGTTTTTCTTTCTTCCTTCTTTTATTTTCGCTACAAATACTTGGCCAAACCGGTCCCTCCATGGAGAGTATCACACAGCTTAAGAACTTTACTGTGCAACATTGATTCCTGTGCTTCGTCCAGACTTGATTTTTTCAAATTGCTGTGTTAAGTTCATGTTTATCGTGAAACGTTAAGTATTATTTGTAAAAATACAAATATTCAAGTGAAATCAATGTTCAAACTGCTAGCTTTATTGTATATGTTTATGTATTGCTGGATTTAAGTAATTGCTTCTTGGTTCTTCAACCACTATCGCTATATCTGAAAAGAAATCAATTATCAGATAATGATAATTGATTTCTGTAATCATACTTAAGTTACAGTAGAATACTTATCTGAAGTATATCATGCTATAGATATATGGATCTTGATAGAAGAGTCCAATAGTTCGAAATGTTTGAAATGTGATAAATGAACAGCAGATCTTTATGCAAAAGAAACATTTTCTTGCGATCCTGGAAACAATGTATATTTAAATTCTTCTAATATGTTTACAATTCTAAACTACATCTACCCATTTTTTGTTATAAATGCAAAAAATCCACTGTCTAGTAATGAATCTAAGGATTTGAAATGTATTTTTTACATTTTCAATATAGGCCCACAGTTTTTCTCATATTCTATAGTAATCTAATTGTTCTAACTTCTGGAAAAGAAATCCAAGTAATTTCCTTCCTTTTGATCATCCGAGTATTCTATTTCATTCAGGAAGCTAACTTTTCTGCTGACACAAGTGTAAATAGGAAGCTAGATTAGTTGTATGCATATTTCTGTTACCCTGAAAGATTTTGTATCATCATGACCTTCATCATCATTATTGATTATTCAAAATTACAATTATCTGTTATTCGAAAAAAAAATTTAATTTAGTCCCATCATAATATGTTACATGCTCACAGCATAATATTATGTATGTTATACAGGAATATAATTTATAGAGCCGAATGGAAAACAACTAGAATAAACTTGTATAAATATCTTGTCCACAGGTCGCATTAAACCTTCCTATAAAACATTTAGAGTTCACGTTCCAAGCGGTAATTAACGTTTCATTTCTTTTAATGTGTAAACAATGTTTGTGTTGTCTGATCTGAATGTCTAAAAATATGTTTCTTATCTTTACGTCGCATAAATGCAGGATGCGATTCTCAGATAATGTATGTATATACTGTACGTGTTATGTCATGCATTAGGATCTTCTTTGAATTGATAATTGCTTTAAATTGGAGTATCATGAAAGTATTGTCAAGATTACTGTGTATATGTGCATATGCGTGTCGACGTGTTTACGAATCATACTAAAAACCTGGACCTTTTATTATAGGTATCGAACCTGTACGTCTTTCCCCTGGATGGGAAGGTACTGGCAGACCCGATGATGAATTGAATTTTAAAGGAATCACAATGGATCAAGCGGATCTCGAATTGAATCCTCCGAGAGATAGGTAAACAAATCTTTGATTTTAACCCTTTGCACCTGAATGGTGAGTCTGAGGCGCCAGTAAAAATTACTGTGCCATTATTCAAAACAGTTTTAATTTTATGAGAAAATAGAAAGAAATGTTTTGTTTCAAGCTCAAAGGGTGAACACTTTAGCTAGCAGATGACCAACTGAATCATATTCTTATGTTTCTGTTTCCAGATTAAATATTGTATTCCTTATAATGGTACTTCATGGAATTGGTGCCTTGATGCCATGGAATATGTTCATAACAGCAAAAAAAGTAAGAAACTTCATTAAGATTAATTTTCAGTATAACAACGACCACACGTTTACAGTTACAATAAATTATTCTTCTAGTATTTTGTCGACTACAAGTTATCTAAGGATTATACAGGGATCGATACAGATTTTGACAAAAATTTTCTCTCCTACCTAGCATTCGCAGCGCAAATACCAAATCTACTATTTAATTGGTTAAATATATTTATACAATTTGGGTATGTACACTCTGAATAATACTGATTACTTAATGTATGTGTTCCACTATATTTTCTGGTATTTCTAACAACTTCAGAGCCTAATGTTTCTGTTGTTCCATTGATCAGCATACTTTCTTCAGAAATTTGAAATGTGTCTGATTGTTTTAGCGGCAATCTGACAACACGTATAGTATGGGGCATCTTCATACAAGTTTTGATATTTGTATGTACTGTTATTTTGGCAATGACTGATAGTTCTGGTTGGCCTGGTGTCTTTTTCTGGATTACCATGGTTTCTGTTGTTATAATAAACAGTAAGATGCGAAACATTTTATTTTTTAAAATAGCATAGGAGAAATGTGTTTTTAAGTTTCTTCAATTATTGCAAGTTACAATCTCTTTCTTATCGTCTCGGTTTGCGTACTCTCTCATTGTATATTATAAATTTCTTGCAGCTGCTAACGGAATTTATCAAAACTCTGTATTTGGTATGGTCGCAAAGTTACCCACAAAGTACACAGGAGCTGTTATTTTAGGCTCGGTAAACGCTAACTCCTCAAATTTCATGATAAAGAAGATTACATGGCGCGTTCTTACACAGTTGTATCATTTCCCTGTTGTTTTCAGAATTTAAGTGGAACGTTCACAGCCGTAATTAATTTTATCGCTGATTACATGTCACCGAATGCTCGAACTGCTGCAATATATTATTTCATAACAGCTCTCTTCGTTCTCTTGGCATGCTTCGACACTTACTTCGCACTTCCAATAAACGTAAGATTCATAATCTTTTAAACATTCCATTTGATCCACAAGATTATTAACAGATTTCTACTTATAGAGATTTTATCGATATCGTGAATTATTACATCAAAAAGGATTAAACAAAAGGCAGCTGGAGAATAAAGGAAAAGCGAATCCTGGTAGTCCGCCGTATTGGAAAATATTTACACAGTGTTTTCCACAATGCTTTAACATTTTCTTTGTGTTCTTCGTGACTCTTTCGTTGTTCCCTTCCGTACAGTCTGACATACAACGTTCGGATCCGAATTTTATAGTCTCGATAAATTACTACACTTCTATTATGTGTTTCCTTACGTTTAATATCGCTGCTCTGATTGGAAGTTCTATCGCATCGATGGGGCAGTGGGTAAGTTTTTCTTTTTCTCATATTCACAGAGTTATTTCCTAATATCTGCTTTCTCTCTTTCCCTGCAGCCTAGTAAAAAATATTTGGTGATCCCAGTTGTTTTACGTGTTTTATTTATACCGTTGTTTTTAATGTGCAATTACAGACCGAAAGGTCTTACAAGATTGCTACCAGTGTACATTCACAACGACTGGGTTTACTTTGTAATTGCTGTAGCAATGGGTGTAAGCAACGGTTATTATTCATCGCTGGCCATGATGTACTGTCCCAGGTGAATAACCAGATGAAAAATGACTTTCTTAATGCGATCGAAGATACGTAATCGCATATTTTCATTCCAGAATGGTAGATCCAGATTATGCTTCAACGGCTGGCATGTTCGGCGCGGCGTCGCTAATGACAGGAATTTTTACTGGAATATTGTTCGGTACGGTAATGCCCAGTATTGTAGAAAATTTATCGTTTTAATCTGTGCATTATTCGATCATGGAACGTTGATTGATTTTCGAAGATGATGTTTCTGAAATAGATGAAATTAGAATTGATTGAAGCGATACAATCTAATTTTTGTATTATGCTATTTATATTTTTCGAGAAACTGATTTCTAGAGATCTTTTATTATCAGGATAGATCAAAGTGAGAATAAATGTTTGAATTAATTGTGAAACCATTTCGTTAAATGGAATACAGACGATTTTAATTTATTAATTAATACCTGACTTAACGCAAAGTTGTTTTGTTTATGAAAGAAAATGCAGCACGAAAGTATCATGTAAAATTTGCCTGATACCATCGAGCTTGAATTGCAAAAATTGTTTTTGTTTAATTGAAAATGAAGAAATCGTTAGATCATGTAAATGATCGTAATGTTTAATCACTCCAATGAAACTACTACTATCTAGAATTGGACCAATAAGCCTTACTAACCACGTATTGCTAGGTTTTTCACATATATAAGTTGATTCAAAGCCGCTAAAATAAGCACACGAAAAATCTGTATATTTCATATTTGTTACTTACACAGACCAAATTTAACATAAGACTGTGCTTTGTTACCTTTTTTGTACTAATAATACGATTAATTCAGAACCGAGCTTGTATATCACTTATACCGCGAAATGATGAGCAACGCTATCATTCTCGTTTTTTTATTCTCGAAAGC
Source organism: Lasioglossum marginatum (assembly GCA_028455795.1). Lineage (NCBI taxonomy): Eukaryota > Metazoa > Arthropoda > Insecta > Hymenoptera > Halictidae > Lasioglossum > Lasioglossum marginatum. The sequence goes on along the minus strand of CM052245.1, from coordinate 12,231,865 downwards.
TCGGTAACTGTACTAATCCACTTAAAGTATTTGCAATGTCATGGAATTCTCACGCATGCATTTAACAAGTGCATCAGGATACATTCGCTAATATTTATGCAAATCTTGCACGGAACAGCTTTCAAGATTTGACGACTATTTATTTAGATGTGTTCTCACTTTTTTTTTTTAGCGAATCATAAGTATATACTATCTTTTTAAAAAGTTATTGTATAGTTTTTAAGCGTTTAATTTTATACAGTTTTTTCTCTTTTTTTATAGTGTTCACAATTGACATTTATAATTGTAGAACACCGAAGAATTAAATGCTTATCTTTTGAAGCAACTTATAACTATAACGAACCACGAAGGAACGATCTGACTGTTATTAGACTCAGTATAGATCATGACAATAAAATCTCGTTTTTATTTGATAGAGATATTATTTTACATTTCCGTAATCTCATGTTTGTTTTTACATTTAAAAAAGCAGTATATAAAAATAGTACGTAACACTATAATGCTTACTACGTACTTCTCTTTAATCTGTGCATTGACAAAGCTGATTAAAACAGTATGCGTAAGCGAACAGTGAACATGACAACTTAATCTGTATGGTATGTTACAAGCTCAATGAAACTGCGCTACAAAACTTTCTGTACATTTATAAGATATATTGTATCTGTTAACACGTCTCTACCGAATGCATGACTCAGAAATGTGAAACACTATATATATATACATATATATATATACTTTATGTGGAATACCGTGTCTTCGTTTGAATAATTTGTAAATGATGTATCGAATTAATTAGCAGAAACGAGTATTTATTTGAATAACACGTTGCTCAAAATTGGCTCAAGTCTGAAGTGTATTTTACAATAAATTTTTAAAAGTATACATCATTGAAATGTGGAACCTTCGTTGAAGAATCATTGTCAGAATTTGTACATATTGTCTAAGTGCTTCCACATGTTTTTCGACATGTGACGATTAGAAATTTGCATTTTTATTATATAACTAACTTATAAGCTATAATATTTCACCATTTATAATACTGTTCATCATCTAATTCTATCAAACTTATATACACTTGTAACCAATGCTCTTTACACTCTTTCGAATTATGCACGATTCAAATTTGTTATCACGATCGTATTACTCATGAACTTCGACGCATCTTGCTGATGAAAGAAAGAAAGACTTAAATTACCTCAAGTGTTGTATCCCAAGTTGACCACGAATTTTATTCTAAAACATATAGAATCCGAATTCCTAGAAGGACAATCCTCTGCATAAAGCAATTCAGACAATAAATTATAAATGAAATTCAATGAGAGCCCTCGAATGAAACATCATTGAAGTTTAAAGCTCGTAGAAGCATAGAAGGGATATTTTTATATTGATTCAATCGTGGACATGTTTTTGTCAAAATTGCTTGATGCATATCGTATTATATAGAATAGGCATTTTTTCATTAAAAATACACCGAAGTTATGGATTATAAGAGAAAAATAAATGCAAAATGGTACATCTGTTTCTACATAAAAATGGTATTACAATAAAACGACTTCGACAACGTAGCCATCTTACCATTGTTATGTTGAAATGTTTGGACATGCATGAAATAAATACAAATATGAAGTATTGTAAAATACTTTGCAAAGTTCACGGTTACAGATACGTCTTAACAGCGTAGATTTATGGAATTGTTTTGACCGTTCAATCTATTGTAGAGAATGATGTTAAATAAATGCATAAGGACAAGTTTCATTTTCATACTTAATAACCAAATTATATTATAATAGTCTGCACACCGTTTAATCTCGAGAAAGTATACATAATTCGTTCGTGTCGATTCTTATCATATTCTAGTAGGTAATCGTAAAATAAAGATTCGCAATAAAGTTATTTCCTTAAAAATAGATGTTATTCCCTTTTGTTAATAATGGTATACAGTATTAAACAATAAACATTCAGAATTAGAATAGAAGAATGATATATTGCGTATGGTACAAGTCGTTTCTGATTCGGTAAACTTTACATAACATAAATTTTCTCTATTTTTTTGTATGGAAACACTTCTTTGGTTTTAGGACAGATCACAGTACCATTGTTTTCTTGAGCCATCTTTTCCAATGCCTGGAAAAGTAGTGTTTTTATTACGGTATAAAGAACAACTAATTGTTCTCTTTCTTCCGTGAAACTGAATGTTCCAACTTACTTGTTCTCCATATACATATCCATTCGGCATCATCATCGGGTGGTTATACTCGTTTAGTGGTTTGCCACTAATACTACAAACAAGTTTAGACTGTGAACAATGAGCAAAAGGCAATGGAGCAGCTAATTCGTTAAGAGGTTCATTGCACACTGGGCAATTTGGATTCCTGCCTTCTTTATTTGCGCTATAACACTGATGTGTTTTCAATGCTGACAAACCAGCTTGCAGAGCTACCGTAAAGACGCTCTGGCTTGCCAATTGGAAGAGTCTATAATTTTCGTGTCTGAATTGTTCGATCAATCTGTCCCATCTGTAAATATTGCAGTATTATTCAAACAACATCATGTTAATAGTACCTATATTTCTCCCGTACTAGTTGCGACTGTGTGCTGAAGAAACCAAAAGATTAGGAGTCGAAGGAAGCTAAGGCAAAGACGAAAGGTTGTGTAGTTTAGGATAAATGGAATAAAAATGAATATAGAGCAGAAATAGGACTATTGCGAACAATAGTTAAAGCGTAGTCAAAAGTAAAATGTAAAATCGAGTCCATTTCTGGGCTGCGAAGTCCAAATAAAATAAATATATATACAAAGACGGCTGATCAAATCCTGTGTGCAGGTAGACTCACGTACCTTTTCTCATCTAACAGATCTTTATACGGACTAAGGGACGTATTAGCTGGAAACGCCAACTGACCCATGCAACACTGAATCTCTTGCAATTGATAATCATCGTAATTAGCAAAACATTTTCTGGCATGCTTAACAGCATCGAGTCTTCTATCCGCTCTCACTAACTGTATAAACTCCTGTACACGTAAATTAAACTCCATGGTACTTCCTAATTTTCTTAGCTTAGACCGATTGTCGTGGCACCATCCAACGCATCTTGCAGTCTCATGGTTTGCTAAAGATTTTTCAACTTCTCTTGATACCATAAAAACATCTAAAAATATGAAAGAAAAAAATATTTGCATGCCATAAGTACAACAATCGATCGACATACCTATATTCGTTAGATCTCTAAGTTCGCTGCTGTCCGCTAGTTTCGTCGCAGTTTTATAGTAACCCTTACGAAGAAAATATTCTATCAACATCCTATCGAGTCTCTGTCGTCGCCATTGGTTTACGACGCTTGGAGTTGTATTAGCGTGTTCCTTCAAATGGTCCAATCGTCTCTTGCAGACCATTCCAGCTTGCAACTCCTCTGCAATAGACTCTTCAGCTTTTCTTTTGAGAACCTGAAGCTTTGCTACAACTCCTCCTAATAATCTACTTATCTCTCCAGCGGGAACGCCTGTCCCGTCATTCTTTAATAGTTCGTTGGCTGCTGCTAGCACATGCGAACCTTCTCTGTCCAAGGTTTTCTGAGCCGAACGAAATTTTTTATTAAGCAGTTCGTAGGGAACCTACGAATAGAATGTTCTGGTATATTATAGCGTTTACATTGTTAGATATGTTGGTATCTAATCAATTACTAAACATTCAAGTATTGTATGAATATTGTATATCAAGTATTGTATATCAAATCTATAAAAAGTTTTATAAATGAGATGTTTAATTTTTGAGTTGAAACAGCTCCGAATGCAAAGGGTTAACAGATTCAAAGTAATGTAACAGTATATTTAAACGCTTCTAATACTTTCACTATTTCAAATTGCACCTAGTCATTTTTGTTGTAAATGCATCAAATCCGCTGTCTAATCATAATACTAGTAGTCCTCGGTATCAGACATAACAGTCTAATAATTCGAAATGTTTAAAATGTAATGAACAGACAGTGGATCTTTATGCAAAATAAAAATGTTTTACTCGAATTGCAACAAACGGAGTAAAAAATTGCTGCACCATTATTGAAAATATTGTTTACATTATTAGATATATTGGTATCTAAACGTTTAAGTATTGTGTGAGGTATTACACCAATTTTTCATGTCCATAAAATGTTAAAAAATCATAGAGAATGGAAATATTGTAGCTAGAAAGAAATGTTTAATTTTTCAGTTAAAATAGCTGCGAGTGCAAAGGGTTGATTGTAACATTTCGTTAGGAACGACAAAGATCACATGTCGTTCATTTTCGAAGAAGAAATATAATGTTTTAATCCACGATGCGATAAAAGGACTATAGGTACCTTTAACGTTGGGTGCTCGAGGCTTTTAACGTCTGACATATTGGTTATATGCGATCTAAATACGTGTAATGTCTTGCTGAAAAATCGAAGCAAAATCACGTCTATGATATGCTAACTAAATATACTCGGCAATTACGTGTTAGAGTCGTCCATCTCGAATCTGACACATAGCCGTCTTCAACAATTGCAGAAGCTGTTGACTTCTTTTAACAATGATAATCAGCAGTTTGTTTACGCATGATGAAAACGTTAGTGTTATAATGTAAATCTAGATGGCTCCATTAACGAAAGAAATAAGGGATGATCCTCAGGTTGAATCATGTGATACGACTCGTTTTACCAATCAAAAATTCTTGTCATTAACGATGTCGAGTGATATTTGAAAAAAGACTGAAAAATATATAACGTCGTTTACAATTATATATTTTTTATTGTTATACAGTCGATTATATACGCGTTCCACCTTATTCCTGCCGATTGGTTATCGACGGTTCTCATTGGTCGCCGAGACGCATTAATTTTTAGTTTCGACCAATCGGGAAATTCGAACGTGCAACCGAAGCGCAACGCAACCGAATAGAAAACGCTAATAACGTTCGCGTGGTCGAATGTTTTGGAAATGTAAACGTGCACGTTTCCCTCGCAAACATCCCGGAAATTATCATTAACGGTGAGTTATCATCGACTATATTTTCTGTTCGTCGCGCGTACACCGATTTCCGGAAAACAATAGGAAGATCTTCCACAATCGCACACGTGCAAAGTCTTCCCGACACGAAAAAAAAAGAAAAGAAAAGAAAAGAAAAGAAAAATTTCAATTCGCCAATGAATTAACGGTTAAATGTAATTTGTACTCTGATCGATTCGAAACGGTAATTAAACGTGAGATTTTTATGTGTTCCGACCGGTACAAAAGTATGCAAATTTATTGCAAACGGCGAACGCTTTAAACGCACGGACAGCGGGGTGCAAAGAACTGTTAGCTTCTCGGAAACAATTTCAAAGGGTAAACAATATTTATGAACAAGTTACATGATTTACGATTACGCTTAAATCAGACGAAATCGTTTATGAAGAAAGTGCGTTGAATTGAACAATACTTGAGAAATCTACGAAAAATTCATCCGATATTAAACCGTTCGGCAGCGATGAATCGGAAGGGATCGGTGATGTTCGGCTGTGTTCGGCCGGTGACGGAGAGTATCGGTGGCGCGCGCGAGTCACTCGGATGGCCGGGGGCCGCCATTTTCCTCCAGTGAGGGAGACAGTCGCGAGCGTAGTTCCGCGCATTGTCGACCAAGTTTTTCGTCGAATCGAGGGATTTTCGCGAATAACTGGGGCGTCGGGCGGGCGCGCGTGACCCCAGTGCCCGTATCCGAGCGAGTATCGTTCCACGGGAGGCTCGAAGTCACCCGTGGACGCCGGGAGAGCCGTTTGTGCAAATCCGGAATACGGAGGCCGAGACACCGCGCGTATACTCCCGAAACGGACACACACCGTACAAACGCCGTGTGAGAGAGAGTTGTGAATACAGTTTTGGTGATCGGAGTGTAGCTGGTGAAAATACACGGTCACCCACGGAGAAATACTGTGGACACCGAGGAATACAGGGAGAATCGCCTCCGACAGGTTAGTGAGTAAGCGGCTCTCCAGTTTTTCTCTCTCGCGTAGATCGCGCCGCCGAACAGAGCTCAGTGTACAGCCGTGTGCGTGTGCGTCGTTGCTCGCGCGGGCCCATCGTGTGCACGGTGCATGCGTGCATACACACGCACCGGAGAAAATTCCGCGGGTTCGTGCGTGTACGTTTGTGTATACGTTTTCTGTCTTCCGTCCGTGCTTGTACCAGTGTATGGTGCATACGTTAGTTCTTCGTTTAACCGTTCCACGTCTCTCTCTCTCTCTCTCTCTCTCTCTCTCTCTCTCTCTCTCTCTTCTCCCTCCCTCCTTCTTTCCTTCTTTCTCCCTCTCTCTTTCTGGCTTTGTGCGTGTAGATGCGAGAGAGTGTGTATGACACTCGCGGCGGCTGTACGAGTATGCTAACTAGTGTGATATGGCGGGAGACGCCGCGCCAGCACCGAGCCACGCGCCTTTCTTTTTATTCGGCCCTCCACTCGCTCGCTCAACGCTGCTGGCCCGATTATCGTATCCTCTCCGACACCCTTAACACCAGTTTTCAACTCTTCCACGAAATCCCGAGTCCACGAGAACCGATCGCTGCCGGCTCTGTTCGAACCAGATCTCGCAGTGAACTGTGAAATTGTACGCTGTGCGACCAAACGATAGAGTATCGTGGATTTTTTCGAAGTTTTGTTGTAGGAACTGGTTAAAATACGAATTCCACGTCTGCGTGTATTACGTTATGTATATTAACTCTTTGAACTCTAGTGGTCACTCTGAGACGACGTTGCCAGTTGTTGTACCATTAGTCGAAATATAAACACTTAGGTATTGTAGAAATTGTACCAATTTCATGTACATCAAATTTAAAAAATCGGAGGGAATGGTATATTGTAGGTCGGAAGAAATGTTTCATTTTTGAGCTAAAATAGCTCGGAGCGCAAAGGATTAATATGCATAATATTGTGAATGCAAATGTGCAATTTTGTGGTAAGCGAGCTGGACTAAATCATAGCAGAGAATCTAGTTTTCTCAGTTGTACGCAAGCTACAGAGTAGCAAGTATCGAACACAGAGCATAGTTGATGAAATGTGTAATAGTATTTTGTGATTTACAGTTGTTGAGAGCTACAATAAATTAATAAGATTGGGCTGTGACAAGTAACCAAATGCATGTGACGTATGTACTGTATCGAAAGCATGTTCAGTGGCACAAATATTATAAGCCACAAACAACAGTTGTAAAGTCGTAATGGATTTATTGAAAGATCCAAAAGCTTATGGAAAGAAGAGTTTCAGACATTCGCAGATCCTATCTGCTTGTAAAAGATGCAAAACAACATTAAATTTGAACTGCGAGGGAAATTGTATACAGTAATGGGAATACAAATTGGGAATGCTAATACAAAGAATGTAAAATGCATTTGAGAAAAGTATAAGCACTCGGTAAGGAGAAAATTGCAGAAGATTTCTCCTCGTATCTCTGTATGATTTACAAGCTCATTTTGAGCTTTGCCGAATAAGTTAAAGTTGATTTCGGAACAAGTAAACTGATACCGAGGACTATTAATATTGTGACTAGACAGCAGATTTTATGCATTTATGACAAAAATGAGTAGATACAATTTAACCTTCAGTTATACGCACTCCACTTTTTACGCAACTTGTTTCTTAGAACTTTATATGACTCCGACATTGATGCAAAACCTACTTTAATGCAAAACAGATATTTACCAGTGTAGTCAACACCTTTGTTTATGCTTGAAACACTCACTTTAAAGTTCTCACATTGTAAATGCTATATGCAGGTAATTAAAAGTTAAAACATTAGCAGAGTTTAGAGATACTGTTACATTATTTTCAACCTATCAATCATATGAAGAAAGAAAATCAATTTCTATTTTACTCCAGTTCCTTGTAAATCAGATAGAACATGTTTATTTTGCATAAAGATCCGCTGTCTAATTATGACAATCGTTGTTAAATAAGGCAATAGCGCCGGCCACCGGTGACCGCCGCGGCAGTCAACGTGTTAATGCCGCGGTGGGTATTGCAACGGATAATTGGAGGTCTCCTCTGTTTCTCTACGCGCGGAGATTATAATTGCTTCGGTTCGCTCGAAACAGAATTTCTTCGTTAAACAATCGTGTGTGGAATTAATCCTCTAGTTCCGTTTACGTTTCGTCGTAGCGGGAGCACACCTGCGAAAGAATGGAGGGGATGAACTTTCTTACATTATCCCTCGAGTCTAGAAGATTGTTATGAAATATTGTTAGATGGCAGCACTTCGCGCCGTGGCTTCGGAATTATATTGTTTACACTGGTAGAAATTACATCTCCGAATTCTCAATCGTTCCTCGTGGTACATTTACAGACATTCTTAAAAAGACGACATACGATTTGTAATTATTTCCTACACAACGTGACCAAAATTTTTGTAAAAAATTGCAAGTTCTCGGGACTGCAGAGAAAATACTAAAATTTGTATTTTGCAACTTTTTTGTTGCAAAAATCTAAGGATTCTTACATCTCTCAATGCCTGTCGCTTTTTTCTGCATATAATCGACACAGATCTACAAAACGTATTTTTAAAATTTTCAATATAGGGCCGCATTAAAAAGTTGTAAAATGCAACTTTTAGTATTTTCTATACAATTCCGACCGATTGCAATTTTTGAAAAAATTTCTTTTCACAACGTGTAGTAAACTAGTTGCTCCGGCTTCCCAAAAAAGTTTAAATCATATAGTCCAATATTTAAAAAGTTATCGTTCTTTAATGCTTTCGATTTTTCGGTGAATCATGTCGGTGAAAATGTTTGATTTATCAAACTTGACTCGGCTAGACCGGCCTGCCCCTGATACAGTACGAGCTCCGATGTAAATCACATATTATCCTGCTAAGTGTACGTGTCATGTGGCTGACCGCCATTTGGATAGACGCTTCTAGAATATCAGTCATTTGTATCTGGCCTCTCTTCTGTCCACAGACTTCTTCCATGTGTGCCTCGATGCACCAATTAACGTGCGGCGTGGTTTTTACGCGATCTCGATTGCCGGGAAATTTTCATAAACAACGCCGGTAATTCTGGGACAGATTCGCGTGATTGTGTCGCGGTTGTTTCGTAGCACATTATTTTTCATGAACGTAAACTTTAGGAGAACGAGTCTCCGTGGCTTTGGGTGACACTGTTGAGCCCCGTGGTTCTCAACGTCATCCATCAACCCCTACCATTCCGCCGTGCGAGCCCTTAATAAATCTTCATACGGCCCGCATCCTTTAATTCGATACAACACATGTTCCCCTCTTGTGTCGTCGCCGATGGCTCTGTCTTGGTGCCCACAGCTTCTTTTATTATTGTAAAAAGTTTCAGTCGGTGTATTTTTCACGTTGAAATTCATTCGTATACTTTAACTCTTCGCCGTACGATTTTCTTCGTGATTACAATAATTGCAACTTCTTCGTCTTTAATCATTTCACTGATGAGAAATTTGTATCTATTGTATATCTATATCTACTTTTATTTATTTATAAGTAGACTGCGTCTGCTTATTATTAATATTCGTCTACAAAAATTGCATAAAACTGTGTGAAATTGACACGAGTCAATTTTACCGATTATTTGATTTGCAACGGTGAGCTTGTTGGTTCATATTTTATTTCGTTTAACAAATCGTCGCGTTCGTGCGATTCGACGTCGCTCTATTCGATCCGAGCATTATGAATTATCGATGAAGTGTGTACGCTCTAATTATCTGTTCGCAGAAAGGAAAAATGATTTACCAATCGTTCCATTAACAACCATGTTGATGGCCAATGTCACGCGTTTACACGATTCATCTTAGCATTACCAGCCGGTTTGAATTGCGAATAATAAAACCAGCTACTTTTAATAATTCCAACGGAAATACAGAATGTCCCAACGAATGTGTACACATTTTAATACAACGAATCTTATTCAGCGTGCGAATAACGGTGCAGCTGTAGTTTCAGAGCAACAAGTACGATTTCCTCGTATATTCTGCATGCAACGAGAGCTCTTGAAAAAGAGCAGCGTAACACGGAAACAAGTTGTTCTAATAAAATGACAAATAAGTTTGTCGTTGCCGACACCTAGATTGATGTGTAGGCTTTTCACGAGTTCGATGTTCTTGCCGGACTCGGTTAACAAGCTTCCGTTCGAAGCGATAAAGCATGCTAACGACCTACTAATCTGAACTACACGGTTCAAATGACTGGAAAATATTGGAGAGACCGAACACGTTTCTTAATGACTTTCAATTGGGCGGGAGGGGGGAGCGGGTATAATAGGCAGGTACCATTGAGACAGAAGCCTACAATAAGTTTAAAATCTCTGATCGAACTAAATATTAGGTGTGCAAATAAGTTCTTTCTCCATTCTTTCCCAAATTCAGGATTTTATTACATAAAATGTAATAAATGTCTGGTGACTCCCAATCTTTCTGCCAATTCTTCTTGCATCTGGGTCGGATTTTCGTTGAGCAATTTCTCTAACTCACCGTCATCAAACTTTCTCGGTGCACCTGAACTGGAATGCAAATGACGCAAATGATGCTTCTCGCACGCCATATATTCCTTCTTAAACCTAAAAGAACGCTCTTTCGGATGGAACCAAAATCGGGAAGTAATTCGAATTCAGTCAGAAGTTATTTGCACACCTAGTGAAACGAAGAGCGCTTTCCAACGAAATCTCTTTTGTAAGATCGCGGCGTGGTTTCGCGGATTTTCGGCATCGATCGTAGTTCGAAGGCTGCCGATAGGTTGTAAAGGACATCGGCAGTCGTTGATTGCGCAACTTTCACCGAATTTAAAGCGAATATGGAACGAACGTCGTGCACATTTCCCTTATTTTGTTCCGACGGCACGGTGTGCGTGTCCCCGCGTTATGTGTGCGCGTGCTCGCGCGCCGTACATGCACGTAACTTACTTATTCATCGTTGATTGTGTCGGTATTTAAACGAGCTCCCGTTCTGGCCTTACGTAATTTGCTGAACGCGCGGAGAGCAACGGTGTACGCTCGGTTGCTTATTCAGCGATGTTGTGACCTGTATTCACGTCGCGACACTTCGCTGTTTCTTTTTCACTGGAAACCCACTCACGGCCGCCGCGCCGCTGATGTGTATGCGCGGGGCGTCTTGTATATTTACGTTTTCCTCATTGGCGCCGCGTAAATCCATCTCCCGCGACCGTGCCCCGGAGAAAGGAAACCGGCAGACGTGTTATCCTTCGAGAAAGTTAAGTCGTTCGGCTTGACGAAGGAGATCGTCTCTCTCTTTCTCTCTCTCTCTCTCTCTCTCTCTCTCTCTCTTTCTCTCTCTCCCTTGGAGCCACCGTCACTGACCGACAGATTCTCCTCTTTGTTTTTCATCCTTCTCTTTCCTCAACGAATATCTTCGTTGCCAACCACCAACCCTCCCCCGTATTAACCCGTCCGCTGATTGATCACCGTGAAACACAAACGTCACGCTGCCGTTTACTGGCAACTAAGAAAAGATTGCGCACCTTACACTTTGCATATCCTCCGGAAAAAGGAGGAAACGCTCTCGCAAAAGAAGCCACAAACTCTCGCGATGAATCGCAGGAAATTGATGCGATCGTGTTGGGATATTGAAAAATCAATGTTATCATTATTGTTGTTCACGTCGATACCAACGTAAACAAAGTTTTCCTCGCGAGATGTGCGACTGTAATTATGAAAGTGGTCTAAGTGTATTTCTTATATATAATAAACTCGTTTTTTTTTCATTTTCACTTAGACCACTTTCAGACAACTCTTTCAAAGTTGAATTTGAATTTAGA